>JAMWYP010000080.1:1350341-1950341 GCA_025563575.1 Acacia pycnantha
AGACCTTCGTCCCGCATTTAATTTCCTCGTCTTGCATTTATTTTGGTTCTTGGATTCATTTGTGATGCATTTATGATCAAAAGTAATTCTTAATTCGTCTAATGATATATAGGAATTCTACTATGGATCACAGTTGGATAGATGCTTTACGAGCGAGTGTTGAATATCGAGAATGGGGTTAGGGAATTTATAGAATTTGCTAAACAAAATGCCCATGATGATGGGGAAAGTATTGTGCCCTTTTGTGTAAAATGTTTGAATGAGTGTCGACTATGTCCCGAAGTTATACGCACACATTTAATTTGTCACGGATTTTGTAAGACTTATACGATATGGGTATGGCATGGTGAACAAGTGCCATGAAGTGGAAACAACATGGGGAAGTGGCCTTTGATGATAATGACACGGATATGGATGATCGCATAGAGGACATTATCAGTGATGTAGGAGAAGAGGCTTTTGAGCGATCACATGCATATGGTAATATGTGCGGTGATGCGAGACATCGCTATACCGGTCGGTGTAAAAAATACCAATTGTTGAACACCGTATTGAAATTGGTAAGCTTGAAGGCACGTCATGGATGGAGCGACAAGAGTTTTGAGAATACTTGAGGCTTTGAAGGACATGCTTAGGATGATAACGTGTTGCCGCATCGCTACTATGATGCTAAGAAGATACTTTGTCCATTGGGGATGGAGTACAAAGATCCATGCATGCTCGAATGATTGCGTATTGTATAGAAAAGAGTTTGAAGAGAGCGAGTTGTCCGATATGTGAAACCCCACGAGACAAGTCGGATAAGGGGCTGCAAAAGTGTTGTGGTATCTTCCAATCATACCAAGGTTCAAGCGGTTGTTTGTGAATGAAAATGATGCAAAAAATGCGAGGTGGCATGCGAGATGAGAGGATTTCGGATGGACGGCTTCGACATCCGGGCGATTCTTCTCAATGGAAGAAGATCGATCAATTATTTCCGAACTTCGGCGAAGAACCTAGGAACCTCGAGGCTTGCCCTTAGCACGGATGGCATGAATCCCTATGGAAGCCTTAGCAGCATACATAGCTCATGGCACTGTACTCTGATTGTTTACAACTTATCTCCTATGTTATGCATAGAAACGAAAGTACATCATGCATGTCTATGTTGATTTCGGGACCAAAACAACAGGAAATGACATAGATGTTTACACTGGAGCCCTTGATCGAAGACTTGAAGGAATTGTGGGAAGAAGGTGTCGATGTTTTTGACTCTTTCAAGAAGGAGGTCTTTAAAATGAGAGCCATAATATTTTGTACTATAAACGACTTCCCAGCATATGGGAACTTGTCAGGGTATAGTGTAAAAGGCCATAAAGCATGTCCAGTTTGTGAAGAAGGCACATGCTACCATCAACTTCAACATGGAAGAAAGACGGTGTATCTTGGACATAGGAGATTTCTTAGACGGGGCCACCCATATCGTCGATTAAAGAAGGCCTTTTTTGGTGGCCAAGAGTATGAAGAAGCTCAGGTGGCATTGGTGGGGAGCAAGTGTATGAAAAGGTTAAAAATATCGGTGTCATCTTCGGTAAGCCTGGAAAGAGTAGAAAAGAAACAAATATATGGAAGAAGAGATCTGTATTCTTTGATCTTCCCTATTGGCGCAATCTTGATGTGAGACAGTGTATTGATGTCATGCATGTGGTGAAGAATGTATGTGATAGTATTGTGGGCACGCTTCTCAACATACAAGGTAGTTCGAAGGATGGTGTGAAGGCAAGATTGGATTTGCAAGCAATGGGAATACGCGAAGACTTGCATCCAAGGAAATATGGGAAGAGAACTTATTGTCCCCGGCTTCTCATACTTTGTCTAAGGATGAGAAACGAAGCTTTGTGAGTGTTTACATGGCACAAAAGTTCCCTCGGGGTATTCTTCAAATTTTAAGAGGCTTGTGTCGATGAAGGACTTGAAATTAGTAGGCCAAAAGTCTCATGACTGTCATGTCTTGATGCAACGGCTACTCCCGGTAGCTATTCGAGGATCGCCGAATATGATCTTCGGGTCGTTTTGACTAGACTTTGTTTCTTCTTCAATGCGGTTTGTAGTAAAATTTTCAAGATTGAAAGTTGGATGAATTGGAGAATGAAGGATATCTTATCTTGTGCCACCTTGAAAAGCTTTTTGTTCCTTCATTTTTTGACATCATGGTTCATCTCATTGTTCATCTAGTGAGGGAGATAAAGTTGTGCGGCCCTATCCATTTACGGTGGATGTACCCTATTGAAAGATCTATGAAATTCCTAAAAGGGTATGTGAAGAACGCGTACCGGCCAGAAGCATCAATTGTTCAGAAATATGTTTCTGAAGAGGCCATGGAATTTTGTCAAAATTATTTGGCCAAAGTAAGACATATTGGGCTTCCAAAACGTCAGCATGCTGAAGGGGGTAGACGTGGGGCTTCGGTAAAGAGTGTGGATCGTGATGAATTGTCACAAGTCCACTTATACATATTGAATAATGTTGATGAAGTTCAAGCCAGCATATCTGCACATAAAGAGGCTGTAAGGAAAGAAAACCATCGAATGACCGAACAAAGGTTGATTAGGGAGCATAACAGAACTTTTACAAAATGGTTCAAACAAAAGGTCGAGGGATCTGAATGTGTTTCTGACACAATGAAATGGTTAGCACGTGGTCCTGAGGTTGAAGTCATAAGTTGGAATTCGTATGTGATCAATGGTTATACATTTTACACGAAGTCCCTAGATGATAGGAGCACAGTCCAGAACAGTGGTGTTATGTTAGAGGCTGAATCTATGCACTTCTCCTGTTCGAAAGACAAGAGGCCTAAATTGGCAGTCATGCCATATTATGGGGTTATTGAAGAGATTTGGGAGGTGGACTATGTCAAAATTAGATTTCCCATCTTCAAATGCAAGTGGGTTAATGTCAATAATGGTGTTCATATCGATCGGCTAGGATTTACTTTAGTCGATGTCAATAGTAGAAGTTTTGGAGATGAACCTTTTATTATGGCAGACCATGCGAAACAAGTGTTCTATATCACCGATCAAGAAAATAAAATGTGGTCTGTAGCTCTCCAAGGAAAGAGGGTCATTGATATTGATGAGGAAAGTCATTCAAATTATGGTCTTCCTGATAGTACTCCTTTTTCAAGGGGTCTACATGGGAGGATATCACTTTATAAAAGAGTCAATTCATAAGGTAATTAATATTCATATGCAGAATTCTTAGAAAACTTTAAGGTTTTAACTATTATTATATCTTTGTCTATGTTCTTAATTAAACAATGTCATCATTGAATATGAATTTGTTCTTGTTTTGTTTTGTGGCAGGATCTGATTCAAAGGGGCATGTTATAAAATAGGATGCATATATGTTACGTTGTTGGGTGGGAATCAGATGAAGGCATGGTGAATAATATATTGGACTACATTTGTATGTTGAATTACATGCTGCATGTATTGTAACTCATTGTGATTGTAATTAGTTATATCTTAGCTTATTGTATAAATTACTTTAGTTGTTGTAGACTTAATTAAGAGGCCACATAACTCATGGTGGATAATATTTGTATTCTTTTTCCCAATTCAATTTATTCATGTTCATAGCTTGTAGCTTAAAGTATATCGACTTTTATGTGCTGTTTTGGATGATGGATTTATGTATATATATTGATCAGGAAGAACAGAACAGGGAAAAAATACGAGAAAATTTAGACCGCAAATAAAAAAGACGGTCTTAAATGTTCAAATATTAAGACCGGATGTATACATAACACCGCTCTTAAAGGTGTTAAGCCGATCTTAAAAGTTGGTCTTTTAAGACGGTCCATTGAAAAAATCCGGTCTTGAAAGTCAGTCTTTTAAGACCGAGTAATTAGTCCTCTGGTCTTAGAGTCCCTATCTTTAGGACCGGATTTATATTTGTCCGGTCTTAATATTTGGATCTTTTAAGAGCGGTCGGTTTTATGTCCGGTCTTAAAGTTTGAGTTTTAGGACCGAACCAAAAATATTTCAGATTTATTTAGTATGACTTTTAAGACCGAAGGTTTAAAATGTCCGGTCTTAAAAAAACACTTTAAGACCGTGGAAAAGTCCGGTCTTAAAGGTCGACTTTTAATACCGCCTGGAACAAGACTGGTCGCTGGTCCGGTCCTAATGTACCTGTTTGGTCCGGTCTTAAAAGCCTTTTTTCCACTAGTGTCCCAAGGGAAGCCGCCTATTGCTAAAATCCATGGGCCCTATATAAAATACTAGTACTAGTCAAGACATTTACAAATAATTTCCTTCCTCATTTTAATGATTCACAGGGAGCGTAAGACACCTGAGCTGAACTCTTCACTGCCTTCGAAAAAGTGGTTTTGAACATGACCGAACCTTCCATCTTAGCCACCATCATATGTTATAAGGGAATACCAAATATCTGAAGGCATACATGTTATAAGGGAACGTCACTTTAGAAATCGGCTTGTTAGAAATCCATGCAAATAGTTCGCCTTGAATCCCTGGCTTAGGATGACTGAACAATATGTAGTTTCATCAAAATACAAAACAAAGTAGTTTGAATGATACTTAAGAATACGAACTCCTCCCTTAGAAACACGATATATGAGAGCTAAGGGCCTTAGCAAAAATATAGTGTCACCGACAGTAATCCAGATGATGTTCTCCATACAAAGTAACCGAATCTTCCTTAAGATATTGTGAAAAGCGTACAACAAAAATCCAACATTCTATTATTTGAAATCCAAGTGGTGGTGGAATCAAATCCAACAACCTTCACCACTTACCATCCTGTCGGCTGCTGACGAGGGGCTGCAATGCCAGTCGCCAACGAGGGATCTGGACTTTTTTAATATAAGGGCATTTTTGTCCTTTTGTTTGAATTTCAAATTTCAATCTTCAAATTTCCTATTTTGGGTTGTCACATCTAAGTGGAATTATGCTATTTCATAGCACCATTATGTCCTTTTGTATTTTCCACAATCTTTTTTTCGTGTTAGTTTCCCATTAAAATTTTTCTACCAGTTATTCCAGGTACATATTTGGGCTTTGGTTAAATAATACTTTTCAACTTTATTATATACATTAATGCCGTTATGAAATAAAAAGGAATATAAATTTTGTTTTCTAATTTACCTCAATTGCCAAAAGGTTCTTTGTTTTTTAATATCTTTTGAATTCCATGATAATATTTAGTAATGAAAAGGTGACAATATAATAAAGGGGTTTAAACTTCTCATGTTGCATGAGAAGAAGAAGATTCCTACACGCACATGTAGGAACCTAAGGTAATGCTCAGTCATATCTTGACCTAAGCACTATGTCTGCTTCAAGCCTATCACTCTATCTATTTTCATGGTATCCCAAAGGATCACCATGTTTTATACCGCAAGGTATTCAGGCTTTAGCTTAAAGGAACTCAAATACTTATGCTACATCCCAGGGGTTAAAAATCATGAGATTCCTCTCGCCTATGTATGCTTAACTTCAAAGCGTCTATCACATCTGTGTAATAATACTGGTACACATACCACTGCATACCGACAATTCTCATAGGTACTAGTACGGCATATCTGCCTCCCCATAAATGATGGGTACTTTCCCTTATCTATCTAATCAACTACCACCATCAAGGACTTAATCAAAGACCTCATTCCCCGAAGCTACGCCCCGTTGCACGCATGGTGTCTGGCCTTTACAAGGCAGGGATTGTCCCCTCAGGGTAACTTAACAAGTTATTGTTCCTACATGGAACTTAATCAATAGGTCACTGTTTCTACAGGGAAACCTAAACAGTAGGTTTACTGTCTACAGGAAAAAACCTAAGCAGTACCGACTTCTCTGTACTGCTTCCCCTTGAAACACTAGGCGGGAATTTCATTCAGACTCCGATATCAGAAGTCCTAGAGTTTAGCATCAGAACCCATGTTCTGTGCCAGCTCTTCCATCTTTAGGGTTTTAACCACCCCGAGCCTAACCCTTTTCCTTTAGGGTATACGTCCTTTCTGTATCACAATACCAGTATTATATCAGTACTCTTAACCTAGTTGTCCATACAATGCTCTGAGACTAGCTATGAAGCTAGCTCTGATACCATAATGTAACACCCCAAATTCCATACCTCTTATTGTTTATGAAAACATAGTTTTTCTAAAAACTACAGAGTTTGAGGTGCTACATCAGAGTATTGCGGAAACGGAGAGCATGTATTAACAATTGGACAATGAGTAACTGAAATAAAAAAAATGCCCCGACATATGATGATGTATGACATATCTGGTATATTAAAAATTTCCCGAAGGAATATTCATGTGATACAATATACAGAGTTTTGTATAATTACAACTTTTACATGGTAACTATACAATCTTCAACCAAGCCTTAACTAGACTTGGGGCAATGAACATAACTCCGTTAACCGAACAGAATGGCCAGGTAAGTGTCTATCATGGGAGTCTCACCGAGTTCACGGCAACTGATTGACTGACCCACATAGACTAGCCTTGCCTTCGGCACCAAACTGTTCGAAGTAACTTTATTAGATTCATGCCAGAAAGTAGGCTCTGCTTAGACTTCTTCCGGCTTTTGTCTCGACTAGTGCATTATTACGACTTTTCCCCTTGGTTCCTGTTTATGGCTCTATCTACCGGTGCCTTCTCTATTCCTTGATCCTTTCTTGTACTATTAGTTAAGACTGAGGTCTAATGCCCATCAGACCTCAGGTAACAGTTAACCTTATGCTTATGTAAACAATATATGTATGACAGATATTCATGACATTTCAGCAATAATCACTACAAAAGCCCATAAAAGATGTAGGAAATACATAATCACATATGTTAGGCAATAACAATACACAGCTCCTGCATATGTATTGTAACATCCCAACTTCCATACCTCAAATAGTGCCGATTGACACTTCGTTTTATAAAATTTGACAGAGATTGAGATGCTACATCAGAGTACTGCGGAAACGGAGAGCAATGCACTAAAAATTGGACTATATATATGAGTAGCTGATATAAAAATACCCCGACATATGATGATGACAGGCGTATGCTGATATATTAAAAATCCCGAAGGAATATTCATGTGATATAATATACAGAGCTTTGTACAATTACATCTCTCAAAAGTAACTATACAACTTAAACCAAGCCTTGACTAGACTTTGGGAAATGAACCTAACTCCGTTAACCGAACAAAATGGCCCGGTAAGTGTCTATCATGGGGGCCTCACCGAGTTCACGGCGACTGATTGGCTGACCCACATAGACTAGCCTTGCCTTGGAAAACAAAACGGCATTATCATGACTATAACCCGTGTAAAGCTGTATTTAGTGATCTAGATACGGTTCCCTAGTCACAGTGCATGTCTAGGACAGAGTCTTGTTCATGGTATCCACAACATATACAAGCATAACATATGCATTAGAATTAGTGTTACAGTACACGAACGTACCTTCTACCGTGTGTTTGGCCAATTGTCCGGCCCCTTTTTGAACCCAACTCCGGACCTCCCGGATATCCTAACAGGATAACATCGTATCCATTAACTCATGAACAATATTCTAACAGAGGTTCTAGTCATAAATTACTGTTTTACCCCTGACTTCGCTAATCAGCGAAATTTCACCAGAGCTTCGCTACTTTGACTCTAATCTTTCAGAAACTCAACCCCTACTATGTTTTTACCTCGTCAGGCATCTTTCAATGCAATGAGGCTTAAAAACAAGAATAGGAATTTCATTTCCTACTTCCTAGATCAAACTAACATTTCTACTAAAACTACCGAACAAAAGAATAGAACTTAGAAACTAAGGACCGAAGAACTTACCCGTGCAGAACTTCGCTACAACTTTTCTCCAGAGCTCCTCTCTCTAACTTCTCTCTATGTTTCGAAATCCTTAAGAGGATTTGGTGTGAAGAATTGAAGAGGAAATGAGGCCTATTTATAGAAAAATTGTAAGGGCAACTTGGTAATTTTCCCTTTAATTTAGACCATAAAATTAAAGCAACTTTTTGAACTCAATTCTCCTCCATACAAAGCTCATTGCCAACCTCCTTAGCATCATTCCCTCCAAAGATGATCTCATGCAAGTGAGGCCATCTCTTGCTTTATGGGTTTTACCCGATAAAATTCCCCGATCGGTGTTCTAATCGCGTAATCTTGAAGAATCTCAAAAATCCAAGAACATAGCCTCGAAGGTCTATTCTTCCTCTTTCAAAATACTTGGGTTAACTAAATTTTTGATCCCATTCAGGACATTCCGATGCCTTCCGAACATTTTCGGATAAACGTTGTCGGTTACGGAAATCACTTCGGGTAATGTCATCTTCGAGACAAAAATCCACTGATTCATAATATGTCCAGTTGTTCTTCACCTAATTCATGGATTTTGAGTTAGGATTTAATTTCTATCGGTGGCCATTTATCCTATTTGTTTTTTCAACAAATATCACCTTTAATATCATGATATTAACTCCATTGCATTCACACTACTTTATTCAATCCTTTTCTCTCTCCTTTTCTCTTCTCTTTTTCGAAAAGCATAGCATCTTTTTGATAAAAGATGTTGCTTCCCACTTGCATCACTATCCCATGTGCATGTGTTCTTATTGGTTTGTTGACTTTTCAACATCTTCTACAACAAGTTTATGCCTTCATCTTTTCTCTTTTACTCTTTCCTATTTTCGAAATGCATGGCAAATTTTGCTCAAAGAATATGCTCCTTTATTGCACAAATATCACTTGCTTCTTGTGTTTTCATTGGATAATGCCAATCTTGACTTTTCAACAACTTACTAGCTAAGTTTTCTACTTCAATCAACTTTCCTTCTTCTTTTTCTTTCCTAATTTTTGGTTTTCATGGCCATCTTTTGCTCTTCAACTTAGCTTTTCAATTATCTCACATTATTTATTAGTTCATTTAGAGGGAAATTCTCCCATTGGTTCCTTAATTCCACAAGGCTTTTCTTTATGATTAATTAGGCTTTTAGGTGTTTATATAATTCCTCTTATATTTTCCTTAATCAAACTTGATTAATTAGCAACTATTCTTTTACTAATCTTAACCCTCCATTGGTCATTAATCTCCATTTAGGGGTTTTAAATAATTAACTTTGGATATCTCCTTTTCTCATGCTTAAACAATTAGCCATTAATTATTTAATTCATCACTTACTAATTGTTGACAATTTTTTTATTTAAGAATAATCATTTTCTCACAACTATTGGACTGACATTGGTATTTTATATCTCATGTAAAATATTAAAAATCATGGGGTCATTTTGGTCCTCAAAATACTTTTTGATTTTTCCCAAGGTTATAATTTAATAAATTACCAAAATTAGAGACAATATACTCTCTAATTTTTAATAATTATTTACTGCCTCTTGAGATTTATCATAATTTTTCTCAGGGTATTTTATGACCCATAAATGCATTTTAGGGATTTTCGGCCCCTTTATGCCTTTTAATTTCAATAGAAATTCCCATCAAATAAGATAATTATATCTTAAGGGTTGAGACCACATATTCACCTATCTCCTATTGGTATTATTTACTAATTTATGATCCTTATCATAATTAGGATTTTCAGGGTATTACATGTATGTTATCCTGGTCTGCACTATTCACCAGTGCCACGATGTACGGTCGTGTCCTCAGCGCTAGGAAAACTTAACGGTATTACCATAACCATAACCCGTATATAGCTGAATGTATAATGAAAGATCTAAGACAAAGTCTTAGTCTATGAATACAACTATCATATATAAACATACAACAAGCATAAGAGTTAAGGTTACAGTACGCGTCCGTACCTTTCACCGTGTAATGGCCAAACGTCCGGCCTTTTGAACCCGACTCCGGACTTCCCGGATATCCTAAAGGGTAATACCGTATCTATTAACTCATAAACAATATCCTAACAGATATCTTAGTCATAAATGACTATTTTACCCTTGACTTCGCTAACCGACGAAATTTTGCCAGAGCTTTGCTACTTTGACTCTAATCTTCCAAAAATTTTGCTATAATTTCTACTTCATCAATTTTTCGAAATAAATACAATTTTAACCATAAAAACATGAAAAAAAAATTATACTTGGAATATTAAAGATCAAAATAACAAAATAGCTAAGAACTTAAACTAGAACTCTAAGAACTACAAAACTAAAAACTCAAAGCTTGCTTACCTCTTGAAGAACTTCCTTCTACTTCTCCATGCTTCCCACTTCTCTCTAGCTTCTCTCTTAGAATGTTTTTTGTGTGAAAATTATGAAGACTAGGGGCCTCTATTTATAGAATTTTGCTATGGCATTATTGCAATTATTTCAAACCTAATTCTTCTTCAATTGGAGCCATAGGATCAAAAACACTTTATGACTCTCAATCCTCACCTCTCCTTCCTCCAAATTCGTCCTCCCTCTCTCTCCCTTATCTCTTCCACCTTTTTCACACCTTGTTGGCTTCCTTTGTGTCCACAAGCTTCACTTTATGCTAGCTTTATCAAAACATTGCATTGTTGGGCAATTCCTCACCATATGTTTGTGTAGTTTAGTTGAAAAGATGATAGTTTTAATTAAGTTTCTTCTTCAACTTACTAATCTCATAGTTATGGCTTCATTAGGGGCTTTTACTAGCCTTTTAGTCATTTTAGGATTAATCCCAAAAGTTGGGAAAATGATTTTGAAGATAACTTAATCCAAGCTAAAAATATGCTTGTTCATAATAAATCCTTATATTTGACCTACGATTAACACATCTCAGTATACAATTTATTTTCTATCGGTTCTCATTTACTTGAGTCTTGAATTAATCCCATTGATTTTTAATTCTCAAAATATCTTCACACTTCTCTCTCCTAAATACTAGGCTCACAATCACCCACACACTCACAACTTACTTTTCTCTCTCCTACACTACACTCACAACACTCACACACACACACAAAAACGTCCCCCTCCCTCTTCTCTCTCCTTCATCAATTTTTGCTTTAACTCCTTATCCTCTTCCATGCATGTGCTTTCATTTATTATCTTATCCTATCTCATTTAATCCCATGTGCTCTTATAATTATAATATCTTAGCCAAATCACATAATTTCCTCCCTTTTTCATTCGAAATGTATGGCCATTATTTGGCCAAGGAATATGCTCTTCTATTTGCAAAATATCTAGTGGCTTAAGTATTATTTTTGTTGACTTTTTAAAGTGATTAACAAAGCTTAATTAATCCCTGACTCCAGGAATCGCTAACCGACAAAATTTCGCCAGAGCTTCGCTACTTTGATCCTAATCTTCCAAAATTTTGATATATATCACTTTCTCCATCCATTTTTCAAAATAAAAACAATATTTAACCATAAAACATGATACCAAAAATATATTGGAAAATTAAAGATCAAAACAACATTTAAGCTATGAACTTTAAACTAGAACTACAAAATAAAAGACTAGAACTTAAGAGCTTGCTTACCTCTTGAAGAACTTCCTTCATCCTTCTAGCTTCTCACTAGCTCTCACTTCTCTCTACTCTTTTTGGTGTGAAAATTATGAAGAGGCAACCCCTCTATTTATAGCAAAAGCCTAAGGATTTCAACCCTTGGATCATCTTTTGCATCAATGGCTATAATGAAGCATATGTGGCCTCATTAAAAATCACCTATCTTCCCTTTCTCTCTTCCACCAATCCGTCCCCTCCCCCTTTCTCTCTCTCTTCTATTTCCTTTCACTTTTCCACAGGCCTTGTTGGCCAATTTCTCACCATGAGTGACTAGAAGAATATCTAGATTTTTATAAGACTTAGTTAACTCTCAACTAGGCTTTGGAACTAGATACAAATGGAATAGTTGGTTACTAATGAGATATATTTAGGTGCTAATCATAAAATTTATCCAAGTCTCTCATTTGATTCACAATGAAAATTACCACCTTCCTTAGATGTCTTTAATTGTCTTTGATTAACTCAAGATTATAAGTTGGGTAAAATAAAAATCATGGCTTTATTAGAAGTCTCTAATAGCCTTTTAATCATTTTAAGATTAATTTCAAAAGTTGGGAAAATGATTTTGAAGATAACTTAATCCAAGCTTAAAATATGCTTGTTCACAATAAGTCCTTATATTTGATCTATGATTAACGTATCTCAAGATACAATTTATTTTCTATAGATTCTCATTTACTTGTGTCTTGAATTAATCCCAATGGTTTTTAAACTCTCAAAAATATCTACTCACTTTTCTCTCTCCTAAATACTAGGCTCACAACTCCTACACTAGGCTCACAACACTCTCTCACACACACACACACACACATACAATTCGTCCTCTCCTCTCATCTCTCTCCTTCTTCCATTTTCCAATTATCTTATCCTCTTCCATGCCATAAATGAACCTATGTGCCAATTATCCCATGTGTTCTTAAAATTATAATATTTTAGATATTATTTAGACAATCCCTTATCCTCATTATACTACAATAATCCTCATGTGTTTGATTTAATTAAAGTATCTTAGCCAAATCACAAAAATCCTCCCTCTTCCATTCGAATTGCATGGCCATTATTTGGCCATGGAATGTGCTCTTCCACTTGCAAAAATATCCTATGGTTAAGTGTTCCCATTGGTTAATTTAAATTGTCAAGGATTAAGGCTTAATTAATTAGGACCATTAGATTTAGCTTTATTAATTAAATCTTGGTCATTGGATCCTAATTGCACTTTGTTGACTTTTCAACATTAATTAGCATTTCTTAATTATCATGCTAATCAAGAGTTTAATTGCCATTTGATGAATTATGAAGGATTACATAATTGCTTTAATTAGTGAAAGCTTAATTGCTTCACTATTTTCTTGTAAATCCCTTCTAAATAATTTAAGTGTTTTCATAACACTTTCTTGCCTATTTTGGTTCATAGAGAAACCATGATTTAATAAGATAATTATATCATATTTTATAATCCTTAAATGTGGTCTTTTAAATTTATCCCTTGGTTTGTTTATTTCCAAGGAAAAATTGCCTAAAATTATAATTAATAAACCAAAAAATTGTGAGACGCATATTCACCCTTATTTTAATATGTGTTATTTATTAAAATATACCATTTTTGATAATTAGGATTTTTAGGGTATTACAGAAAACATTTTTGAAAGGACTTAATACAGAACGCTAGTTACTAACAGCAGTACTTTTAATCTTTGGTGCACCATGGTTAAACTTGAGCTCACTTGATATTCGTGGGATTCATTCTCACACTTGTTATTCGTGGGTCTTGTACCTGCACTTGTTTTGTAGCCTCGTGCTACACTTGTTTCGTGGCCTCGTGCTGCGCTTGATTGGTTACTTACCCTCGTTTACTCTATGTCCACGCTTGTTTTCATAGTGTCTATGTCGCGCTTGGTTATTTTTGTAACATCCCAACTTTTTGAAAGCAGTATAAAATTTTTTTCATCAGAGTAGAGCACCGAAAAAAGAGTGTAACTGATATATTGATATAAAATGCCCACTGACTAGTTACATAAACGGTATATTAACCGAGAGTTTCCAAAAAGTAAGGGATAATAATGGAAAGTCTTCAGCCGAATCCTCAAACTCCGCTTTCCTCTCTCCTCGGTCCTCGGTCCTCCTGAACCTGACGCTATGTTAAGGGCTGAGATCCGCACCGGATCTCAGGTAACGGTTAACCTCATGTTTATGTATACAGACACCAAACATTAACAATACTAACATCACACTATCGCAACCCATGCATATGTATTGCCCCCAGCATGCAGACAAATTGCACCCAGAACCTCTAACCACTATATGCATTCAAACAGTATAACATCTATACAACACACCTACCACATATATGCATACCATAAACATCAGAGTTAGTGTTACAGTACGCGAACGTACCTTCGTTGACGGTATTCTGGCACGTTTTACGGAAAACAGTCGTTTTGACAGAAACAAATAAACGTCTGTCGGACAGCGTAACGACAGCAAATCAGAGTTTCTGACGTCCTATAAGAGTAATATCACTTTTATTAGTGATTTGGTACTATATCTGGCATTTTGGGTAAAATTACCATTTTGCCCCTATACCCCTAATTGGCGGAATTTCGCCAGCACTTCGTTACTTTGACTTTAATTTTCCAAAATTTCAACATAACTCTTACTCCAATATCATTTTCAAAATATAAATCATATTAATTAATGATTTACATCATAACGAGCATTTTAGGTAAAAATACCATTTTGCCCCGATGCCCTATCAATGAATTTCGCGAGCTTCGCTATTTTAACTCTAATCTTCCAAAATTTTGCGAACTTCGACCCCACCAAGATTTTCGAAATAATGACTAAAATACCCTAACATATGATATCTAATAATACTTGGAAGATTAAAGACTATTCTAGCATTTCTACTCTAACTTCCGGAAAAACTACGGAAGCTTAAAGCTCAGATCGAAAAACTTACCCAGAGCTTACGTTTTTCCTCCAGAGCTCCTCTCTCTAAAACCTCTCTCTAAAACCGAAATGCCTCTTGAAATGGTGTGCAAAATATGAAGAGAACTCATGCCTATTTATAGAAGAAGTTGTAAGGGCATAATAGTCTTTTTCCATATTTCAACCTTCATTTTAAACCATGGAAATTAGGGGTTTTGGTGGATGATTTTCAGCCATGGAACACACCATTTTCGCTCAGCCCCTCCTCCAAGCAAAGATGAGTCATCAAACCATTTTTGCTTTTGCCTCCGGCGAAAAGTTCCCGATCGGTGTCCGTTTTGCGAAATCTCAAAATTCTGAATTCATAACTTTGAAGATCTTCTCTTTCTCATCAATAATATCTAATTTAACTTTGATTTCGGTCTCTTACGAGGTTCCAACATCCAGTTGAAGTTTTCTCGAAACGTGTCCGAACGCGTCCAGGTTTCAAAGCGTATTTACGGAATCATCAACTTCTTGAGAAAAATTCACCGATTCCAAATATGTCCAGATAAATTCAAACTCATTCCTAGATGTTGAGTTAGAATTTATTTTCTTCATATCCAAAAATATGCACGCATTTTTCCCTATTTCGTCTTATTAGGAAAATGCACAATCGGACTCGAAATTAACTTAGGAAGAGTCTAACGGAAGATAAAATTCCACTGATCAATATTTTACCCTGACTTTGGAAATCCCATTCCTAGATCTCCAGATAGGATCCGTTTCCTAATTTTTAAATTACTATTCACATTTTTTCACTTTAATTAATTATAATATTAAATAATAGCAAGTTGCAACCATTTTTAATTTTTTTTTTCTTTTTCTTTTTCTTGGCAATAATTCTGGTCTTTTTTTTTTTTTTTCGTTTTTATTAACTATTTAATTAATTAAGAATATATAAAATAATTATTTAATAATTTTTTACAAAATTTCCCTATTGGTCAATTCTTGTATTTAGGCTTAAAAATACCTAAACTCAACTATTTTTGTCCAAAATTTACAATTAATTAGTAAATATATTTTTACTAATTCTTGGCCAAAAACCACTAATTTTAGGGTTTTACATAATTATCTTTGAATTTCCTTTGCTTAAGCTTAAGTAATTAGCCAATAATTACCTAATTACTTAATTATCACTTGTTGATAATTTTCTTTATTAGAATATCTTATTACCTCATAACACTTGCATTGACATTTGTGTTTCTATGTCTCTTTCATTATACTAGAATTGGTGAGGGCATTATGGTCATTACCATACTTTTTGAGCATTCTTCCTTAATTTCTCCAAGTTTGTAACTTTATAAATTACCTAAATTAGGGACAATATCCTTCCCTATTTTAAATATATTTTTACTTGCCTCTTTTATAGCTTTCACAGGGTATTTATAACCCACAATGTGCTTAGGGACCTATTTGCAAATTATCTAATTTCCAGATAATTTATCCTAACAACAAGGTAAACTCAATACAAGGTGTTTGAGACCTCATATTCACCTATTTTCAATAGGTATATTTCCCAATTTTTGATATTTACCCTAAGTGTGATTTTTAGGGTATTACATTTCTCCCCCCGTTAAACAAAATTTCGTCCTCGAAATTTGCACTATACTATCTAAACTTCGTCCTACTCGGACTTTGGACTCCACGCGTCGGATCCTTACTTTGTCAGCCAGCCGCTCCTCTTGATAATCAAGAATTCGCTTTGGTTTGACCATAAAGATCCTGTCATATCGTACCTTGATATATAGTGTCTCCGTGGCTCATACACCGCAGTCAACACCACAAATACCAAAATGTCTCCTTGGACTACACCATGGCAACACAAGATACTTTAAATGTTTCCATGGTTCCCACACACCATGATAACACAAAATACCTCCTACTCAATGACACGATCACGGTCGAATTGTAATAACGAAGAAACATGGAACACGTCACAGAGATCTACTCAAGTTTCGGGGGTAAAGCTATCTGAAAGTTCGAATGGTCTTACGTTATGAAGACTACGAGTTCTCCTTTGAAGTACTCCACTGACACCGGCCACCAAGGATATTCGTAAAAACATTTGTTTATCGACTCCAAACCACGGAGCAGGGTTTCGATCCTTTCCTTCGTTAGATTCTCGTTGGTTCTTTCTACTCAAAACGGGTGCGGAAATACGTATCGGAAGCTCCTATACATGAGTCAAATCTGCATGTACTTATCTTTATTGGTCTCGGGGTTTCATCCGCGTGGCCTATCATCGCATATAAGCTCGATGCTAGGAAAGAATCACCGTCCAGCACAACACTAGCGATTATCAGAGTGATCAGAGACTGATATCAGAGTTATCAGAGACATCAGAGTTATCAAAGACTGATATCAGAGCTATCGGAGACTGATATCAGAGCTATCGGAGACTGATATCAGGGTTATCAGAAACTGATATCAGGATGATCAAAATTGATGTACCGACAGAAAGTGGTACACCGGTTCAGAATGGTATACCGGTTCAAACTGGTACACCGAAATGAGGTGGTACACCGACCTTGGGCTATATCAGTACTCATTTTCAAAATATGCTCCAAAATTTTTGAAAAGGCTTAGAACCTAACTCCAACTTTTCGAAAGCAGTATAAAATTTTTTTCATCAGAGTAGAGCACCGGAAAAAGAGTGTAACTGATATATTGATATAAAATGCCCACTGGCTAGTTACATAAACGGTATATTAACCGAGAGTTTCCAAAAAGTAAGGGATAATAATGGAAAGTCTTCAGCCGAATCCTCAAACCTGCTGCTTTCCTCTCTCCTCGGTCCTCGGTCCTCCTGAACCTGACGCTATGTTAAGGGCTGAGATCCACACCGGATCTCAGGTAACGGTTAACCTCATGTTTATGTATACAGACACCAGACATTAACAATACTAACATCACACTATCGCAACCCATGCATATGTATTGCCCCCAGCATGCAGACAAATTGCACCCAGCATACAGACCGATTGCACCCAGCATACGGACAGATTGCACCCAAATATACGCAGATTGCACCCGGCGATACAAACATAACCTCTAACCACTATATGCATTCAAACGGTATAACATCTATACAACACACCTACCACATATATGCATACCATAAACATCGAGTTAGTGTTACGATGCGCGAACGTACCTTCGTTGGCGGTATTACAGCACGTTTACGGAAACGGTCGTTTTGACGAAAACAATAAACGTCTGTCGGACAGCATAACGACAGCAAATCAGAGTTTCTGACGTCCTATAAGAGTAATATCACTTTTATTAGTGATTTGGTACTATATCTGGCATTTTGGGTAAAAATTACCATTTTGCCCCTATACCCCTAATTGGCGGAATTTCGCCAGCACTTCGTTACTTTGACTTTAATTTTCCAAAATTTCAACATAACTCTTACTCCAATATCATTTTCAAAATATAAATCATATTAATTAATGATTTACATCATAACAGGCATTTTAGGTAAAAAAATTACCATTTTGCCCCGATGCCCTATCGTGGAATTTCGCGAGCTTCGCTATTTTAACTCTAATCTTCCAAAATTTTGCCAGAACTTCGACCCCACCAAGATTTTCGAAATAATGACTAAAATACCCCTAACATATGATATCTAATAATACTTGGAAGATTAAAGACTATTCTAGCATTTCTACTCAACTTCCTAAAAACTACGGAAGCTTAAAGCTCGATGCAGAAAAACTTACCCAGAGCTTGTTTGCTTTTCCTCGAGCTCCTCTCTCTAAAACCTCTCTCTAAAACCGAAATGCCTCTTGAAATGGTGTGCAAAATATGAAGAGAACTCATGCCTATTTATAGAAGAAGTTGTAAGGGCATAATAGTCTTTTTCCATATTTCAACCTTCATTTTAAACCATGGAAATTAGGGGTTTTGGTGGATGATTTTCAGCCATGGAACACACCATTTTCGCTCAGCCCCTCCTCCAAGCAAAGATGAGTCATCAAACCATTTTTGCTTTTTGCCTCCGGCCCGAAAAGTTCCCCGATCGGTGTCCGTTTTGCGAAATCTCAAAATTCTGAATTCATAACTTTGAAGATCTTCTCTTTCTCATCAATAATATCTAATTTAACTTTGATTTCGGTCTCTTACAGGGTTCCAACAGTCCAGTTGAAGTTTTCTCGAAAAACGTGTCCGAACGCGTCCGGTTTCAAAACGTATTTCTGGAATCATCAACTTCTTCAGAAAAATTCACTGATTCCAAATATGTCCAGATAAATTCAAACTCATTCCTAGATGTTGAGTTAGAATTTATTTTCTTCATATCCAAAAATATGCCTGCATTTTTCCCTATTTCGTCTTATTAGGAAAATGCACAATCGGACTCAGAATTAACTTCCGGAAGAGTCTAACGGAAGATAAAATTCCACTGATCAATATTTTACCCTGACTTTGGAAATCCCATTCCTAGATCTCCAGATAGGATCCGTTTCCTAATTTTTAAATTACTATTCACATTTTTTCACTTTAATTAATTATAATATTAAATAATAGCAAGTTGCAACCATTTTTCAATTAAGAATATATAAAATAATTATTTAATAATTTTTTACAAAATTTCCCTATTGGTCAATTCTTGTATTTAGGCTTAAAAATACCTAAACTCAACTATTTTTGTCCAAAATTTACAATTAATTAGTAAATATATTTTTACTAATTCTTGGCCAAAAACCACTAATTTTAGGGTTTTACATAATTATCTTTGAATTTCCTTTGCTTAAGCTTAAGTAATTAGCCAGTAATTACCTAATTACTTAATTATCACTTGTTGATAATTTTCTTTATTAGAATATCTTATTACCTCATAACACTTGCATTGACATTTGTGTTTCTATGTCTCTTTCATTATACTAGAATTGGTGAGGGCATTATGGTCATTACCATACTTTTTGAGCATTCTTCCTTAATTTCTCCAAGTTTGTAACTTTATAAATTACCTAAATTAGGGACAATATCCTTCCCTATTTTAAATATATTTTTACTTGCCTCTTTTATAGCTTTCACGGGTATTTATAATGTGCTTAGGGACCTATTTGCAAATTATCTAATTTCCAGAGAATTTACCCTAACAACAAGGTAAACTCAATACAAGGTGTTTGAGACCTCATATTCACCTATTTTCAATAGGTATATTTCCCAATTTTTGATATTTACCCTAAGTGTGATTTTTAGGGTATTACATTTCTCCCAGTTAAACAAAATTTCGTCCTCGAAATTTGCACTATACTATCTAAACTTCGTCTACTCGGACTTTGGACTCCACGCGTCGGATCCTTACTTTGTCTCACAGCCGCTCCTCTTGATAATCGAGAATTCGCTTTGGTTTGACCATAAAGATCTTGTCATATCGTACCTTGATATATAGTGTCTCCGTGGCTCATACACATGATCAACACCACAAATACCAAAATGTCTCCTTGGACTACACCATGGCAACACAAGATACTTTAAATGTTTCCATGGTTCCCACACACCATGATAACACAAAATACCTCCTACTCAATGACACGATCACGGTCGAATTGTAATAACGAAGAAACATGGAACACGTCACAGAGATCTACTCAAGTTTCGGGGGTAAAGCTATCTGAAAGTTCGAATGGTCTTACGTTATGAAGACTACGAGTTCTCCTTTGAAGTACTCCACGACACACGGCCACCAAGGATATTCGTAAAAACATATGTTTATCGACTCCAAACCACGGAGCAGGGTTTCGATCCTTTCCTTCGTTAGATTCTCGTTGGTTCTTTCTACTCAAAACGGGTACGGAAATACGTATCGGAAGCTCCTATACATGAGTCAAATACTGCATGTACTTATCTTTATTGGTCTCGGGGTTTCATCCGCGTGGCCTATCATCGCATATAAGCTCGATGCTAGGAAAGAATCACCGTCCAGCACAACACTAGCGATTATCAGAGTGATCAGAGACTGATATCAGAGTTATCAGAGACATCAGAGTTATCAAGGCGATATCAGAGCTATCGGAGACTGATATCAGAGCTATCGGAGACTGATATCAGGGTTATCAGAAACTGATATCAGGATGATCAAAATTGATGTACCGACAGAAAGTGGTACACCGGTTCAGAATGGTATACCGGTTCAAATTGGTACACCGGAATGAGGTGGTACACCGACCTTGGGCTATATCAGTACTCATTTTCAAAACATGCTCCAAAATTTTGAAAAGGCTTAGAACCTAACTCCGTTAACCGAACAGAATGGCCAGGTAAGTGTCTACCATGGGGGCCTCACCGACTTATACGGCGACTGATTGGCACACCCACGTAGACTAGCCTTGCCTTTGGCACCAAACTGTCCGTAATAACATGGTTAAATTCATGCCAGGACTACTGCTCTGATACCAAAATGTAACATCCCAACTTTTCGAAAGCAGTATAAAATTTTTTTCATCAGAGTAGAGCACCGGAAAAAGAGTGTAACTGATATATTGATATAAAATGCCCACTGGCTAGTTACATAAACGGTATATTAACCGAGAGTTTCCAAAAAGTAAGGGATAATAATGGAAAGTCTTCAGCCGAATCCTCAAACTTGCTTGCTTTCCTCTCTCCTCGGTCCTCGGTCCTCCCGAACTGGCGCTATGTTAAGAGTGAGATCCACACCGGATCTCGGAGTAGCAGTTAACCTCATGTTTATGTATACGGACACCCGACATTAACAATACTAACATCACACTATCGCAACCCATGCATATGTATTGCCCCCAAATGCGAGACAAATTGCACCCGATACTGACCCAGGTTGCACCCGGCATACGGACGGTTGCACCCAAAGATACGCATTGCACCCAGCATACAAACATAACCTCTAACCACTATATGCATTCAAACGAGTATAACATCTATACAACACACCTACCACATATATGCATACCATAAACATCGAGTTAGTGTTACGAGACGCGAACGTACCTTCGTTGATCGGTGATACAGCGCGTTTACGGAAACGGTCGTTTTGACAAAAAGCGAAACGTCCTGTCGGACAGCGTAACGACAGCAAATCAGAGTTTCTGACGTCCTATAAGAGTAATATCACTTTTATTAGTGATTTGGTACTATATCTGGCATTTTGGGTAAAATTACCATTTTGCCCCTATACCCTTAATTGGCGAAATTTCGCTTGACTTCAGTTACTTTGACTTTAATTTTCCAAAATTTCAACATAACTCTTACTCCAATATCATTTTCAAAATATAAATCATATTAATTAATGATTTACATCATAACGAGCATTTTAGGTAAAAATACCATTTTGCCCCGACGGAATTTCGCCAGAGCTTCGCTATTTTAACTCTAATCTTCCAAAATTTTGCCAGAACTTCGACCCCACCAAGATTTTCGAAATAATGACTAAAATACCCCTAACATATGATATCTAATAATACTTGGAAGATTAAAGACTATTCTAGCATTTCTACTCTAACTTCCGGAAAAACTACGGAAGCTTAAAGCTCGGTACCGAAAAACTTACCCAGAGCTTCCTCCAGAGCTCCTCTCTCTAAAACCTCTCTCTAAAACCGAAATGCCTCTTGAAATGGTGTGCAAAATATGAAGAGAACTCATGCCTATTTATAGAAGAAGTTGTAAGGGCATAATAGTCTTTTCCATATTTCAACCTTCATTTTAAACCATGGAAATTAGGGGTTTTGGTGGATGATTTTCAGCCATGGAACACACCATTTTCGCTCAGCCCCTCCTCCAAGCAAAGATGAGTCATCAAACCATTTTTGCTTTTTGCCTCCGGCCCGAAAAGTTCCCCGATCGGTGTCCGTTTTGCGAAATCTCAAAATTCTGAATTCATAACTTTGAAGATCTTCTCTTTCTCATCAATAATATCTAATTTAACTTTGATTTCGGTCTCTTACAGGGGTTCCAACATCCAGTTGAAGTTTTCTCGAAAACGTGTCCGAACGCACCCGGTTTCAGAACGTATTTCTGAAATCATCAACTTCTTCAGTTCCAGATATGTCCAGATAAATTCAAACTCATTCCTAGATGTTGAGTTAGAATTTATTTTCTTCATATCCAAAAATATGCCTGCATTTTTCCCTATTTCGTCTTATTAGGAAAATGCACAATCGGACTCAGAATTAACTTAGGAAGAGTCTAACGGAAGATAAAATTCCACCGATCAATATTTTACCCTGACTTTGGAAATCCCATTCCTAGATCTCCAGATAGGATCCGTTTCCTAATTTTTAAATTACTATTCACATTTTTTCACTTTAATTAATTATAATATTAAATAATAGCAAGTTGCAACCATTTTTCATTTTTTTTTCTTTTTCTTTTTCTTGGCAATAATTCTGGTCTTTTTTTTAATTTTCGTTTTTATTAACTATTTAATTAATTAAGAATATATAAAATAATTATTTAATAATTTTTTTACAAAATTTCCCTATTGGTCAATTCTTGTATTTAGGCTTAAAAATACCTAAACTCAACTATTTTTGTCCAAAATTTACAATTAATTAGTAAATATATTTTTACTAATTCTTGGCCAAAAACCACTAATTTTAGGGTTTTACATAATTATCTTTGAATTTCTTTTGCTTAAGCTTAAGTAATTAGCCAGTAATTACCTAATTACTTAATTATCACTTGTTGATAATTTTCTTTATTAGAATATCTTATTACCTCATAACACTTGCATTGACATTTGTGTTTCCATGTCTCTTTCATTATACTAGAATTTGTAAGGGCATTATGGTCATTACCATACTTTTTGAGCATTCTTCCTCAATTTCTCCAAGTTTGTAACTTAATAAATTACCTAAATTAGGGACAATATCCTTCCCTATTTTAAATATATTTTTACTTGCCTCTTTTATAGCTTTCACAGGGTATTTATAACCCACAATGTGCTTAGGGACCTATTTGCAAATTATCTAATTTCCAGAGAATTTACCCTAACAACAAGGTAAACTCAATACAAGGTGTTTGAGACCTCATATTCACCTATTTTCAATAGGTATATTTCCCAATTTTTGATATTTACCCTAAGTGTGATTTTTAGGGTATTACAATTGTCCCTCGTGGACTATGTGTCCACACTTGTTATTCTGTTTTGTTGAGGTCCTACGGAAAGATGAGGTTTGAGAATTATGGTTTAAATCGATTATGTTAAATTAAATATTTTACTACACGTACATCGATTTATTTGATTAAAGATATTTTATATAGTTTCACTTATGTTTATGATGGTATACTATAGAAATCGAAGTTGATTCCCATACTGTTATGATTTAAAGTTAAATCTATTTAAATTACTTTCATTAAATTTCATAAATTGGATGTTATTCACTGGAAAATTTTTGGCCTCATATGTCATTGCTGACCAAGCTTGTAGATATATTTTGGAAGATTTGCTAGTGAATGTAAAGTTTAGTTTTCATTTATGTATTAATATCTGCAGTTTAGATGCTCCACGTAGTATAAAGCTAGAATCCTTGTATCCCTTGTAATTTGGAATACGTGGATATGTATATGTTAAGGATGCTTAGGATTATTATTCTAGTTATGATTTTCTTAATGGTATTATGAGTATTATTTAATATCCGTATATAAGTTTAAGGGTTAAGAAATGTGAGTCTACTCATATTCCATGCGGACATCCCTTAGTTTTTAGGGTGTAGGGTGTGACATGTCGTAATTAAATAACTAATGTAAAATGGTAAAAATAGCTTGACCAAAAACTTTTTAATGACCATTGACCTTGGGAGCTGGTAGGGATTGTTTGTGCTAAAGATGATATGGTGGGATTATCCCACCATCCATTATAGACAATAAATGTTAAAATGAACAATTCAAAACAATATATGCGCACGTGAATACAAATAATGCTGAACATAGATATTTTATATATACATGTACTATAGCTGATAAATTATACTCGTAAATGCGATGGGAAGTAGGTTCAAACACACAATTTTATTATATCGTCATGATATGGAGAATAGAATGCAGCCCCATAGCCATGCACATATAACGACGGGGCCAACGTAAAACATAGAAGGCCAAACACTTGAAGACAAATTGTAGAGAAATCCAACACTTATACCAAAACAAACATAAATATGAGAGTCTCTAATTTTAATACCAAAACATACATAAGATCTTGTGATGCTAACTTATTTTCGTAGGTCAGGCTGATGGCTTGGCGTTTTCTTCACACACGACATGTAAATAGGAGGGTTTTTAAAAGCGTGGCTTGTTAAAAGGTTCAAGTGTAGAAGGAGGAGGAGGTGGTGGTGGTGGTGGTGGAGGTGGAGGTGGAGGTGGAGGTGGAGGTGGTATTGGCGGAAGTGGAAAGTCTCCCATTAATGGTGTAAGTGTTGACTTTTTCTCAGCCAGTGAATTTTCGGAAGATGAGTCAACTACTGGAGGATCAGAAATAATTTGTGTAGGTGTTGACATTTTCTCAACCTGCGGATTTTCAAATGGAGGTTTATAAGTGTGAGGCTGATAATCATATGCAAAGCTTGGAGTGATGAGAAGCATCACTCCAAAAAAGAACACCAGCAAGTGTTTAGACGACATTGTTGAACTGTACTTGTGTTAATGATATGCTAATAACAGAGATACAATTTATAGTGCAACTAGGGAGGGCAATTGGTGTGTAGATATTGTGATCCATTATATTTTAGTATAAAATATATTTAATAAATAAATCATGATAAAAAAATAAAGTCCAGGTTGGCTGGTGTAGTGAAGAGATGCATCTTTCTAAGTGTGAAGCTATTAAAAAAATAAAGTGTTGCAATGAAATCGCTAATATGAAATGGTAAAGCTAGCTTTAAATGTAGTATATTTCTTCTCTAGTATAATAAATTCCTTGAAACATAACCTTTTACTTCAATCTTTAAGTGTGAATTCGTTAAAACTACTTGGAGATTGCTAATGTCAAATGGTGAAACTCATTTCGACTGTGGTAAATTCTTTTAAACAGAGCATTATACTTTAATGGCTGATAAATATGGGTCGCCAGTGGTGGGGTTACCAGCGATGGTTTTTTTTTTTTTTTGGGGGTGAGAGGTAAAATGATAAAAACATTAACATTTTTTTATTTTTTTTTTTGGTACTGTGGATTGATTTGGAAATTTCAAAATGTGATCACTTTTTGGGCTTTTTTAATTTTAATGGCATTTTACAGAATTTTGTCATCATTATATATCTAACTTATTTTAGTGACGAAATGCATTTCTTACTCTTCATGCAAATATAAATATATGCGTGTGTTAGATATATTGTTTTTCGGCTGAGACTTTGTTAGATGAAAATGACTCGATCGTTCCCAAATTCTTTTTCATAGATTATTAAAAAAAAAACACACACAATCTTTCAAAGAGATCAAAGCAGAAATTATAAATATAACACTCAGAATATCTCAAATAATATTTGCCCTTTGCTTTCAACATACTTATAAATTCATATCTGAAATATAACTTTTATATACAAACAAAAAATAGCACTACAAGTTAGAAGTTGAGATAAAACTTTTTCAGATTAGTTACTTTTTTAGAGAATTTCTTAAAAAATATTTGTTAAAGTCACTTAGTTTATGATTTCTTCTGCAGGTTAAAAACGATTATGATTTCTTGTGTAATCCAGTGGTGGATTAAAATCACCGTCTACCAATTTTGTTATATACATATATGTCCTTTGGAAATAAAAAAGGAACACAAATTTTCTCATTTAATTCACCCAAATTATTAAAGGGGTTTATTTATATTTGAATCTCCATAACCCATATGATTACAGCTGGATTATAATATAATTTAATATAACTTTGTTGGCCAAATAAATATGCCAAGACGTACAGCTTAGAATTAACAAAGACTTTCAATGGATCGCCTATTTAATTACGAAAGGTGACTTTCAATGCCTAGTTAATTCGTCGTCCGTTGGTGTCACCAAATAGCGTTATAGTATCTAAAATTAATTTTAAAATCATAACTTGGGCAACACAATTATGATTAGATTGATTCAAGAGTTCATACAAAAACAAATGCAAATATATGACAAATGTCTTCGGCAACGAAAATGATTACCACAACAACAAGCAGCCTTATTCTAATAGGAGGGGTTGACTATATTGATCATACAAGACATGTTCTATCCAACAACCAAATTATTGGATAAATTGCTGATCAGGAGGTCTTACTCATCAATGACTTCATGAAGTATTCTCTTCGGTCTTCATCTGCCCCTTTGCATAGGATTTCATATTGCTTAATTTACCTTCCTGATCGACACATCTGATGGCCGTCTTTCTTACTACTATAAAAAGTAAATGCAAAGACACTAATTAACGTCCGTGTAATACCCGGATATTTATTATCTGGAATATTATGAATAAAATGCATATTTCTGATAAGTGAAAAATAATGTCTCCAGACTTGTGAAATTATAGTCTATTTTTCTAAGTTGATTTCTGTAGGAAATTAGAGAATTTAAGGGCCAAAGTGCCAAAATGACGAAAATGCCCCTAAGGGCCAGGAATAACTTAGGAAAATTATGAAAAATCCTAAAAAGCAGTAAAATGACCAAGTGAATTAAGAGAGTATACTATCTCTAGTTACGGTAATTTAATAAATTACAAACTTGAGAAAAATGAAAAAGAGAATGCTCATAAAGTATTAAAATGACCAAAATACCCTTGTAATTATGAAATCATACAAGGGGCATGAAAATTCTAATGCTAATACAAGAGTGTGAAGGTAATGAGACATCCTAATTAAGAAAAATACCAACTATGGTTAAAAGAGTAATTAAGTAATTAATGGCTAATTACTTAAGCATAAGCAAAGGAAATCCAGTAATAATTATGGGAAGCTCAAAAATTAGTGGAAATTAGTCGAATATTAGTAAAAATATATTTACTAATTAATTGGAAATTTTTGTGAAAAATAGTTGAGTTTAGGTATTTTTAGGCCTAAATACAAGAATGGACCAATTAGATAATTTTGTGGAATTTATGGGAAAAAGTAAATAAATAAATGATTAAATAATTAATTAAATAAAAAATAAATATTTATTAAATAAATAAAGAGGGCAGCCAAATTTGGGCCCAAGAAAAATAAAAATAAAATAAAAATGGAATAGAAAACAAGTTGTGCAAGTGGCTAATATTATATTAATATAATTAATTAAAGTAAAAAATGTGAATAGTAATTTAAAAATTAGGAAACGGATCCTATCTAGAGATCTAGGAATAGGAATTCTAAGGTCAAGGTAAAATATTGATCAGTGAGTTTTTACCTTCAAGTGACCTCTTCCTAAGTTAATTCCGAGATCGTTAGCACATTTTCCTAATAAGACAAAATAGGGAAAAATGCCTATAGGCATATTTTTGGAAATGAAGAAAATAAATTCTAACTCAATATCTAGGAATGAGTTTGAATTTATTTAGACATATTTGGAATCAGTGAATTTTTCTGAAGAGATGGATGTTTCCAAAAACAAGTTTCGACACCGGACACGTTCGGACACGTTTTCGAGAAAACTTCAACTGGACTGTTGGAGGCCTATATGGAATCAAAATTTAGGTTAACTTGGACATTTCTACTAAGTGAGAACATGTCTTCAGAGTTGTAAATCCGGAATTTTGAGAATTCTCCGAAATCACGCGAATCGGGTACCGATCGGAGAAATTTCGCTAGGCAGGGCATAAAGCAAGCCAAGTCATCATTTTTGGACCAATGGGAGGCTGCCACATCACCCTTGGAGGTCGGCCAAGAGGTGAAAAAGAAGGGCAAAAAGCTTGGTGAAAAGTTGGACATAAAGGGTAAAAACAACTTGCAAAATTCCAAGCTTGTCCTTTCAAAAGTCTATAAATAGATGCCATGCCCTTTGAAAATTCTCACACCATTCTCTTCTTGCCTTGGCCGAATTCTAGGGAGAGAAAGAAGAGAGAGAAGCTCTGGGGGAAAGTTCTGCAGAAGTCTTCAACGGGTAAGTCTTTCGGTCTTTAGTCTTTAGTTCGGTAGTTAGTAGAATTGTTAGTTAGATTTAGGAAGTAGGTGACAAGATTCCTATTCTTGTTTTAAGCCTTTTTTGCGTTGAAAAAATATGCAGAGGTATAAACATAGTAGGGATCGAGTCGCCGAAAAGTTGAAGCTTTCGCAGTTTTTCAAAAGTAAGGGTAGAATTTTGTTAGAATAGCCTTTAAATTTCAAGTATGATTGGGTATCATATGGGAGGGCTATTTTAGTCATTATTTTCGAAAATCATAGTTGCGTCGAAGTTCTGGCAAAATTTCAGGAAGAAAATTTGCTAGAGTAACGAAGTGCTGGCGAAATTCCGCCGATTAGGAGTAGAAGGACAAAATGGTAATTTTTACCTAAAATGCCAGTTATAGTGTCAAATCACTAATAAAGGTGATATTATTCTTATAGGATATCGAGAATCTCTGATTTGCTTGCCGTCACGCTTGTCCGACGAACCGCTTTGAAGTTCACGTTTTTAGTGAGAGTACGTCTTCCGCCGGTAGTACCTAACGTTGCCAAAGAAGGTACGGACGCGTACTGTAACACTAATCTTGCACATCTTAAATACTTATATGTCAATGATATGTTCGTAGACCGTTATACAGACAGTTATACGGGTTATAGTTTTGGTAACGCCGTTCCGTTTTCCTAGCGCTGAGGACACGAGTGAGTATCGTGGCACTGGTGAATAGTGCAGGCTGTTATTGTTAATGTTTTACCTTATGGGGCTTTACATATTGCTTTGTGCTTATGTTACGTCGGCATAATGATCATGCATCTATTGTATGCTTATGATATACTTGTTGTATTAGCTCTAGAAATATCTCGTTGTCCGTATATCGTATTGTTTGGGTATGAGGTTAACCGTTACCCGAGATTCAATATGATGAATTGAATCTCACTTGTAGCTTCAGTGGTCGGGAGGACCACGGCTCGGGATCGAGGCAAGTACCCGAGTAGGCGTGCAAACAAGACTATCTTTATCTTATCGTCTTCTGTTATTCTGTTACTCTATTATTCCGCTATTTCCTGTCTAAACCTTAGGACTACTGTAATCTATACAATGTTACACAATGGTTGATGTTTTGGCTATGAACCGATTACTCTTTCGCTCTATTGCTCTACATCTGAAAAAAAAAATTCGCTTTTCAAAATGGGATGTTACATTTATGGTATCAGAGCATGAAATTCTGGTAAGTATTTAACTATGTTACCACGGAAAGTTTGGTGCCGAAGGCAAGGCTAGTCTACGTGGGTGTGCCATAAGTCACTGCTAATCCGGTGAGGCCCCCATGGTAGACACTTACCTGGCCATTCTGTTCGGATAACGGAGTTAGGTTCTTAAGTCTTTTAACTTTGAGCACATTTTTGAAAATGAGTACTGATAAGGCCATTGGTGTAATGTGTAGAGATGAACAGGGACGAAGAGCCCGTCTTAGATCCATTCTACAGTTATTACGGAATCTGGAGGCGTCCTGCCCGGAGATCCATTCCTCCGTCAGCACCTGAACCCTCGAATAACCCATTCCCACTGACTACGGAAGAAGATCCCATCGAAGAAGAGTCAGATTCCTACAACGCACAACTGGATGAGCCTGAGTTCGAAAACCATTCTGAACCTGTTATACCCTGGAGTCCAGATCACGATGAACAGTTTCCTTGGGATCCAAACCATGAGTATACAGACCCCACAATTCCTAGTCACTATTTCAGTGAATCAGAACCCTCCTATCACCCTGCTACAGGGAACTCTGAACCTGATTCTCCTAATCTCAACCTGAACGACCTGGAGATTGAGGACCAAGCTGATCCAGGAAGCCCTACCAACTCAACCCACTCTTCAGTTGATGACAACTTTGACTACCCTGACATCCAACTGCTTGATGATGAGGAAGCCGAACCTGAAGACTACCATTACGTCCTAGACGATAACACCCCGTTAATCATTCGTTTGGAGCACTATCTTGTTGAAGCTGGGAATTACACCGAAACCGTTCAAGGCAAATATCTGGTGTTCCTAAGCCTGATCAAGAGTTATCAAGCTGTCTGTAACCAACATTCACCTGCAGATTGGATTCGGTCCACTCTGTATTTCTTTCCCTGTACCCGCTTTTGGGCAAGGTTTATCAACGAACTGTTAGACGACGGACCCATTCTAGGTGTCAGTATTCACCTCCATTACTTGAAGAGTATGGTTCGCCTTTACATGTAAAGGGAGAACATCAGTACAAGGAAGCTGTGGATTGTAGAAACTAGGAAGTTTAGTTTGTATCTCCAAGTACTTTGGAAGATTGTAAATACGTTTGAATAAGGAGATTGTACAGTATGACTTATATTAGTATTAGATCGACTGATATGTATAAACCTTATGAAATGAATATATGTGAATATATGTTTGGTGTGCAAATTGTTTTGTCACTTCTAATATTTATATATTCTGTCATAATTGTTTAAAGGAAAAAAGAATAAAACATGGCCATCTTGAGAGGTGCTGGTGCACCAAGAGGAAGAGGCCGAGGCCGTGGTCGAGGCCGAGGTAGAGGAAGAGGCAGACAGCCTCAGGATGAACGAAACGATGGACCAAATCAACCCGGACGTGACGAAATTGAAGAAATGCGTAGAACTCTACAAGAACAAAGAGTTCTGATTGATGCTCTTACGGCAAGACAATCAACAAGACCGGAGGCACAAAGACGCTTAGACGCACAAAGAACTTGAGGATGAACGAGAAAATGAAGAAGATGACAACAATGATAATGAAGAAGAGTATGATGACAATGAAAATGATGAAGAACCTGAGGGGTCTGACAGATCCCAATCACCACCCAGGCACGGACAAAGAGAGAGGACCACCGAGAGCTGGGTCAACCAGTTCTGCAAGCTGAAGCCACCCGGTTTCCGGGGAAAGAATGAATTAGCTGAAGATTGGCTGCTAAGCTTGGAAAATATTTTTGAAGTTATCGAGTGCCCGGGAAATCGGAAGGCACTGCTGGCTATTTACAAGCTGGAGGGCGATGCCCACAGATGGTGGAAGAGTGTTTCCCCTCGATACAGGTAATTAAGGAAGAAGAATTTCTGCAGGTCCAGCAAGGCAATGAAGAATCATTCGACGACTACTTCGCTCGGTTCACCAACCTGTCCCGATACTCTTCGTATCTGAAGAGCAATGTGAACGAGAGATGGAAGGCGAATTGATTGGTGAATGGGCTGAAATATGACATAAGGTCAAGATTGGTATCACAACAGCTCCCTAGAATGGCCCAAGCAGTGGAATCCTGCAGAATGACTGAGCGCAACTTGAAGGAACTGCGCAAATCCCGAAACCAGGAAGGTAACAACGCTAGTCGAGGTGGATCCAACCGCGGAGGTCCCTCCCAGAAGAGGAAGGCACCTTGGAGCAACAACCGAGGTGAAAACAAGAAACCCTACCAACCGTATAATCAGAGACAACCGGGATCCCAGACGTGTCCCAAATGCAAAAAGTACCATCCAGGAGCCAACTGTGATGGGAAACAAGTCTGCTTCAGGTGTCAGAAGCCTGGACACATTAGCCGGGATTGCCCCGAGAAGGCTGCAGAGGCGAGACCTCAGAGCGCTGGCCGGATCTTTGCATTGACAAACACAGAGGCCAAGAAGTCCCCAGAGATGGTTCAAGGTACCATCTATCTCAATGGAAATCTACTTGAAGCATTGTATGACTCGGGTGCTAGTCACTCGTTTATTTCCTATTATTGTGCAAGTCGTTTAGGATTGCATGCCTGTAGATTACCATTTGATCTTGTTGTATCTACACCGTTGGGTGTAAAGTCTTTAGAATCTGATGCGTGTATGAATTGTACTGCTGACGTGGATGGACGAGTTTCTAAAGTGGATCTTATCCATCTACCTCTTCACGGCATCGACGTCATATTCGGTCTGAACTGGTTAACGGCCAACGGTGCGATGATCGACTGTGGCAAAAAGGAGATATCATTTGCCGGAGACAAGGTTGAAGCGAGCCTGAACTTGCTCTCCTCTACAAAAGCTGATCGATGCATGAAGCAAGGATGTCATGCTTTCATGGTATTCTTTTATGTCAAAGCAGAAGCTGACCTTTCACTCCAGGATATCCCTGTGGTGAATGAATTTTCTGATGTATTTCCGGAGGATCTCACCGAGTTACCTCCTATCCGAGAAGTGGAGTTCAACATTGACTTGATTCCTGGCACAGGATCAATATCAAAGGCGCCGTATCGAATGGCTCCTAACGAGATGCAGGAGTTGAAGAAGCAGTTGGAAGAGATTTTGAAGAAGGGGTTCGTTCGACCTAGCGTTTCACCGTGGGGAGCCCCAAGACTTTTGTAAAGAAGAAAGATGGAAGTTTCCGACTCGCATCGATTACGCGAGCTCAACAAGGTAACCGTCAAAAATAAGTACCCACTTCCCGGATTGATGATCTTTTGGATCGGTTGTCCAGTTCCACGCTTTTTCAAAAATTGACTTGCGTTCGGGATACCATCGGTTGCGAGTTAAGGATGGCGATGTTCCCAAGACAGGCTTTCGACCAGATATGGGCATTATGAATTCCTTGTGATGCCCTTCGGATTGAAAAATGCACCTGCGGTATTCATGGATTACATGAACCGTATCTTCCGACAACACCTAGACCAATTTGTGGCGGTGTTCATCGACGACATTTTGATATATTCTAAAAACAAAGAAGAGCACGAAGAACATCTGCGAAAGGTGTTAGGCATACTCAGGGAGAAGCAACTTTATGCTAAGCTGAGCAAATGCGAATTTTGGCCGCCGAAGTGAAATTTCGGGCCATGTTATATCTAGCGGCGGAGTTGCGGTTGATCCAAGCAAAGTAGAAGCGCTTACGGGATGAAACGGCCAGAGACTGTGACGAGATCCGTAGTTTTCTTGGTCTCAAGGGATACTACCGCAGATTTATACGGGATTTCTCGCCTTGCCCTACCATTGACAAAGCTTACGAGGAAGAATCAACCCTTTATATGGGGAGATGATTGTGAGGAGAGCTTTCGAGTCCGAGGGAAAGGTTGACTACAAGCACCGGTATTGATTATCCCGATCCAGATGAGACCTATGTTGTCTACAATGATGCCAGTAGGCAAGGATTGGGATGTGTCCTAATGCAGCAGGACAGGGTGGTGGCCTATGCCTCTCGTCAGCTGAAACCTCACGAGTTAAACTATCCTACACACGATCTAGAGCTGGCGGCTATCGTGTTCACTTTGAAGATATGGAGGCATTACCTGTACGGTGTAACCATAGAAGTGTATTGTGACCACAAGAGTTTGAAATACTTGTTCGATCAACGAGAACTCAACATGAGACAACGTCGTTGGATGGAGTTGATTAAAGATTACACCCTGGAGATCAAGTACCATCCGGGTAAAGCAAACGTTGTTGCTGATGCTCTTAGTAGAAAGACAATGCATGTATCATACATGATGATACAGGAGCAAAAACTGCTGGAGGATTTCAGAGACCTGAATCTATCCAACCAAATCTGCATGGGTCGCACGCACCCGCCCGATGCCTATCTTGCTACACTTCTTGCGAGTCAAGGGAGTATGATCTGAGAGATGAAGTAGAGAAAGCTCAGAAGCAAGATGATTGGGAAAAAGAGATACGTGAGAAGATCACTCGAGGTGAGACCCAAGACTATGACCTATCACTTAGTGGTTTGGTCAGGTATAAGTAGCGAATCTACATACCGCCAGTTGATGAATTGAAGCGGACAATAATGGACGAGGCTCATAAGAGTAAGTACACTCTACATCCAGGCATGGTCAAAATGTACCAGAGTATGAAATCCGAACTTTGGTGGCCCGGGATGAAGAAAGACGTTGCAGAATACGTGGCCAAGTGCTTGACCTGTCAGAAAGTGAAGATTGAACACCGTCGACCCCCTGGTCTTCTTCAAGGACTAGAGCTGCCAGAATGGAAGTGGGAGAACATAACCATGGATTTTGTGGTAGGTCTACCCAAAATCAGAAATCATGATACGGGCGGAGGTGTCAATCACCATTGTGCTGGACAGATTCATCCGAAAAGCAGTTACTTGGGCCGGATATGCTTGAGCAGACCTCTGAACAGATCGCATTGATCAAGAAGAGACTCCTAGCCGCACATAGTAGACAGAAGAGCTATGCAGACAAAAGAAGGAGACCTTTGACGTTCTATGTCGGCGACCATGTATTCCTGAAATTATCTCCGAAGAACCGGTGTCGGCGTAACGCTTAAAAGGAAGAAACCGAGTCCACGATACGTAGGACCTTTTGAAATCTTGGCTAAGAGAGAGAAGTAGCTTATCGATAGCTTTACCCCGAATCTGAGTAATCTCCACGACGTTTTTCACGTGTCGCAATTGAAGAAGTACCAACCAGACAGTGATCATGTCATCGAGTACGAGGATGTCGAAGTACGGCATGATAATACCTTCATAGTCGAGCCGGAGCAGATCATCGATCACAAAGAGAAACGGCTCAGAAACAAGACTATTTTGATTGTGAAGGTGGTCTGGAAGGGTTTGTCACCCGAAGAAGCGACTTGGGAAACCGAGAAAGACATGCAAGAGAAGTACCCAGAGTTCATGGCCCGAAGTTTAGTTAGGATAGATTAAATTTCGAAGACGAAATTTTGTGTAAGGGGGGAGAAATGTAATACCCGGATATTTATTATCTGGAATATTATGAATAAAATGCATATTTCTGATAAGTGAAAATAATGTCTCCATACTTGTGAAATTATAGTCTATTTTTCTAAGTTGATTTCTGTAGGAAATTAGAGAATTTAAGGGCCAAAGTGCCAAAATGACGAAAATGCCCCTAAGGGCAAGGAATAACTTAGGAAAATTATGAAAAATCCTAAAAGCAAGAAAATGACCAAGTGAATTAAGAGAGTATACTATCTCTAGTTATGGTAATTTAATAAATTACAAACTTGGGAAAAATGAAAAAAAGAATGCTCATAAAGTATTAAAATGACCAAAATACCCTTGTAATTATGAAATGATACAAGGGGCATGAAAATTCTAATGCTAATACAAGAGTGTGAAGGTAATGAGACATCCTAATTAAGAAAAATACCAACTATGGTTAAAAGAGTAATTAAGTAATTAATGGCTAATTACTTAAGCATAAGCAAAGGAAATTCAATAATAATTATGGGAAGCTCAAAAATTAGTGGAAATTAGTCGAATATTAGTAAAAATATATTTACTAATTAATTGGAAATTTTTGTGAAAAATAGTTGAGTTTAGGTATTTTTAGGCCTAAATACAAGAATGGACCAATTAGATAATTTTGTGGAATTTATGGGAAAAGTAAATAAATAAATGATTAAATAATTAATTAAATAAAAAATAAATATTTATTAAATAAATAAAGAGGGCAGCCGAAATTTGGGCCCAAGAAAAATAAAAATAAAATAAAAATGGAATAGAAAACAAGTTGTGCAAGTGGCTAATATTATATTAATATAATTAATTAAAGTAAAAAAATGTGAATAGTAATTTAAAAATTAGGAAACGGATCCTATCTAGAGATCTAGGAATAGGAATTCCAAGGTCAAGGTAAAATATTGATCAGTGAGTTTTTACCTTCAAGTGACCTCTTCCGGAAGTTAATTCCGAGATCGTTAGCACATTTTCCTAATAAGACAAAATAGGGAAAAATGCCTATAGGCATATTTTTGGAAATGAAGAAAATAAATTCTAACTCAATATCTAGGAATGAGTTTGAATTTATTTAGACATATTTGGAATCGGTGAATTTTTCTAAAGCAAGCCAAGTCATCATTTTTGGACCAATGGGAGGCTGCCACATCACCCTTGGAGGTCGGCCAAGAGGTGAAAAAGAAGGGCAAAAAGCTTGGTGAAAAGTTGGACATAAAGGGTAAAAACAACTTGCAAAATTCCAAGCTTGTCCTTTCAAAAGTCTATAAATAGATGCCATGCCCTTTGAAAATTCTCACACCATTCTCTTCTTGCCTTGGCCGAATTCTAGGGAGAGAAAGAAGTGAGAGAAGCTCTGGGGGAAAGTTCTGCAGAAGTCTTCAACAGGTAAGTCTTTCGGTCTTTAGTCTTTAGTTCGGTAGTTAGTAGAATTGTTAGTTAGATTTAGGAAGTAGGTGACGAGATTCCTATTCTTGTTTTAAGCCTTGTTTGCGTTGAAAAATATGCAGAGGTATAAACATAGTAGGGATCGAGTCGCCGAAAAGTTGAAGCTTTGCAGCTTTTCAAAAGTAAGGGTAGAATTTTGTTAGAATAGCCTTTAAATTTCAAGTATGATTGGGTATCATATGGGAGGGCTATTTTAGTCATTATTTTCGAAAATCATAGTTGCGTCGAAGTTCTGGCAAAATTTCGGGAAGAAAATTTGCTAGAGTAACGAAGTGCTGGCGAAATTCCACCGATTAGGGGTAGAAGGACAAAATGGTAATTTTTACCTAAAATGCCAGTTATAGTGTCAAATCACTAATAAAGGTGATATTATTCTTATAGGATATCAGAATCTCTGATTTGCTGCCGTCACGCTGTCCGACGAACCGCTGTTTGAAGTTCACGTTTTTCCGTGAGAGTACGTCTTCCGCCGGTAGTACCTAACGTTGCCAACGAAGGTACGGACGCGTACTGTAACACTAATCTTGCACATCTTAAATACTTATATGTCAATGATATGTTCGTAGACCGTTATACATGAATAGTGCAGGCTGTTATTGTTAATGTTTTACCTTATGGGGCTTTACATATTGCTTTGTGCTTATGTTCTGTCGGCATAATGATCATGCATCTATTGTATGCTTATGATATACTGTTGTATTAGCTCTAGAAATATCTGTTGTCCGTATACTGTATTGTTTGGGTATGAGGTTAACCGTTACCTGAGATTCAATATGATGAATTGAATCTCAGCTGTAGCTTCAGGGTCAGGAGGACCACGGCTCGGGGATCGAGGCAAGTACCCGGAGTAGGCGTGCAGCTGAAGACTATCTTTATCTTATCGTCTTCTGTTATTCTGTTATTCTGTTACTCTATTATTCCGCTATTTCCTGTCTAAACCTTAGGACTACTGTAATCTATACAATGTTACACAATGGTTGATGTTTTGGCTTTGAACCGATTACTCTTTCGCTCTATTGCTCTACATCTGAAAAAAAAAATTCGCGTTTCAAAATTGGATGTTACAGTCCGTTTTCAAAAATAAAAATAAAAAATTATAAAGGAGACGGTGACATTTTTGAATTTTTGGCCTAACTTTCAATGATTGTTTCAAGAAAAACAGTCGTTGAATGTTCTTAAAAATAGTTGTTAAATGACACTTTCAACGACTGTTTTTACAAATAGTAGTTAAAAGTTAAGCCCAAAAAAAAATAATAATAATATTGGTGAGTTTCAACAACTATTTTGAAAAAAATATCATTGAATCTTGCAACATGTTTGGTGGTTGCGCAGTTAGCTAGAGCCTTTGGTCATCTTTCCTGAGGTCAAGTGTTCGAGCCTCCCATACCCCTTTATTTATTTTATTTTTTTCATTTTGAGTAAGAACAACTGTTTTATTAAAAAAAGTCGTTGTATCTTACAACAAGTCTTGTGTGGTAGCGCAGTTGGCTAGAGCCTTTAGTCATTTTTCTTGAGGTCGAGTGTGTTGGTTAAATATTTGGGTGTTGCCTAACGTTCAAGCAACTCGCTCAAGAGGTTGGAAAACAAAAATGTTGGTCTTCCTTAATGGCAGTGGAATATAGATTATTACTAAAAGCCATGAATAGCAAAGTTAATCGTCATGAATACTTATAAGTCTAATGCCTTAGACTAAGGAGTTATTACTATTTTTAATCATTGGGAAACTCATACTCTTTGGTACTCATGAATTATAACCCGTAACTCCTTACGGTACTCAAGAGAACTCGTAACTCTTTACGGTGCTCATGAGTTATAACTCTAACGCCTTACATCAAGGAGTTATTATTAGTTTTCAATCATACCCATAACTCTTTATGATATTCATGAGTTATAACCCATAACTCCTTATGGTACTCATTAGAACCCATAACTCTTTACGGTGCTCATGAGTTATAATCTTTATATTGCTCATGAATTTTCTCATGAATTATGTTTAGGATCTACTCGTTGAAACACATATAGGGGTTTAGCATTACCTTTGATCACTTGAAGACTTCAAAGTACATGATGTCCTCTCATGTTGATCCACACAACTGCCTCTTGATTGCAATGAGAACTCCTTTTTCTTGACTCCTTCTTCTCCTTTGATGCTTGCTAGGCGATGGCAAAGTAGAGGCTTCAAGAGAGTGTATTGAGATTAGGTGAGACGTAAGATTGGAGGATTGGCTAAAGAAGATTTGGGAAACCGAGGCTTTGGTTCTTGATGCAATAGTGGAGCGCCCAAGACAATCTTGTTTGGTGGCACATACCAAATTGGCGCCTTCTTGAACTCTTCAAAAATGTTACCTACTTGCACCCATCAAGATGGAGTCTTCTTGAACCCTTCAAGATGGCACCTTCTTGCTTTAAGAAAGCCGCATGCTATCGGCACACACATTCCCAAGAAAGGTCCACCAGATTGTCGTGACAAAAATCAGCCACTTAATTAGGGTTTAACCCTAATTCAAGTGCTTACAAGAAAGACTCAGTCCACTTAGAAAGACCCAACCCAAGAAGCCCAATTCTTATCCAATCTTTATTGGATCTTTAACCGATCTTTATTGGATATTATCCAATCTTTATTGGATATTTTTCAATCCTTATTGGATACTATCCAATCTTTATTGCTTTGAACGACATATGAATTTAATAATATATAGTGTTGTTTAAGTTGGTCATTAATCTTTAAGAAGAAATAATTTTGTGCCTGAATTGATTTTTGCTACATTAATGTTATTTTGGTGTGAAACAATGACGATTGTGCTTTTGATTTTACCAAGGAAACACCTTACTATTAATTACTTGAATTTTCTTTGACACCTAATTTATAATCGTTAATTTATATGTTGCTAAGATCAAGGACAAGCAGAAAGTTTCCCTTATTGGCACAACTCCAAAATACCCAAAAAAATAAACATGGTTGTCTTGCATATGCTTTGTGGGGTTGTGGATAGACAGTACTAGTTGAAATTCACTTGAAGTTTAATAAATTCTGCTTCTAGTATGGTAAATTCTCTAAAACATGCCATTTTACTTTTATCTATCTAAGTGTCAAGTTATTAAAAAAATAGAGTGCTGTAAGTAAATTACTAATGTAAAATGGTAAAATTATCTTTAAATGTAGTAAATTTGTCTTCTGGTATAATAAATTCCTTGAAACATAACCTTTGACTTGGATCTTTCTAAGCGTGAAATTTGTAAAAAGGTGTAGATTGCTAATGTGAAATGGTGAAACTCGCTTCATGTGTGGTAAATTCTTTTAATCATAGCCTTTTATTTTAATAGTTATTTTATATATTATTTTGCATTATTTAGACAAATGGTTTAGTTTCTCAATGGCTATTAAAGCTTCAATGCCTGATGGCTATTGGTCGCCACTCGCTGTAACATCCTGTTTTCACAAGCAGTATAAAATTTTTTTCTTTAAACATCATTTCAAATCATCAGAGTAGAGCACCGGAGCGATTGAGTAACTGATACTTGTATTCAAAATGCCGTAAGTCTGGCTAGTTACAACAGCGGTACAGTAACTGCGTGGTTCAAAATTGATGTATAACAAAAAGAAAGCTTCTGTCGAAACAACAAAAGGAAGTCTTCAACCAGGTTCCTATGCGGGCTGCTTACTCTTCTCCTCGATCCTCGGTCCACCCGACCCTGAAGCTATATTAAGGGCTGAGGTTCATGCATCGAACCAGGTAACGGTTAACCTCATGTTTATATACACTATATATGTACAACAGACATTCATAGAACTTTGGCAACACTTACTACGGTCAAACATAGGGTATACATATCATATATGTAAGGCAATAACAATACAAGTCGGATGCAAGGTTAAGGCACAATAAGAAATGTACATGATCAGATATGCACGGCAATAACAATACAATCGGAGGTAAGGTTAAGGCACAACAGACAATAGTACAGTCGGATGTAAGGCATGACAGACAGTAATACAGTCGATGTAAAGCATGACAGACAATAGTACAGTCGGATGACAGACAATAGTACAGTCGGATGACAGACAATAGTATAGTCGGATGACGGACAATATACATATATGCATACAATAAACATCAGAGTTAGTATTACAGTACTCGAACGTACCTTCGTTGACGGAATTTCGGTACGACGGTTGGTCAAAATGTGATCAGAACGTAATCAGGGATATCCTATAAGGACAATAGCGCATCTATTAATGATCAAACATTATGACGAACATTTTAGTCATAAATGACCATTTTACCCCTGACACCCTAATTGGCGGAATTTCGCCAGCACTTCGTTACTTTGACTCTAATCTTCCAAAATTTTGACATAACTCTTCCTCCAACATTATTTTTGAAATTAATAGCTTAATTACCCCTAAAATATGATATCTAATCATACTTGGAAGATTAAAGATCAAACTAGCATTTCTACTCTAACTACCGAAAGAACTACCGAAGCTTAAGACTCAGTACCGAAGAAATTACCTAGAGCTTCGCTGCAAATTTCCTCGGACTCCTTCCTCCTCCTTGCTGCTCCAATTTCGAATTGAGCTATTGGTTTTTGGTTTGAGAACTCAAATGGGAGTAAAGGCCTATTTATAGGCAAATTCGGTGCACTATTCATGCTTTACCGCATGCATTCTGGACCGTAGGATCGCACTTTGTTGAAGTGGCACAATCTTGGCCATCCACATGCCCTTGCCGACCTCAAGCCCTTAGGTGGCACAAAATGACATCATCTTTGATGATGTCACATGTTGCTTTTTGGCCTTGTACCGATAAAGTTCCCTGTTCGGTGTCCTAATCGCGTAATTCTGTAAAATCTCAAAATTCCGGGAACATAGCCCTGAAGATCTCTTCTTCCTCTTTCAAAATACTTGGGTCAACTAAATTTTTGATCCCATTCAGGGCTTCTCTGATTTCGCTAAAGATTTTTGGATATCCGCCTTCGGTTGCGGAAATTGCTTCGGGTAACAACATCTTCGAGACAAAAATCCACTGCTTCATAATATGCCCAGATGTTTACCAACTTATTCTTGGATTTCAAGTTATGGCTTGGTTTCTTCAGATTTTCATTTATCTGATTTTCTTTTTGAACATCAGATAGATTCAAAGTCAGTCTAGTATAACCCTTTTCGGTTTCGGAAATAACTTCGGAGGTAACCTACTCCGAGCTAAAAATTCACTTGTTTCTAATATACTCTGATTTTAGAAACCTTGTTCATGGTTTTCTAGATAGGATTTAGTTTCTATCGGTGGTCATTTATCCTATTGGCTTTTTCATAAATTATATTAATATTATAATGCAACTTGCCAAAATAATATCTAGATATTTTTTGCTTCATTCTTATCCCAATTTTCTTCCAAAATTTCGACTGCCCTTTATTTATTTTTATTTTATTTATTTTTTAATTAAGATTATATATTTTAATTATTTAATAATTTTTTTATATAATTTTCTTACAAAACTTTCCTATTGGTCCATATTTGGATTTAGGCTTAAAATTACTTAATCTCATATATTTTTCTCAATATTTTCCAATTAATTAGAAAATATATTTTATGCTAATTTTAGCCATAAACCACTAATTAAAGGGTTTTACATAATTTCTTTGAATTTTCCCTTAATCCAAGCTTAACAATTAACCAAAAATTACTTAATTAATCCCTTACTAATTGTTGATAATTTTATTAATTAGGATTAATTATTTTCTCACAACTATTGGACTGACATTGGTATTTTATGCTCTACATAAAATATTAAAAATCATGGGGTCAATTATGGCCCCACAATACTTTTTGATTTTTCCCTCACTATTTTTCAAGGGAAATAATCCCAAAAACTCTCTAAATTAGAGACAACATACTTTCTAATTTTTAATAATTATTTTATTGCCTCTAAGGATTTATCACAGTATTTTATAGCTCTCAGCTCATTTAAGGCATTTTAGCACCTTAATTCACTCTAATTTCATTAGAAATTACCTTAGAAAATTATGATAAATCTCTTCCAATATTTGAGACCTCTTATTCACCTATTTTCAATAGGTATATTTTCTAAATTATGATATTTACCATATGTCAGATTTTAGGGTATTACATTTCTTCCCCTGTTAAACAAAATTTCGTCCTCGAAATTTGCATTATACCATCTAAACTCCGTACTATCTAAACTTCGGACTATACGTGTCGGATCTTCACTTTGTCTGCCAGCCGCTCCTCTTGGTGATCGAGAATTCACTCCGGTTTGACTGCTACGATCTTGTCACATCGTACTTTGATATATAGTGTTTCTCGTGGTTCCCATACACCGCGGTCAACACCACAAATACCAAAATGTCTCCATGGCTATACACCATGGTAACACAAGATACTTAAAATGTTCCCATGGCGCCTACACACCCTGGTAACACAAGGTACCTCCTACTCAATGACACGATCGCGGTCGGATTGTAATAACGAAGAAGCATGGAACACGTGTCTAACTTCTAATTCACATATTGTCTAGAGAAAAATTCCGTCTAAGAGAGATAGTACCTTGGACCATCTCTAGAAGTTCTATGTCCTCTACACCAGTTAGTGCGTACATTCGGCCTGGGTTCTGTGGCCTTGACGCTGCAGCTTTCTCCGGATAGTGCACACTGATGTGCTCAGGCTTTTGACACTTGAAGCATATCAGCTTCCCATCGCAGCCAGTACTTTGAGGATGATACCTCCCACATTTTGGACATGAACGGGGTCCTGACGTTCCTGGGTTGTACTGCTGCCCAGTCCGGAATGGCCTCTTGCTTTCTCCTTGAGAGGCACTCCATGGTGCTTCTCTTCTCCGTGAGGATTTTTCACGACTGCCCTCGCTACGATCGGTACGGCTATTATTGTGATTCTGTGAGATACGTAACTCCTTCAGGTTGCGCTCAGTCATCCGGCAAGATTCTACCGCTTGAGCCATTTCAAGAAAACGCTGGGATACCAGCCTTGCTCTGATATCATACTTCAGCCCGCAGATCAACCTGTTTGCCTTCCAGCTTTGGTTGTCATTACTGCCCAGGTACGACGAATATCGTGACAGATTGGTGAATCGGGCAAAGTAATCGTCAAAGGTTTCCTCGGAACCTTGTTGAATATGAAGGAACTCCTCCTCCTTAATCACTTGTGTTGAGGGAGGAAAATACTGTTCATTGAACTTTTCTATGAATCTCTCCCAAGTGACAGGGAAAAAACGGGTCCGCAATGTTGTAGCGACACTTTTCCACCATCTGTGCGCATCACATTCGAGTTTGAAAATTGCCAGTTGAGCTTTCCGGTCCTCCGGGCATTCCATAACTTCAAATATTTTATCTAGGCTCATCAGCCAATCCCTCAGCCAATTTGTTCTTCCCATGGAAAGCAGGTGGCTTGAGCTTGCAAAACTGAGTGACCCAGTGTTGTGTGGTCTGTACGACTCTCCCTCGTCGCGGAGGTGACTGCGATCTATCAGATCCCTCAGCTTCCACATCGTGTTCGTCTCTCTGCTCGTTTTTTCTTTTTCAGAATGTTGTTCTCCCTCAGCTTGTCGATCATGCAATTGCCTCTGTCTCTCCTGCCTTTCTTCAAAGAGTACAGCTATGAGAGCCCCCTGCTCTTGTAGTGTTCTTCTCATTGTCTGTATCTCATTCTGCTCCGGCTGATTTGGTAATTCATTTTGTTCAGGTCTGGGTATTGGTCTTACTCGAGGTTGTCTACCTCGTCCTCCACCACAGCCTCTTCCCCGGCCTCTGCCCCGGCCTCTGGGAGCTCCGGCTCCTCTCAGATTCGCCATGTCTTGTTCTTTTTCCTTTATTAGCGAAAACGTTAGTTATACAAAGAGTACAACGATGATCATATCACAATTTCTATCGCACTTCATATTTACACTACTAACGAATAGACACCCGCAACATGTCCCTCGTTAAGAATTTCGTTGGTTCGTTCTTTTCAGAAACGGGTACGGAAGCACGTATCGGAAGTTCCTATACATGAGTTGAATACTGCATGTACTTATCTTTATTGGTCTCGGAGTTTCATCCGGCGTGGCCTATCTCCATATATACGCTCTCTACTAGGATAGAATTACCGTCCAGTTTAAACTGACGATTATCAGAGTTATCAAAATTCTCGGAGTTATTAGAAATATCAAAGTTATCAGAGGCTGATATCAGGGTTATCAGAATTATCAGAGACTGATATCAGGGTTATCAGAATTTTCAGAGACTGATATCAGGGTTATCAGAGGCTGATATCAGGGTTATCAGAATTATGCACCGACCGAGGGTAGTACACTGGTTCAGGATGGTATACCGGTTCAGAATGGCATACCGAAGTAAGGTGGTACACCGACCTTGGGCTATATCAGTACTCATTTTCAAAATATGCTCCAAATTTTTGAAAAGGCTTAAAACCTAACTCCGTTAATTGAACAGAATGGTCAGGTAAGTGTCTACCACGGGGGCCTCACCGAGTTCACGGCGACTAAATGGCACACCCACGTAGACTAGCCTTGCCTTCGGCACCTAACTGTCTGAAATAAAATAGTTAAATTCATACCAGGACTACTGCTCTGATACCAAAATTGTAACATCCCGTTTTCACAAGCAGTATAAATTTTTTTTCTTTAAACATCATTTCAAATCATCAGAGTAGAGCACCGGAGCGATTGAGTAACTGATACTTGTATTCAAAATGCCGTAAGTCTGGCTAGTTACAACAGCGGTACAGTAACCGCGTGGTTCAAAAGTGATGTATAACAAAAAGAAAGCTTCCGTCGAAACAACAAAAGGAAGTCTTCAACCGGGTTCCTATGCGGGCTGCTTACTCTTCTCCTCGATCCTCGGTCCACCCGACCCTGAAGCTATATTAAGGGCTGAGGTTCATGCATCGAACCAGGTAACGGTTAACCTCATGTTTATATACACTATATATGTACGACAGACATTCATAGAACTTTGACAACACTTACTACGGTCAGACATAGGGTATACATATCAGATATGTAAGGCAATAACAATACAAGTCGGATGCAAGGTTAAGGCACAATAAGAAATGTACATGATCAGATATGCACGGCAATAACAATACAATCGGAGGTAAGGTTAAGGCACAACGGACAATAGTACATTCGGATGTAAGGCATGACAGACAGTAATACAGTCGATGTAAAGCATGACAGACAATAGTACAGTCGGATGACAGACAATAGTGATCGAACCATATTTTTATATGATTTTTCATGATTAAATTGGGATTCTTAATGCATTTTGTCATAGTTATTGAGCTTAAAATGCATTTCTTGTGATAAATTAAGATTAAGAGTAAATACACTAAATTTGGATAAAAATGGAAAAATTGTCAGAGAAATTGTAATCTCTCTTAATCATTGATTTTTATGAGAATATTTTATGTTAGATTAATTATTTTTATTGTAGATGGGTAAAAAGATTAGATCAAATTTGAAAATGAAAGTTTGAACCAAAATTACAAAAGTTTCAGTTTCGTCCCTCTACAAAACTTTTGAAACAAGTTTCAGTTTCGTCCCTCTACAAAACTTTTGAAACTCTTCACTTAGGTCTTGAATGAAACTCTGCATTTTGCATAATTGATTATTAGGTTTGAATCATTCTTCAGCTGGAGGGAGCAACAGACCCGAGAGAGAGCTGATACAAAACAGAACCAGAGAGCGTCGTGAGAAAAGAGGAACGAACGAGAGAACGGAGACGAGAGCTTCGACTAGGACCAGAGGTGGATCTTCAACCTCGAGACCTTCCTCTTCCTTGGTCGCCGGTGGTCCTCATCATCATCACCATTGCCGCCGGCAACCACCTTCACCGTGAGCTGGAGAGGGAGTGCGGAGAATGAGAGGCTGGAGGGGGGTCTTCTTCCGTTCGATTTTCTTCATTCGGTCAAGGGGATTTTCGGACGTTCGACGCTCATCCATCACCATCAACCTCCATTCCTCATTTTTCCGGAGAGGGTCTGAACTTCCAGCGAGAGTTTGAATTTTCCGGTGACTATTTCCCAGATTCCGACGAGTGTCCTGATTGCTATGGTTGGCTGATTCCCTGACTTCTTGGAGATGAGGATGTGTTCTTGAGCTCATGGACTTCATAGGGGAGTTATTCTATCATTCTATTAGTCTAGATTTATATATTTAGGTTGCCTAGTTTTAGGGATTATTGTGTATAAATTCTATATTTGTTTTAATTTCTTGTGGTTGCAATGAGGTTATATTAATTAGCGTGTTATTGTCTAGTTAATGTTGTTGAATTGTACCCTTGAGGGGCTGGTTAGCACTCAAATTAAGAAGACTTATATTGCATTATTCCAATTTTAACTGCACATCAAGTCGTTTTTAACAATTTCTCAAGAGGTAGTAGTTAGCTATGTTTGTAGGAGCTACTATTAATTGAGAATATTGGACTCAAGTGTTATCTTGAGGTTTTCCTTAAGACTTGATGAATTTTAACCCATAATCTTTTATGAGCAAGGATAGTCATTTCTTCATTACCAAGAACGTTTATCATTCATATTTTCACTTCGTCCATTCCATTTTATACAGAAAATTCCAAAAATAATAGTTTAGCATATAATTAAATTGTATTTCTCTTTAGTTTATTAATTCAAAAATCCAAAACCAATTTTTCCCCTTGTTTTAATTGCATTTGCATGTCATTTAGATTACTTAGGATTCAATAAAAGGCTCCTCGAGAGAGAACGATCCTAGGTTTGCCTATACACAATCCTTGGTTTATTTTTGATTGTGGACCCCAAGGCTAAAGACAAAAAGGGCCTCATCAGTACAGTCGGATGACAGACAATATACATATATGCATACAATAAACATCAGAGTTAGTGTTACAGTACGCGAACGTACATTTGTTGACGGAATTTCGGTACGGCGGTTGGTCAGAACGTAATCAGGGATATCCTATAAGGACAATAGCGTATCTATTAATGATCAAACATTATGACGGACATTTTAGTCATAAATGACCATTTTACCCCTGACCCCCTAATTGGCGAAATTTCGCCAGCACTTCGTTACTTTGACTCTAATCTTCCAAAATTTTGACATAACTCTTCCTCCAACATTATGTTCGAAATTAATACCTTAATTACCCCTAAAACATGATATCTAATCATACTTGGAAGATTAAAGATCAAACTAGCATTTCTACTCTAACTACCGAAAGAACTACCGAAGCTTAAGACTAATAACCGAAGAACTTACTCAGAGCTTCGCTACAAATTTCCCCGGACTCCTTCTCCTCCTTGCTCTGCTCCAAATTTTTGAATTGAAGCTTAGTGAATTGGTGAGAAAAGTGATGAGAGGTTCAAGCCTATTTATAGGCATTTTCATGTTACTATTCACACTTTGTCAGACAAATTCTTGACCGTCGGATCGCACTTCATTGAGATGGCACAATCTTGGCCATCCAACCCACCTCCTTACATCATCATTCAAGGCCATGATGTCATGCCAATGATGTCATCAACTTGCTTGAGAATTTTCCTACCAATAAGTTCCATGTTCGGTGTCCTAATCACGTAATCTTACAAAATCTCAAAAATACGAGAACATAACCCTGAAGATCTCTTCTTCCTCTTTCAAAATACTTGGGTTAACTAAATTTTTGATCCCATTCAGGATATCTTCTATTTCGCTGAAGATTTTCGGATATTGCCTTCGGTTATGGAAATCGCTTCGGGTAACGTCAATTTCTGGACAAAAATTCACTGATTCATAAAATGTCCAGAGATGTTTATCAACTCATCCCCAGATATTGAGTTATGATTTATTTTCCATAGTTTCTCCTTTCTACTATCTGTCCTTCTTTCTTTTCGTCTTATTCCCAAAGCATTCCGCCGGTTACGGAAATGACTTCGGAGACAACCTACTCCGAAATAAAAATTCATTTGTTTATATTATACTCTGACCTTAGAAACCTAGTTCATGGTTTTCTAGATAGGATTTAATTTCTATCGGTGGTCATTTATCTTATTTGCTTTTTTCCAAAATATCACAATTATATTACTATTTTAATCAAAATATCAAGATATTATTTGATCAAATCTTATCCATTCTCATTCAAAATTTTCGGTCAAAACCCCTGGACCTTTTTGTTTTATTTTTCAGTTTTTAATTATTTGGTTAATTAATATTATATAATAATTTTTTATATAATTTTTTTACAAAATTTTCCTATTGGTCCATACTTGGATTTAGGCTTAAAATTACTTAATCTCATTTATCTTTCTTAATATTTTCCCAATAATTAGCAAATATATTTTATGCTAATTTTATCAATTAATATTTAATTAAAGGGTTTCTCATAATTTACCTTGAATATTCCCCGGTTTGAACTTAAATAATTAGGCAATAATTATTTAATTAACCCCTCACTAATTGTTGATAATTTTCTTATTTAGAATTAATTATTTCCTCACAACTATTGGACTTACATTGGTATTTTATGCTTTACATAAAATATTAAAAATCATGGGGTCAATTATGGCCCCCTGAATACTTTTTAATTCTTTTTCCTTTTATTTCTAAAGGAAATAATTTAATAAATTGTCTAAATTAAGGGCAATATTCTTTCTAATTTTTAATAATTATTTCACTGCCCTTTAGAATTTATCATAATTTTCTTAGGCCATTCATGCTCCACAAGGGCATTTTAGTAATTTTGGCACATTATTATCTTTTCCCTAATTTCCGAGAGATTTTTCCTTAGGAAATAAGATACATATAACACAGGAACTGAGACCACACATTTACTTATCAAAAATAGCCATTTTATTTATCCGGGTTTTACAATCGCTAGCAAGGAATCAGACCATTTTTTTTAACATGGAGGCATTTGTATCCTTTTGCTTGAATCTCAAATTCCTTTTTTGGGTGATCAAATCTCAGTGGGATTATGCAATTTCATAGCACCTTTATGTCCTTTTGTATTTTGTATTTTCTTTTTTTTTTTTCCATTTTCCAATTAAAATTTTTCTACCACTTGTTTCACGTACATATATGGGCTTTGATTAAATCATATTTTTTCAACCTTACATATATTGATGTCCTTTTGAAATCTAAAAGAAATATAAATTTTATTCCTTCAATTCAATGTTAATAATTAGCAATGAAAGGTGACAAAATAATAAAACTTAGAATTGAGAATGATTTTTAATGAATCCCCCACCCAAAGGGAGAAAAACTGTGCAACATAATCTTGAACCACAATTAGTTTTTCAAACAAAACCTAAAGCGTATGCTCCAAACTTCTCGTAATAACCGCCACCTCCTACTTTCTATTTTTAATATTTTGTAGACAAGTCGTTGTTGGCATATATATTCTCTCTAATTTCATATGTAATTTAGATTATTCCATTTTTTACTATTTGATGAGATTTTTCATTAATTTATAAAGCATTGATTTCAATAAAAAATTATAGATAATGAATGTTAAAATGAACAATTCAAACCAATATATGCGCACATGAATACAAATAACGCTGAACGTAGATATCTTATATACACATGTACTACAGCTAATAAATTATATTCGTAATTGCAATGGGAAGTAGGTTCAAAAACACAATTTTATTATATATCGTCAATGCTATATATATAATTCGGAGAATAGAATACAGCCATATAGCCATGCATATAAGAACGAGGCCAACGTAAAACAGAGATGGCCATACACACTTGAAGACAAACTGTGGAGAGATCCTATACTCTCTTATTTTCATAATACCAAAACAAACATAAATATGATAGTCTCTAATTTTAAATCAAAACATACATAAAATCTTGTGATGCTCACTTATTTTCGTAGCTGAAGCTGATGGCTTGGCGTTTTCTCCACACACGACATGTAAATAGGTGGGTTTTAAAAGTGAGGCTTGTTAAAAAGTTCAGATGGAAGAGGTGGTGCTGGTTCTTCCGGCGGACATATAACTGTTGGAGGAGCACAATTTCGGGCAGGTGTTGACATTTTCTCACCATGTGAATTTTCAAACGGAGGTTTAAAAGCGTGAGGCTGATGATAAGATGCAAAGCTTGGAGTGATGAGAAGCATCACCCCAAAAAAGAACACTAGCAAGTGTTTAGACGACATTGTTGAACTGTACTTGTGTTAATGATATGCTAATAACAGAGATTTAATACAATTTATAGTGTAACTAGGGAGGGCAATTGGTGTGTACATCTTGTGATCTATTATATTTTATTATAAAATATATTCAATAAATAAATCATGATTAAAAAATAAAGTCCTTAAATGTGAAGTTATTAAAAAAATAGTGTTGTAAGTAAATTGCTAATGTGAAATGGTAAAATTATCTTTAAATGTAGTAAATTTGTCTTCTGGTATAGTAAATTCCTTGAAACATAACCTTTTTACTTGGATCTTTCTAAGCGTGAAATTTGTAAAAAGGTGTAGATTGCTAATTTGAAATGTTGAAACTCGCTTCATATGTGGTAAATTCTTTTAATCATAGCCTTTTATTTTAATAGTTGTTTTATATATTTTTTTACTTTATTTAGACAAATGGTTTAGTTTCTCAATGGCTATTAAAGCTTCAATGGCTGATGGCTATTGGTCGCCAGCGATGGTGGTGGGCCTTCACTGCAAAAAAAGTCAAGTTTTGCGGCGGAATTTTTCCGTCGCAAAACCTGCATTTTCCGTCGCAAAAACAGTTTGCGGCGGAATTTGCGACGGAAAACAGGCCGTCGCAAAAATGAGCCTCGCAAACCATTTTTGCGACGGAAAAAATTATTTTTCCGTCGCAAAAAAGATATTTGCGACGGAAAAACATCTCCCTCGCAAAATTATGGATTTTGCGAGGGAAAGTATGTTCCCTCGCAAAATTCTGGAAATTTGCGAGGGACAAAAGTTCCCTCGCAAAATTTTGGATTTTGCGAGGGAAAAACTTTCCCTCGCAAAATTCTGATTTTGCGAGGAATATTTGTCCTCGCAAATGTTTGGATTTTGCGAGGACAAAATTTCCTCGCAAAAATCAAGAATTTTGCGAGGAAAGTTTGTCCTCGCAAAAACCAATTTATTTTTTTAAAAAAATAAATAATCAGAAAGAAAATATAAAAAATGAGAAAATAAATAGCCTTGTTTATCATAAAAAGAAATTTTAATGATCATAAGAGTTTACAAATTAAAAACAAAATATTACAAATTATAATGTTGTGGCCAAAATGAACTAAAAAAAAGAAATCTAATCAGCAGCATTATGATCATCGTTATCACCAGCGACATCACCACCAGGAGTTCCTGTACCCTTTTCCTTCAATAGCCTTGTATATTTAAAGCTAAAATAGAAAACAGGTTTATTAACCGAAACATAAAATCCAGAATAAGGTAAGAACAAAAATTCCCAGATTAGCATTAGTGAACTTTAAAAACCAAGTAGAACACAACAGTGGAAGCAAAGAACCAGTTCGGAAGACAAAATTCTTACTACTTAAATTCAATAGTAAAGCTAAAGTATATATGACAGGTAATACGCTCAATTTTTTTTTTTGATAATAAGCTCAAATTTTGATATCTTTCAATTTATAAAAAACTGTTGTACAATGTTGCAAGAAAATCATCAAAAGATCTGTATATACATATCAAGAACCTAGCCCGAAAACAACAATACATGCCCAGAGTAAGGGAGGAGAGAGAAAATTACCAGAGTTCATTTTCACATTTCAACAGTGATATAAAAGCAGTTTCACTCCCATTGACCTATAAAACAAAAGCCATGAGCCCAGTAATAAACCAAAACCAACCTGAACTTCTACAGAGGCATATTGTCTGAATTTTTCATGAGCTCTATTACTTCAAGTTCAGAGATCAAATATTACTTCAAAGGTCCACAACAAATTAAAGGTATTTCAAACTCATTTTCATTCTTTTATAGCCATTCCTTTCCCCTTCCCCTTCTAAATATCAATATCATCAACGCTCACTTTTAGACTCTGGGGATTGCAAACTATAGAATGCATATTCACTAATTCAAACCACAGACCTTTGGATGCAAAGACTTCCACTCTGGCAGACTCTTCTTTATGGAATAATACTAGAAGAAATTCATCAAAATATCAAATGCTCAAATTTCATTTTCTTCCTTTAATGAAAGGAGAAGAAACATATCCACTAAAAATCTAAAAATAGGTATCTTACAGAATTCAGCAAGAAGTTGCTTTATACCTTTCCAAGATTACATAGAACAGGAGGAAGGCTATCCCAAGTTGTAGATGGATCAAACTGAGTCCTTATTATTAGAGATGTTATATAAAAGAGGAACAAAAATGAAAGTAAGCCTTAAGAAATAAGATCAAGAAAATGAAACTGAAGCTGATCATGTTGCCTGACAAGTGATAATAATACTAATTATTGAGTCATTCCCAAAACTCAATACCAACAACTCACTTGTCTTGAAAACAAGACAAATCTAAGACATCCACTACAAGAAATGTTGACAACAATGTAGACGCAGTACTTCTGAACTCAATAAAAACAAATTGAGTTCCCCCACCAAACACTATTTCCATTTAATTTAATTCGTATTCATCCAAAGATAGTAGAGATCTTCCCCACCAAACACTATTATTTAATTCACTTGTACAAGTCAGGATCAATCGTAGCTGTTTAACCTTGAAATGTTATTCTAATCTTGATAATTTATGATAACTAAAAGTAAGACTGTTGGGGTCATCTACTAAAGCCCACACATTAATACATTATGTTCAAATTCATGTTATGCAAGTAAGTTTTTCATCAACAACGACATATCAAAGATTCAAAGGTTCAAATAGTAGTTATTGAAACACCAAAAATGCAGAAAGACAAGTTCCACCAATGAAATGTCAGAAGTAGAATCATCTTAAATTGCTAAGCCTTACCATAATTGCTTACTGTGTTATCAATTCCAGATGGCTTCCCATGAATAATCTTCTCACCCTCAAAATTCCATTCATTAACCAATTCAGCTCATTTTCTCCACCATCCTTGGTCATTCACATCCAAAACAACAGAATCAAGGAAGTTCAGAAGTAACAACCACTGTAGCAGGCTTAAAGCTACATTTTGGGAGCACGCACAAAAACAGAACAACAAAGGGAATAGGAAAAGATCAAATAAGCATTGTAGCAGGCTTAAAGCTACATTTTGGGAGCACTGCAAAGATCAAATAAGACTTTTAAGTCTTCAATAAGCACAAGTGCTAGAATTTGAATCCTCACAGCAGATTAAAGAGTACATATATCAAACCAACTTTCGATTCAGAAACTGAGAAAAATTGCCAAAATAGGAAAAAGAAGCAGGACAACAATGAAATTGAGAAGCATGCATCTTCCATGTCACAGAAATACAATGTAACATCCTAAATATTAGCATAAATAACCAGGGTGTATAATAATCAGATGGGAAAATCATATACATTTTGACAATTATTTATGCAGATAAGATACAGGAATCATAGCATTAACAAATTAAGGCAAAAATCAAAGCTCAAATTGTCTAGCTATGGAAATCTTGCAGAGATCATCAGAAGCACTTACGGGCTAAAACATGTCTGTCCATAATGAATGACACAATCAGCATTAATGTGTAGTGTTGCAACTTCATCAACACAGCAATCGCCATACATCGTGTCAGCCATTACGTACAACCCTAGATCTGTCACATTCTCACTTCCTGTGATATCAATTTCTCTAAAGCTATGAGACACGTGTAGCACAAATCGAACACAGTGACGGATTTACCTCTCGCGTAATGGATAAGTCGTCCTCCATGTTTAATTACTTGAAATATCTGGTTGATCTGTAGTGCGCAGATCGAAGAGCCATAGATTTGAAGCTGGGACGGTGGGCGAGACAGCAGGTGAGCGACGCAGACAACGTGGGCGAGTAAGAGAGCGAGGCTTGAGGGCGACGCGGTGGTCGACTGCCGTGGCCGACGCGATGAGCGAGACGGGGAAGGTTTGGAGAAAAGGAGACGACACGGGTGTAGGTGAGCTCTAGAGGGTTGGGTGAAAAATGAGAAGCTCGGTGGTTTATTTTAGTCATGCGCTTGGGTTTTTTTTCTTTTTGGGACTAAATCAGTTTTGCGAGGGAACAATTTTTCCCTCGCAAAATCACTAATTTTTGTGAGGAAACAATTTATCCCTCGTAAAATCACTAATTTTTGCGAGGGAAATATAGTTCCCTCGCAAAATTCACTCATTTTTGCGAGGGAACATCAATTCCCTCGCAAAAATGACTGACTTTTGCGAGGGAACTATATACCCTCGCAAAAATTAGTGATTTTTTTTTCTTTTCAATTTTACGAGGGAAATATAAGTTCCCTCGCAAAAATAGCCATTTTGCGAGGGAAAAATAATTCCCTCGCAAATTAACCCAAATTTGCGAGGGAATTTTTTTCCCTCGCAAATTAACCCAAATTTACGAGGGAATTTTTTTCCCTCGTAAATTAACCCAATTTTGCGAGGGAATTTATTTCCCTCGCAAATTCCGCCGCAAATTCACACTTTTCTAGTAGTGCTTTTAAAAAAAACAAACAAACAAAGCAAAAGTGAGAGGTAAAATATTAATAAATAAAAAAATTAACATTTTTTAATATTTTTGGTACTGTGGATTGATTTGGAATTTTCAAATTGTGATATTTTTTGGGGCTTTGTATATTTTAAAGGAATTTTAATGAAGTTTTCTCATCATCGTATATCAAACTTATTCTAGTGAAGAAATGCATTTCTTACTCTTCATGCAAATATAAGTATATGTGTGTGTTTGATATATTGTTTTCGGCTGAGACTTTGTTAGATGAAAATGACTCGATTGGTCCCTAAAAGTACGAACAGCAAGATTCTTTTTCATATATTATTTAAAAAATAATTCTTTCAAAGAGATCAAAGCAGAAATTATATATATAATACTCATAATATCTCAAATAATATTTTCCCTTTGCTTTCAACATATTTATAAATTCACTTCTGAAACATAACTTTTATATACAAAGAAAAAATAGCACCAGAAGTTAAAAGTTGAGATAAAACTTTTTCAGGTTAGTTAATTTTGTAGAGACAAAATTTTGAAATTATTTGTTGAAGTGACTCAGATTATGATTTCTTGTGCAGGTCAAAAGAGATTATGATTTCTTGCGTAATCCTGTGGCGGATTAAAATCACTATCTACCAATTTTATAGCATATACTTATGTGTCTTTCTGAAATAAAAAAGGAACACAAATTTTCATATTTAATTCACCCATATTATCAAAGGGGATTATTTATATTTGAAGCTCCATCAACCATATGATTACAACTGGATTTGGATATATCGCTTCTTCAGATACAAGAACATGTTATCTTTGGTAATGAAAAAGAGACAATATAATATAACCTTTTTTTGGCTAAATAAATATCCCAAGACATATAGCATAGAATTAACCATGACTTTCAATGAATCGCCTATTTAATTACCAAAATTTTTCAATTCCTAGTTAATTTGTGGTCCATTGGTGTCACCAAATAGCGTTATAGTATCTAAAATTAATTTTAAAATCATAACTTGGGCAACACAATTATGATTAGAATGATTCAAGAGTTCATACAAAAACATATGCAAAATATATGAAAAATGTCTTTAACAACGAAAATGATCTTACGACACTATTATGTTTTATCAACAACCAAATTATTGGATAAATTGTTGATCAAGAGGTCCTTCTCAATAACTTCATCAAGTGTTGTTCTCTTTGGTTTTCATATGCCCCTTTTCATAGGATTTCATATTGCTTAATCTACTTTCCTCATTGGCACATGCAATGACTTTCTTGTATGAGTAAATATCCATCTCAGAATCCTTATCTCAACTACCCTGCTTTCTACCTATTTTGTCCTTTCAAAGCCTAACAATGACTTGTAACATCCCAATTTCAGAGCCAAATTTTTTTTTTTTTTAAATCAATCAGAGTAGAGCATCGGAATAAAACATTGAGTAACTGATTATAACAATAACAGTGGCGTAATCGCCTGTTCATAAAGATTAATACATTATCTGTTTACGACTTTAAATCTTCTCGGCCGATCATTACTCGGTCTTCACGTAGTCTTTATCTTCATGTGTGTTGTCCGCTCTGCTTACTCTTATCCTCCATCCTTGGTCTCTCTCTCCAGACCTTGATGTGATGCTATAGTAAGAGCTGAGATCCAATGCCCATCGGATCTCAGGTAACGGTTAACCTCATGCTTATATAACAATATATGATCAACAGATATTTCTAAAATAAATACAGCAATGATCCTTGATCATTTAATAACAACTACCCTACAAGCAAAGTTATCTGCCTGCACTATTCACCAGTGCCACGATGATCGGTCGTGTCCTCGCCGCTAGGAAAACATAACGGTATTATCAAAACCATAACCCGTGAAGTTTGTATAGTGATTATCTAAGTTTATTACCTTAGTCACATGTGCATGGCCCGAAATGTAGTTCCACCCATGGCTTATGAAACTATCCATATCATATATAAGCAGACTATAAGCATCAGAGTCAGTATTACAGTACGCCGCGAACGTACCTTCGTTTGATGGTACTTCGGTACTTTTGACGGAAATGACACGTTTTACGGAAAACGGCGAAACGTCCAACATTGGCACTTTTGACGACGTAATCGGCAAAGAAATCGAGTTTTTGATGTCCTATAAGAGTAATATCACTTTTATTAGTGATTTGACAACATAATCGGCATTTTAGGTAAAAATTACCATTTTGCCCCTATACCCCTAATTGGCGGAATTTCGCCAAAGACTTCGTTACTTTGGCTCCGATTTTCCCAAAATTTTGCCGAACTTCAACCCAATGATAATTTTCGAAATTCTAGACTAATATAGCCCTATCATATGATACCCAATCATGCTTGAAAAATTAAAGGCTATACAGCAGTACTACTCTAACTATTGAAGGAACTACGAAAGCTTAAAGCTTGCTATTTTAGTTTTTCGGGGACTCAATCCCTACCAAGTTTTACCTCTTTAAGGATCTTTCAATGCAATGAGGCCTCAAACAATAGTAGGAATTTCACTCCCTACTTACTAAAACTATCTAACAATTCTACTAACTACCGAAAGAACTAAAGACTAAAGACCGAGGACTTACCCGTTGAAGACTTCTGCAGAATTTCTCCAGAGCTTCTCTCTCTTCTTTCTCCCTCTAGGATCAGCCAAGGAAGGAGGAAATGGTGTGAGAATTCAAGAGGCAAGGCCTCTTATTTATAGAGAATTTTTGGGTCCTAAAGTGTAATTTTCCCTTCTCGAATTTTGGGTCCAAAGTTGTAATTTTCCCCTTAATATTTTGAAGAGTGATTCTTGGCCACACAACACACCAAAACGTGTGCCCCTTCTCCAAGCCAAAGGTGAGCCAATTGGATGATGACACGTGTCCTCATCCAGTCCAATTTCCCCGATCGGTACCCGATTCGCGTAATTTCGGAGAAATCTCAAAATTCTGGAGACATAGCTTTGAAGATATTCTCTTCCTTACTAGAAATGTCTATTCTAATCTAAATCTTGATTCCATACAGGGCATTCCGTGTTCAGCTGGTTATCTGGTCTTTTCTCAGAATTTCCCTATTTCGTCTTATTAGGAAAAAGCACAAACGGCTTCAGAATTAACTTCCGTAAGAGTCTAACGGAAGATAAAATTCCACTGATCATTATTCTACCCTGACTTTGGAATTCCTATTCCTAGATCTCTAGATAGGATCCGTTTCCTAATTTTAAAATTACTATTCACATTTTTTACTTTAATTAATTATAATATTATTATATTAGCAAGTTGCAAAATTCTTTTATACATATATTTTTTTTTCTTCCTCTTTTTTTTTCTCTGCCTTTTTTTTTTATTTCGTTTTTTTAATTTAATTGTTTAATTAATTAAATAATTTTTTTTACATAATTTTTTTACAAAAATTTCCTATTGGTCTATTTTTTGCATTTAGGCTTAAAAATACCTAAACTCAACTATTTTTCTCCAAAATTTCCAATTAATTAGTAAACATATTTTTACTAATTTTAAAACAAAAACCACCAATTTTAGGGTTTTACATAATTACCTGTGAATTTCCTTTGCTTATGCTTAAGTAATTAGCCCAATATTACCTAATTACTTAATTATCACAAATTGATAATTTTCTTAATTATAATACCACATTACCTCATAACTTTAGCCCTGACATTTTTGTTTTCATGTCTTCTGTATTATATTAGAATTTACAAGGGTAATTTAGTCATTTCAATACTTTTTGAGCATTCTTATTCAATTTCTCCAAGTTCATAATTATTAAATTACCATAATTAGAGATAATATACTCTCTCAATTTTAATAATTATTTCCTTGCCTTTTAGGATTTTTCACAATTTTCCTAAGTTATTTATGTCCCGTAGGGCATTTCATCATTTTGGCACTTTGGCCCTTAAATTCTCTAATTTCCAAGAGATTTTTCCTTAGAAAATAAAATAATTATAACTTAATATTTGATATCTCATATTCACCTACTTTCTATAGGTTTAACTTTACCAAATTATGATATAGACTTTTAGGGTATTACATGACTACTCTATAGTATTGTTCGTCTTATAGCAATACAATAAAACTTTCCTTTTACCTTATTAGATGTTTTCCAATCACTAATAATTTTGGTAGTCTTTCTCTATTTAAACCACCCAACTTGAATTCTATAATTAACTTTGTCACCTGTTGAATAATTCGCTTCCCCACTATAACCTTAAAATCACTTCTAACTTGTCTTTTATTTCAGTGGAGTTGCAGAAAAAAATTGGGGGAAAAAAATTGCAGAAGCATCATAGATATTGCAAATGTTATTTGTTTATAACATATGTAATTTCAATATGATTTGTGAAATATGTGATTTTTAAGTACTTTTAAAAACTTAATCCTGCCATACATGTTTGAGTTATTTATAAATAATTTGAATATATCAATGAAAAATTAGTTGAGTTAGCTAAAAATTAATTACCAACAGCATTATTAAAAAGGAATATGATAAAGTTACTTAACAACCCAAATATTTCTACAACTTGTTTCACCTTCAAATATGGGTTTGATTAAATAATAGTTTTCCAATAGATACGTTTGAAAACCAAAATGCCATGGGAAGCCGCCTATTGCTAAAATCCATGGGCCCTATATAAAATACTAGTACTAGATATATAGTGACGTGATGTAGATAATTTTTTATATAGTTTTATCATTTTTTCATATAAAAATAATCTTCATATAAATTATAATTTTAAAAAGTAATTATTATATTATAATTTTAAATTATAAATAAAATAAAAAGAGCTTGATTTTTTTTTTTATAATTGAAATTATTTTTATTGTAATAAACCAAGATATAAAACATATTATTTTTATTTTAACTTTATTATTATTTTAGTTTGCGAGGTAATATATTTTACTTTATATTTTGATTTTAGAATAAAATATAAAAAATAATTTCATTTTAATTTGGCTTTAGTCTTAAATTTGAAAGTGTTAATTTCGTATTTGAATTTATTTTTCATGGAATTACTTGAAAAAATGGTTACAAATTAAATAATGGTATTATTATTATTTTACATGTCATGCATTCTCTCTCATCTCTCCTTTCTCCCCTTTATCCAAGCACAAGGATTAATATTATATTTTCTCCTTCCCTAGCTTTCTTTCAATCTAAAATGTAGTCTTAATGATTCCCGGCCCTGCCAAAAAAGAAATTTTGGTCCCAAATGTAAGACTTTTTTTTTTTCATTTTATCTCTCATGTTTATCATTTTTCCAAACTAATTTTTCTTACTTATAAACTGATATATAATCTATTGTTATTGACGTCGGCCAATACTTCCATTAGTATGACTGACATTAAGCCAGTTCTCCCCTACATTATACCCAAGACACAGAGATTTTGAATAAAGCAACCATAGGCAATACCTGAGAAGCCATGTTTTATACTAAAAACCTTTCCACTTCCTCTAAGCAACTAGCTGACTTATGTAATACCCTGAAAATCTCACTTATGATAAGTATCATATTGAGTAAATAATACCTATTGGAAATAGGTGAATATATGATCTCAAAGACCTTGTGGAGAATTTATCTTATTTTTGGGTAGTTTCTCTTGAAAAAGAATAATTTGCAATTAGGTACCTAAAACGTTTGGAAGTTTGCAAATAGGTCCCTAAACGCATATACGGGTTATAAAATACCCTGTGAAAGTTATAAAAAAGGCAAGTAAATATTTATTTGAAATAGGGAATAATACTGTCCCTAATTTAGGTAATTTATTAAATTATTACCTTAAACAAATAAAGGGGGAAAAGTTAAAAAGTATTATAATGACCAAAATGCCCCGTGAATTTAAATATAGTGCATGAGGCATAAAACACTAATGTCAGTGCAAAAGATATAAGGTAATGAGTTGTATTAATTAAGAAAATTATCAAAGATTAGTAGGGAGTTAATTAAGTAATTATTGGCTAATTACTTAAGCATGAACAAAGGAAAATCTATAAATAATTATGTAAAACCCTATAATTAGTGGTTAATGGCTAAAAATTAGCATAAATATATTTTCTAATAAATTGGAAAATATGAAGAAAAATTGATGAGATTAGGTAATTTTAAGCCTAAATGCAAGAATGGACCAATAAGGGAATTTTGGGAAATTTTTAAGAAAATTGAAATAAATAAATAAATAAATAATTAATTAATTAGGAAATAAATATTTACAAATCCAAAAAAAATGGGGCAGCCGAATTTTTGGACAAAAATGAGGATAAGAATGTGTAGAAAATATCATGATATTATTTGATCAAGTTGTAATTAAATAATAATATAATTTATGTGTAAAAAATAGAAAAGGTAAATAAACACCGATAGGAATTGGATCCTGACTGGAAAACCATGAACAAAGTTTCTAAAGTCAGTACAGAATATGAAAGAGTGGATTTTTATCTTGAAATAGACTGTTCCAGAAGTTAATTCCGAGATCGGTGGAGCATTTTGATAATAAGACGAAATAGGGTAATCTGTGAAAAGGCAGATAGTCAACGATTTAGAATTTGAAGAAAATAAATCATAACTCAACATCTGGGAATGAGTTGAGAATTTCCTGGACATATTTGGAATCAGTGAATTTTTGTCCAGAGGTTGACGATTCCGGAAGTTTCTTCCGTAACCGGCACGTTTTTCCGTAAAACTTCAGCAGGACCGGAGAATACCTGGACGAGATCAAAACTTTGTTTAGACCAGGAATTTTTAGTGAGTGAGAAAGGGTCTTCAAAGTTATGATTCCAAATTTCTAAGATTTTCCACGATTACGCGATTCGGACACCGATCGAAGATTCTACCGGCAAAAGCTTCTGGAAGCAGGACACATGGCACCTTGTGATTGGCCAAGGGATGCCACCTTGGGGAGGGGCAGGTCGGCCAAGAGAGAGAAGAGGGAAGGGAAACTTGTTTATTAAGTTTCCAAATGAAGGGCTCAGATTGATTCTCATAAAGTTGATCCGACGGTCGAAATTCCACAGCTTCTCCTATACATAGCCTTCAAAGTTCTCTTCATTCTTCACAATCCAAGAGTATATTTCAGTTTTAGAGAGAAGGTAGAGAGAAGGAGGAGTCCGGGGAATTCTGTAGCGAAGCTCTGAGTAAGTTCTTCGGTACTTAGTCTTAAGCTTTCGTAGTTCTTTAGGTAGTTAGAGTAGAAATGCTAGTTTAGTCTTTAATCTTCCAAGTATGATTAGATATCATATGTTAGGGGTATTTTAGTCATTATTTCGAAAATCATGGTGGGGTCGAAGTTCTGGCAAAATTTTGGAAGATTAGATTTAAAGTAGCGAAGCTCGCGAAATTCCGCGATTAGGGGCATCGGGGCAAAATGGTAATTTTTACCTAAAATGCCTGTTATGATGTGAATCATTAATTAATATGATTTATATTTCAAAAATTATGTTGGAGTAGGAGTTATGTTGAAATTTTGGAAGATTAGGGTCAAAGTAACGAAGTGCTGGCGAAATTCCGCCGATTAGGAGGTTAGGGGTAAAATGGTCATTTTGACTAAAAATTTCCATCGTAATGATAGATCCTTAACAAGTATGTTGTTATGTTAATAGGATATCCCTGATTACGTTCTGACTTACTGTCGTGCCGTATACCGACGACCGTCAACGAAGGTACGTTCGCGTACTAGTAACCTTAACTCTGATATTTATAGTATGTGTGTATGTGCTGTGTGTATTGTATGTTTATGTACTGTTGTTATGACTGTTGGGTATTGGGATACGTTTGTTAGTGGCCTAGGTGCTGCCAGGATACGATTGTCAGAGGCCTAGGTGCCGCCAGGGTTCAGGGGCCTAGGTGCCGCCAGGGTTACGCTGCAGGGGGCCTATGTGCCGCCAGGGTACACATGTTTGGGAGATGCTTGTACTATGTGTTCTTATATTGTTGATGCTGTGTTTGTCTGTAGTCCATATACTGTATATGTAAATATGAGGTTAACCGTTACCTGGGGTCCGATTGCAATGGACCTCAGCTCTCCATATAGCTTCAGGGTCGGGAGGACCAAGGACCGAGGTGAAAGACAAGCAGGCCGCGTAGAGACTCGGCTGAAGACTTCCTTTCGATGTTTCGGCGGAAGCCTTCCTTTGTTGTTGTACATCACTTTTGAACCACGCGGTTCTTGTACACGCTGTTGTAACCAAATGGACTTACGGCGTTTTATATATACATATCAGTTACTCAATCGCTCTGTTGCTCTACTCTGATGATTTTGAAAAGATGTTTGATGAAAAAAAATATATACTGCTTTTGAAATCGGGATGTTACAACTTAATCCTCTTCCTACCTTGAGAAGTCAAGACATTTACAAATAATTTCCTTCCTCATTTTAATGATTCGCAGGGAGCGTAAGACACCTGAGCTGAACTCTTCACTGCCTTCGAAAAAGTGGTTTTGAACATGACCGAACCTTCCATCTTAGCCACCATCATATGTTATAAGGGAATACCAAATATCTGAAGGCATACATGTTATAAGGGAACGTCACTTTAGAAATCGGCTAGTTAGAAATCCATGCAAATACTTCGCCTTGAATCCCTGGCTTAGGATGACTGAACAATCTGTAGTTTCATCAAAATACAAAACAAAGTAGTTTGAATGATACTTAAGAATACGAACTCCTCCCTTAGAAACACGATATATGAGAGCTAAGGGCCTTAGCAAAAATATAGTGTCACCGACAGTAATCCAGATGATGTTCTCCACACAAAGTAACCGAATCTTCCTTAAGATATTGTGAAAAGCGTACAACAAAAAACCAACATTCTATTATTTGAAATCCAAGTGGTGGTGGAATCAAATCCAACAACCTTCACCACTTATCATCCTGTCGGCCGCTGACGAAGGGCTGCAATGCCAGTCGTCAGCGAGGGATCTGGACTTTTTGAATATAGGGGTATTTCTGTCCTTTTGTTTGAATTTCAAATTTCAATCTTCAAATTTCCTATTTTGGGTTGTCACATCTAAGTGGAATTATGCTATTTCATAGCACCATTATGTCCTTTTGTATTTTCCACAATCTTTTTTTCGTGTCAGTTTCCCATTAAAATTTTTCTACCAGTTATTCTAGGTACATATTTGGGCTTTGGTTAAATAATACTTTTCAAATTTATTATATACATTAATGCCGTTATGAAATCCAAAAGGAATATAAATTTTGTTTTCTAATTTACCTCAATTGCCAAAAGGTTCTGTGTTTTTAAATATCTTTTCAATTCCATGTTAATATTTAGTAATGAAAAGGTAACAATATAATAAAGGGGTTTAAACTTCTTATGTTGTATGAGAAGAAGAAGGTTCCTACACACACATGAAATGGTGGGACCCACATATATATAATGCTAATTATATATATATGTGTGTGTGTGTGTGTCCCACCATTTCATGTGTGCGTGACATGAGAATACACTTCTCCTACAATATGAGAAGTGTTTTTCCCTATAATAAAGCCTAGAATTGAGAATAATTTTAATGAATGCCCCGCCCAAAAGGAATGTAACACCCCAAATTCCATACTTCAAATTGTGTCGGTTGACACTTGGTTTTAGAAAAAAAATCAACAGAGTTTGAGGTGCTACATCAGAGTAATGCGGAAACGGAGAGCATGCACTAACAATTGGACAATGAGTATCTGATATAAAATGCCCCGACATATGATGATGCCTGACATATGCTGGTTAAATTGAAAATCCCGAAGGAAAATCCATGTGATACAATATACAGAGCTTTGTATAATTACAAATTTTACATGGTAACTATACAATCTAGACCAAGCCTTAACTAGACTAGGGGCAATGAACCTAACTCAGTTAATCAAACAGATTGGATAGGTAGGTGTTTATCATGGGAGTCTCACCGAGTTCACTGCGACTTATTGATTGACCCACATAGACTAGCCCTGCCTTCGGCACCAAACTGTTTGAAGTAACTTTATTAGATCCATGCCAGAAAGTAGGCTCTATCAAACTTCTTCTGGCTCATGTCTCGACCGGTGCCTCTTCACGACTCCATCTACCAGTGCTTTCTCCGATCCTGGTTCCTTTCCTGAACCTTAGACAGATCTGAGGTCAAATACCCATTGGACCTCGGATAACAGTTAACCTCATATGAAAAGCATGAACAGTATATATGACGGATATTCATTACATTTCAGCAACAACCAAACATAGCACACAACAGATGTAAGGTTACAACAATACATAAGCACACAGCAGATGTAACACAACAGTACATATCACATATAAGCATACAAGTCACGTCAGAGTTAAAGTTACTAGTATGTGAACTTACCTTTCACCGTGTATTTACCAACACGCCCGTCCTTTGAATCCGACTCCGGACTTGATCCCAGATATCCTATACATTATCGCCGGATTATTTCCTTTTCCATATATTATATGATATTATAATTAATACCATATTTCCTAGAATAATATCAAAAAGGATATTTTCACCTTGTTTGACTTTTCTACCCTTGGTGGACTTGTTATTCCACTTTTACCCTTACATTTTATTAAAAAACGAAATAATGGATTTTCTGAGCAGATTTTCCAACAAATTTGAAAAATCATCATTAATTCTACAAAAATCGAAATGAGGTTCCGTAAAATTCCTTGAAATCCTTATAATGTGTAATTTTGAGGAAAAATACTGGTTTTTACCCAGATTTAATATATCATTCACAATTTAATATTCTTCAACCTCTGCCCAGACTTTTCCAGAAAACGCAGCCTAACTTCAAGGATTTTTATCTCCTTATGTAGAACTAAAAACCATACATATTATATATATTTGAAAATCCCTACATGTCTGATATGTTCCTGTAAAGTTCATGATTTTTGAAGATCATTTTATACATAAAATAATAACATTAATTTCGATGACTACACGAGATTTTAAACCGAAAATCCTACAACTTTCATAATCTTGATCTATGATTTCCCAAACCTTATTCCCTCACAAGTTTTTACCTCATTAGGCATTTCTCAATGCAAGGAGGCCTAAAAACAAGTAAAGGAACTTTCCTAACAATTTTCTAGATTAAACTAACATCTATACTAAGAACTACAAAAGCTAAAAACTCAAGGCTTAAGAACTAGAAAACTTACCCTTGAAGAATCTTGCTACTCCTTCTTGCTTCTCACTAGCTCTTACTTCTCTCTACTCTTTGGAATGGTTTTTGGTGTGAAGAATTATGAAGGGCAAAGGCCTCTATTTATAGTGAAATGTTATGGCACTTTGGTAGTTTCCTTGAACATCCTCATCTTGCTTGTGGACCATTAGATCTAGGTTAAATTGAACTCTCTAATCCTCACCAATCACTCCACCAATCCGTCCCCTCTCTCTCTCTCCCTTATAGATAATCAACCACTTATACGCATACAATACTCATAACACATATACGCATACAATAAAACTCAGAGTTAGTGTTACTAGTACGCAAACGTACGTACCTTCGTTGACGAATACGATACGTCTGACGGTCGGTAAGTGATCACAGATATCCTATATGGATAATATCGTATTTATTAATCAAACAATATCCTAACAGATATTTTAGTCATAAATGACCATTTTACCCCTGACTTTGCTAACCGACGAAATTTCGTCAGAGCTTCGCTATTTTGACTCTAATCTTCCAAAATTTTTCCATATCTCTATCTCCATCATATTTTCGAAATAAATACCATATTTAACCCTAAAACATGATACCAACAATATACTTGGAAGATTAAATATCAAACTAACATTTATACTATAACTACCGAACGAAAGACTAGAACTTAAAACTAGGGACTAAAGAATTTACCCAGAGCTTTGCTACTTCTTCACAAGAGCTCCTCCTTCTCTCTAACCTCTCACTAGATTTCAAATTGCTCTATGAATTGGTGAGTTTTGAAGTGCAATGGAGAGGTCTATTTATAGAGAAATGTTGTGGCCTCTTGGTAATTTATTCAAACTTTCTCTCCTTCCTTTTGCACCATTAGATCTAGGGTTTTGTTAAGACTTCATCTCATCCCTCCAATGCTCCTAGGCCGACCTCTTCCCCCTCTCTCTGTCCAAAATGATGTCATCCCAATGATGTCACCCATGTGTTCTTTATGAATTTTACCGATTAATTCCCCTGCTCAGTGTTCTAATCGCGTATATTTAATAATCTTCAAATACTTTTAGAAGTACACTTTGAAGCTTATGTAATCACTTGAGAAGTACTTTAAATATCAAGGATTGTGGTCCGATTAGGGGTCTTTACCAGTCTTTTAGTCAGTTTAGGATAAACCCCGTCGGTTACGGAAATGACATCGGATACAACCCGCTTCGGGGTAAAAATTCACTTGTTCATAATATGTCCTGATGTTTAATACTTAGTTCACATATTTTGAGATATGATTTATTTTCTATCGGTTCTCATTTATCTTATTTGCTTTTTCAACAAAATATATTTTTCTTCTTAAATATCTACAATCCACTTGCATTTGCTTTCACACTACACATACATAATTCAACATTTTCTCTCTCCTTTATTCCACAATAATTTCATGCCCCCTTTCCCCCATATTTGACTTTTCAACTCTTGATTATAATTTGTTTATATTATGTATTATCTTATATTTAATTAGCTAGAAATTCTCTCGTTGGCTATTAGCTATTAACATGGATTTAGGCCTTTCTAATTGTTAGAATTTTTGTAAGCCTTAGATCTTGCTTTATGAGATTCAATCTTAGCCATTGCTTAATGTTTGACTTGTCAAAGTTGATTACCAAGCTTAATTAGAGCCTTAATCCCATGATTAGTAATATTTTGTTAATCAATTATGCTTTAGGAATTTCATGTACTTAATCTCATCCATTTTCTTAATCATTTCTAATTAATTAGCATTTATATTTATGCTAAATCTTGGCCATTAATCTTTAATTAGGGATTAACTTTGGATACTTCCTTTATTCATGTCTAAACAATTAGCAATTAATTACTTATTTAATCACCTACTAATTGTTGACAATTTTCTTAATTAGAATTAATTATTTCCTCACAACTATTGTACTGACATTAGTCATTTATGCTCCATGTATTATCTTAAAAAACATGGGGCAACTTATGTTCCCCAAAATAATATTGAATTTTGCCTCTTTAATTTTCATGGAAGATAATCCCATAAATTCCTAAAATTAGAGACAACATACTTTCCTATTTTTAATAAATATTTAATTTCCTCTTAGGATTTATTATAATATTCTCAGGATTTTCGACACTTTATTCCTTCTAATTTCAAAAGAAATTACCCTAGAAAATAAGATACATACCACACAAGATTTGAGACCACATACATATTCACCTATTTCTAATAGGTATTATTTATCAAAATATAATATTGAAGGTAAATAATTATCCGGGTATTACATTTCTCCCCCCGTTAAATAAAATTTCGCCCTCGAAATTGGCTCTATACTAACTAGACTCTGTCCTATTTAGACTTCGGGCCATACGCTCCGGCTCGACTACAAAGATTTTGTCATGTCGTACTTTGATATATAGTGTTTCCGTGGCGCCCATACACCGCGGCACACCAGATACCTCATACTCAATGATGTCATGTCGTACTTTGATACCATATAGTGTTTCCATGGCGCCCATACACCGTGGCAACACAAGATACCTCATACTCAATGATCGTGGTCTGGTTGTAATAACTAAAGTTTTCACTACCTGACTTATTCAGCCTCTCGGCTTATCACACATATTGGCCTTCTGGCTCAATCTATTACCACAACACTGGAGATTCTAGCCTCACTGCCTAGGAAATCATCCTTAGGCCTTAGGCATCTTATCTAGTACAGTGAATGTTTTTTCTAGACTCAAGATGTACTATAGACATACTAGTCTAAAGTCACCACGACAATCAGCATTCACACAGTGCTAAATATCATCGATCTTGTGGCCTAGGGACACCGTCCCATGCACATTTGCACACTAGGTCTTATTGCCTCAAGCATCTACTTTTCTATTTCGTCTGAGCCTTTACCATTCAAGCTCATAGACTACTTTCTTAGCACTATAACCGACAACTTCTGTCTAGCTTAACCAGCTCAGTGTTCTAGACCTTTCTAATAGTTCTTGTTCCTATATCGAAATTTTCCAACTACACCTCTTTTCAACAAAATAGCATTTAACAAACATGTCATCGCTACCCAAAACTATTATGTTGTCTCATTTTCAAATTTTCACACATTGAAAATTTTTCGTGGTCTCAATACAATTCACAATCCACACTATACCAAAAAGTAATAGTGCTATTACATTTTCAAACTTAATTGCTGTCAACACAAATTCGTGAAAACACATTCATTGTCGAATCTGTTTCAAAAACTTTTACTACCAGCACATATCTTTGAGGGATATAATTCATTTTACAAAATTTTTTAACAATTGAGAGCTCACACCACCACTTCAACCACTTGGTACAGTGAGTGCCATATCCCAATCCCCAAATCCGACCTCTACATAAGTAGTACCGTTAAATAATGTGGGAGAACCCCCGTCCCTCCCATAAGAGACCCAGTGTTCACACTGGCACATAAAGTAGCAACCCTATCTACCGGAATCTCAGTCCAGCCATAGACAGTCAGGTTTTACTTAAATAAAACATACGCCCTCGGCGAAATGTTATGGATTGGGTGCGTTTACTGCTGGTGCGGTTTTCATTCTCAAAAACCAAATCCTCTAAAAAACTCTTTGTTCAAAAAGAACCTTTATCAAAGGCCAGCAATTTCAAACATTCTAAAATATCTGGCAAGATCCAGCAAACCGTGTATATCTACAACAGCTTCTGCCCTTCCAGTTCTGTACTGCCTTTACCACCACATAGTTGAAAACTCAGTTTCAAACTTTGGGTTCTAACTAACCCCTTTTATAAGACAGCATTATTTCAAAACTGACCATCCCTGTGGTCTCAAATTCTGCTGAAACATTTCACTTGAAAACTCTGTTTCAAAAATTCACAAGTTCGAAAATCAATTTCGAAAATTTCAAATATAGCAGGTGTATTGGCAAGTTTAAAATTTCAATTTTAAAAACAATTCAGGAATAAGAAAACTCATCTTAAGAGGTCATTACTAACTAAACGCACTCGGACCTTAGTCCTTGGCTACTCAAGCCATCTATAGAATGCTTAATCTATTCTACTTTAGTGTTCCAGCTATTTCAGACATTGCCCGCTATCCTCGGGTTTCACAAACTTCTTGGGACACTCCCTGGTATTTGTTGTCTAACAACCATGGGCTTCTGCTAGCCTGCAGACACAATAGTCTTACAGGACTTAGGGCTTTTCATCGAACATATACATGTCCAATGACGTATGCACACACCGGTCCAAACGGTCCTACTGACCACCCTGAACACTTGAGAGATACACATCACTAGCTACTTTGTCCCAACTAGGACATACCCAATCTCGTACAGCTTCAACTGCAACCACCGGATCCAACTGATCCATGACCACAATATATGCTATACAGCACTGGAGCACCCCACTAGATTACATAAACCTTTTCTTTAGGGAACCTATTAGATACGGAACTCATTATAATGTACTTACCTTAAGAATTGATACACTGGTAGCTCTACTTTATGGTTCGTTTGTCACGGTGGCTTCACTCTACGGTTCGTCGGCACGGTGGCTCTGCTCTTTGGCACTTTACTCGGTGCTTCACTCAGTCTTCTCTGACTGGTTAGCCTTTCCAGTCAGCATCCTCTGTAGGTAGACCTCCTCGATCAGAACTCCCCGTAGGTAACCCTCTCCGATCAAAACTTTCCATAAGTAGTACTGTCTTCAGCCGATCGTCTCTGAATCATTATAACGAGAACTCGAATCTTCTTAGGTTCCTAACCTTTAGTGGTTTCGTAATCTGCTGTCTCTATTTCTATCATCTCATCTGGGGTCATTCTATTTATGGATTTTCACTACCAGTCCAGCTCCAGGCAACATCTTTATCTCAACTTCCCCTATCGGGTAACCACCCACTTCTTAGGGAAATCTATTGGCCACTAACATCACTATGGTTATCGGTCCCACCTTGAAACCATAACCCGTGGCTACTGAGGTTCTATGTATCGTATGGTTCCGTTAAGGAACTAACTCTCAGGTATTAAGTCTATCACTTTATCTACTCTCATGGTATCCCAAAGGATCACCATGTTTCATACCGCAAGGTATTCAGGCTTTAGCTTAAAGGATCTCAAATCCTTATGCTACATCCCAGGGGTTAAAAATCCTGAGATTTCTCTCGCCTAAGCAAGCTTAACTCCATAGCGTCTATTGGATCTGGGTACTAATACTGGTACACATACGACCACTGGGTACTGACAACTTTCATAGGTACTAGTACGTTATATCAGCCTCCCCAGAAATGCTGGGTACTTTCCCTTATCTATCTATCGACTACCACTGTCAAGGACACAGTCAAAAGGCCTTCATCCCCAGAGCTACGCCCCGTTGCACGCATGTTGTCTGGCCTCTACAAGGCAAGGATTGTCCCATCAGGGTAACTTAGCAAGTTACTATTTCTACAGGGAAATCTAAACAGTAGGTTGCTGTATATAGGAAAACCTAAACAGTACCGACTTCTTTGTACCGCTTCCCCTTGCAACACTGGACGGGGATTTAATTCAGACTCTGATTTCCATATCAGAAGTCCTAGAGCAGTTTAGCAACAGAAACCATATTCTGTGCCATCTCTTCATTCTCTGGGTCTTAACTTACCCGAGCCTAACCCTTTTTTTCCTTTAGGGTATACGTCCTTTCCGTATCACATATCCAGTATTATATCAGTACTCCTAACCTACATGTCCAAACCATGCTCTGAAATTAGCTCTGAAACCAAAATGTAACACCCCAAATTCCATTCTTCAAATTGTGTCGGTTGACACTTGGTTTTAGAAAAAAAAATCAACAGAGTTTGAGGTGCTACATCAGAGTAATGCGGAAACGAAGAGCATGCACTAACAATTGGACAATGAGTACCTGATATAAAATACCCTGACATATGATGATGCCTGACATATGCTGGTTAAATTGAAAATCCCGAAGGAATATCCATGTGATACAATATACAGAGATTTGTATAATTACAACTTCTACATGGTAACTATACAATCTAGACTAAGCCTTAACTAGACTTTGGGCAATGAACCTAACTCAGTTAATCAAACAGATTGGTCGGGTAGGTGTCTATCATGGGAGTCTCACCGAGTTCACGACGACTTATTGACTGACCCACATAGACTATCCCTGGATTCCCCACCAAACTGTTTGAAGTAACTTTATTAGATCCATGCCAGAAAGTAGGCTCTTTTAAACTTCTTCCGGCTCTTGTCTCGACCGGTGCCTCTTCACGACTCCATCTACTGGTGCTTTCTCCGATCCTGGTTCCTTTCCTGAACCTTAGACAGATCTGAGGTCAAATACCCATTGGACCTCGGATAACAGTTAACCTCATATGAAAAGCATGAACAGTATATATGACGGATATTCATTACATTTCAGCAACAACCAAACATAGCACACAACAGATGTAAGGTTACAACAATACATAAGCACACAGCAGATGTAACACAACAGTACATATCACATATAAGCATACAAGTCACATCAGAGTTAAAGTTACTAGTACGCGAACCTACCTTTCACCGTGTATTTACCAACACGCTCGTCCTTTGAATCCGACTCCGGACTTGATCCCAGATATCCTATACATTATCGCCGGATTATTTCCTTTTCCATATATTATATGATATTATAATTAATACCATATTTCCTAGAATAATATCAAAAAGAATATTTTCACCTTGTTTGACTTTTCTACCCTTGGTGGACTTGTTATACCACTTTTACCCTTACATTTTATTAAAAAACGAAATAATGGATTTTCTGGGCAGATTTTCCAACAACTTTGAAAATTCATAATTAATTCTAAAAAAATCGAAATGAGGTTCCGTAAGATTCCTTGAAATCCTTATCATGTTTAATTTTGAGAAAAAATACTGGTTTTTACCCAGATTTAATATATCATTCCCAGTATTATATTCTTCAACCTCTGCCTAGAATTTTCCAGAAAAAATGCAGCCTAGCTTCAAAGATTTTTATCTCCTTTTGTAGAACTCAAAACCATACATATTATATATATTTGAAAATCCCTACATGTCTGATATGTTCCTGTAAAGTTCATGATTTTTGAAGATCATTTGATACATAAAATAATAACATTACTTTCGATGGCTACACAGGATTTTAAACCGAAAATCCTACAACTTTCATAATCTTTATCTATGATTTCCCAAACCTTATTCCCTCACAAGTTTTTACCTCATTAGGCATTTCTCAATGCAAGGAGGCCTAAAAACAAGTAAAGGAACTTTCCTAACAATTTTCTAGATTAAACTAACATCTATACTAAGAACTACAAAAGCTAAAAACTCAAAGCTTAAGAACTAGAAAACTTACCCTTGAAGAATCTTGCTACTCCTTCTTGCTTCTCACTAGCTCTTACTTCTCTCTACTCTTTGGAATGGTTTTTGGTGTGAAGAATTATGAAGGGCAAAGGCCTCTATTTATAGTGAAATGTCATGGCACTTTGGTAGTTTCCTTGAACATCCTCATCTTGCGTGTGGACTATTGGATCTAGGTTAAATTGAACTCTCTAATCCTCACCATTCACTCCTCGAATCCGTCCCCTCTCTCTCTCTCGCCCTTATCCTCTTCCACTTTTTTACAAACCATGTTGGCCGTTTTCTTTTCCACAACTTTTTCTTACCACATGATGTGGCCTCTTGTGGTTCATAGGTTGCCTTGCTAATTGGAAAGATTTTTGGGAAGATTTTATGGTGCAACTAATGCCACAAAATAAGCCTTAAGTGCCATTTGAATTTAGATGCCAACTTGTAATTGACTAGTTAGCTTATCAAGTTATATTGGGTTATTATTTGACAAGATTTATCTTATCATAATAGCCCCTTAACTTTCAAAATTTCAGCCCGTCATGGCCTTAAAAATTGTCTTTCCATGTGTCTCAATCATATGTACAAAATCTCTTATCATCTAGCTACATAATTTTCCCTATCATGACAACTTGTAGTTGTTTAGTTAGCCTATCTAGTTGCATTTGGATATTGGTCTTGCAAACTTGGCTAATAATCATCCACACATGCTAGTCACAAAGCAAACTTGGCTAATAATCATCCACACATGCTAGACACAAAGCAAACTTAGCTACTTGGGGCAATATAGGCCATACACATATGCATATGTCATCCATTTGCTTTACTACAATTATCCCATGTGTTCTTTAATAAAATCAAAAATATCCTCCCTTATACTCCATTTGTCAAACCGTCCCCCACCCCACCCTCTTCATTTTGACCCAAGAGTTGTGGTTTCTAATGTGCCACACCAACAAAAATAAGATGAAGCTTTAAGCAAAATTGTGAAAAGATAAAAAAAGGTGGATTGCATCCATTAATTTTTATTTCTTCAAATACATTCCGGTGGACAAGCTTGAAAATTTTCTAGTAGAGGAGGAGAAGGTGAATGCTCCGAGCAAGAAAAAGAGGAGGTTGAGAGGAAGTAGAAAGAGAGAAGCATGAATAAGAGGCTACCACTTGAGATGAAGGCATAGAGAAAACAAAACACGTAAGAGAGAATGCTTGGTCACAAAACACTGAGCTTTGGCTTTGGTCAAATATAATATTAGTTTTTTTTTTCCTTGTAAAATTGATTATTTACAAAATCTATTTTCTTATACAAAATGTTTTTGAAAAATTTAAAATATAATCATGCATCTACTGACACAAATCTCAAAAATTCTATTCCAAAAATATTTATATTACTAATTTCTATATTCAATACTCCATAATATCTACTTTATATTACTAATTTATATTACAATCATGCTGATTGAAAATATATTTATTTATATATTATACACATAAAAAGATGTGAGTTGTAATATACAATAAAAGAATTGCAAGTTGGCTTTTAATTTGGCAATATGGGAGAGCGTTCTGTCCTGTCCATACCCATTATCCATTTTTTTTTATTTCGTAAAACAAACCCTGCCAAAACCATCTTCTTCACAATTATAAATTACTTAACACAAATGTAAGTTCATTCAATGACCACCCACATTCTCAACACTTTTACATGTACCACTCTGGTCTTATTTATAAGTTTATTTTAACCAAAAAATTTAGTCTTATTTATAAGTCTAGTTTTAGTTTTATGTAATAAATGAGATTGTGACAATTTTACTCATATTAATTATACTCATAAAGATAGGTAGAGAAGAAACAGTTGAAAAATATCCAATTATAAATGAGGGCAAAATTTAAAATTTACCCATAACTATTTGAGTAAAAGATAATTATTGGAAAGGGAACGAATATAATAAAAATGGGAGACTATTTTTATAAGGTGCTCTTATAATATAGGGGAAAGGGAACGAATAAGGATGGGGAGAGAGGGATGGAAGAAGGCACATTAACATAACTGGGATGAAAAAGAAAGTATATTATAATAAAATATAATAAAGAGTAAAAGATAATTACAGGAAAAAATATAAAAGATAACTAATTGAAAATGAGGAAAAAAATAAATGAAATAAAAGATAAAAAAATATCCTATCAGCCTTCACGTGTTACAATAAGCAAAAGTTAATAAAGTGAATTCCAACGTTCTGACCAAAAAAAAAAAAATTTCAATGCCACTTCATCCTTTACCACGTGCACTATGCCACGGCAACAGATCTTTTCAACTACGTACTGTGAATATCATTAATGCAATTAAAAATTGTTTTGTCGAAGTCTCATTTAATGTATGATATTTAAGGGTTTAAGTATCTGGAAGTTTAAATTTTCAGATACGTCGATATGTGTTTATTGTAAAATACGCGTAATTGTAAGAGTTTTTTTTTTTTTTACCTTGGAACTTTACTACTGACAACTGTTTGACTTAAAACAATAGTACCCTGAACATTAGCACCACACTTTGTCGGCCACTTCATTCTTAGAATTAGTTTGTATTATATTGATTAGTTAAACCACGTTGGTAAGGAGCAAAACACTGAGCAGGTTGTTGTGCCGGTAATAAAGTGGCACAGAAGATGAAGGGTGGTGGGTTAAATGCATCACACGAACTTATATTTTTTAAAGCAATAAAATGATGACCAATTAGCATCGAGAATACTACTTGTACGAATAAATGAACATGACCATTATTATACTGGCCAGATGATCAAACACTCATTAAATATACTGGCCAGACTTGGCACAGAAGGGAAAAAGAATATAGACACTGCACTCAATGGCAGTTTCTTCAGAAGAAAATCCACAAACAAAATTGACTAAACATCTGTCTTGCTTAAAAACTATGTAGTGGAAAAAATTAATAATACATCCAGGGAAAACTTACGTCACGTACTACAATGTATGTTCCCTGCATTTATAAGTATATGTTGTACTGAATTATTTCAAGAAACCGCAAGCATCTGCTTGTGTAAGTAAGTAAACCCATTCCGATAAAATGATACCCTTTGTAGATAAAGCTTTGAAACAAAAAAACACAAATGTATCATCTACGCTATGAAGTTAAGAAGAAAAGGTTTAGGCATATCGTCACTGAATGAAGGAGTTATTGTGGAGACGTTAGTTATCACAAAGTTGATAGATTCATGAATTCTTTCCCCCCACCCAAACTCGTGCTCTAAAACGTCAAATTTCATAACATCCACATTTAACGTATGAATTACTGTCTAATCTCTTCAGTTATAAAAAGAACTGTAGATAACTTAACAGTATATAATATATGACTGTTAATCATATAAAAACGTAATGGGCTTGAATAGTAAGATTGCAATGCCCAGATAGTATGTTTTTCATAATAAGCATTCCCAAAAACCATTGGAGGGAAATACTGACATATTCTGATGACTTGTTAGCATAATATGAAGGGGCCGTTCCGATCAGCCACTTAGGATACACTTCGTCATTACCAAAATGCCTCGTTGGGAAAAAAAGCATGGGAAAAACGCAAAACTCGAGGAGAGTGGAATAATTAAATATGACCGATGAAGCATCGTTTGAAATAACCAATGGAATTCAAAGTAGGATTGAAATAGTGTTTCATCATTTCTGATCGGTGAGAAACAGACGGGCTGTGTTGTGTGAAACAGACGGACTGGCTATCAACAGAAAGCCTACGCTGAACTAAAGTATCCAAAGCCTACGCACATATGCGAGGAAAAAAAAAACCTGTGCATATTGAATTGTGGATAATTAATAATTCTCGGTCAAAAAAGCCTATGCATTACTATAATTATTATAGGTAAAGGATGATTAATAATTACTCCAAATAATAGATCAAAGGCATCACAATTGTCCATCTATATTTTTACAACCCAAAATCTTGAAACGGGTGTGCCTGTGTGTATGTTTTATTATTATTTTCTGCAGAGAAAGAAGTTAACACTTGTCCATCTATTTGTATATAAAGGAACTATCGTTTGAAAGTATCACCAAAAAAAAAAACAACGATCGTTTGAACGTATCACAAAAGGAAAAAAAGCTATCATTTGAAACTGATGCTATGTGTTTTGCACAGTCGTCCACGAAATCACAGATAGGATGCTGTGCATTTTGCTTCCCATGATTCACGAGTTGTTAGGTCTTCAAGAGGTCTCTTTGATAGCTCACAGTTAGGTAGATGTGCATTTTCCTTTCCAAGGTTTACTTTCGCCCATAACCCACTGCTTATGCAAAACCACGCTAGTTCACTGCTAACCTTTCCAGATCCATTCTCGGCCCTGAGACAAATGACACAATGCTTTGTCGATCTGCAAATAGGAAAGCTGGTCGAACTTGACCTGCAGAAGCTCGTCGCGGACCTGCCATCAAGAACGCTCGACGGTCTTGATCACAAGCTCGTCGATCTTGACCCGCATAAGTTCGCCGAGGATCTGCCGGCCAGAAGGCTCGTCGATCTTGACCGGTACAAGCACGCTCGATGATCTGTAACAAAGGTCACCGATTTTGGTTCTGAGAGGAGCGACGATCTCCACGTGCGAAAAAGCTCACCGATTTGGGGCTTGAAAGGAGCGTTAACCTCCATGTGCCGAAGCTCCAAGCTTTTTTCTCCAGAAATTCTCAACACTTATTTTCGGCACTAGGGGCACGATCCGTAACATGAAGCTTCCTAGCTGGAAAAAGGGATTAAGAATCAAAAAGTTCAAACTTGAAGGTGACTATGTCCGAACTTATGAATAAATGATGTGAAAAGACACAGATCAGAGAACCGGTGCCAAGAACTGGTACTCACACTGCATAAAGGACTTTACAGAAGATGAAATCCGATTTTGGAAACGAAAAGAACGGAGCCAAAAAAAGAGTGAGAAAGGACTTTACAGAAGAGGAAGACGACAGGAAGAAGATCTTGAGTGGTGGACGAAAGGCGACTGGCGAGCTTGAGCTAAATTGTGAGTGGTTTCTCAGGCTGTTTGAGGTGATTTTATAGGGAGAAATTAAAATTTGAAATTTGAATTTGAAAAAATGGAGGGAAAATGGAGGGAGAGAAGGCGTGAATTGAGAAATGGATGGCAGGAAATTTTGATGACATGGCACCTATAGTCGTGGAACATGTGGACCAATAAATGGATGGCTAGGAGGTTTAGTAGTATATATTGATATATTGATGATGATTCTTCTCCTTCCACTTTTGTTCTGCAAGTGCTCGTTGTGGTATGGGTGTGCTGAAGCTTCATCTTCATTTTCTCTTCCCTTTGCCTTGTTCCCGATGCTAAGAGTAAGGCGTTAATACGTCGGGAGCTGATATCTAGGAAAGAGTTATATAATTGCGGTAGGAACAGGTGAGTGAATAACGTCCCATTATAATTTTATAAATGAGATTTTTAGTAGTTGCCATACTTTTATGTTAATTGTCATATTTATAATTATGATTTTTGAAGGGAAGCTTACCAGATTTGTTTTATTTTCTTATTGATAGTACATGAGTAAAGATTGATGCTTTTATTCGTTATTATTTATTTCTCTCCAATTGCTTCATAGTATAATTCATGATTATGCACTTAAATAGTAAGGAAAATTTTAAGATATCTTTCATATATTTTCATATTGAAATGATCTTGCATTTTAGAATATTTATACGCCAAAATCTATTATTTCAAAAGGACTTTGTTGGCATATTGAATTAATTTGAATGAAAGCTTGAGATATTATTATTGAAACCTGATGCTAGGGTAATATATTATGAAGTATTCGATACGAGCTATTGTTATCTCGACACAAATGACCTTTTCATTGCTTTTGATAAATTGACCTCAAACATGCTTGAAAACATTTTTGAAAGGACTGAATACAGAACGCTAGTTACTAACAGCAGTACTTTTAATCTTTGGTGCACCATGGTTAAACTTGAGCTCACTTGATATTCGTGGGATTCGTTCTCACACTTGTTATTCGTGGGTCTTATACCTGCACTTGTTTTGTAGCCTCGTGCTACACTTGTTTCGTGGCCTCGTGCTGCGCTTGATTGGTTACTTACCCTCATAGAAGGAGGAGGAGCCCAGAGAAATTTGTAGCGAAGCCCTGAGTAAGTTCTTCGGTCCTTAGCTTTTAAGTTCTAGTCTTTTGTTCAGTAGTTTTAGTAGAAATGTTAGTTAGATCTAGGAAGTAGGAAATGAAATTCCTATTCTTGTTTTTAAGCCTCATTGCATTGAAAGATGCCTGACGAGGTAAAAACATAGTAGGGATTGAACTTCTGAAAGTTGGGAGTCAAAGTAGCGAAGCTCTAGCAAAATTCCGCCAATTAGGGGGTTAGGGGTAAAATAGTCATTTATGACTAAAATGTCCGTCATAATGTTTGATCATTAATAAATGCGCTATTGTCCTTATAGGATACCTGTGATTACGTTCTGACCAACCGTCGTACCGTATATCGTCAACGAAGGTACGTTCGCGTACTATAACACTAACTCTGATGGATATAGTATGCGTATATGTGATGTGTGTATGGTATGTATGTGTGTGGTATGTTGATTGAATGCATATGAATGTTGGAAGATAACTGTATGCATGCTGGGAGCGATATATCTGTAATGCTGGGAGCAATATGTCTGTAATGCTTTGGGAGCGATACATATGCAATCTTTGGGAGCGATACGTTTGCATGCTGGGAGCAATACATTTGCATTGGTTTGGTGTGATTCATATGTTGTGTTAATGTTGTTCTGTAACCCATATGTTGTATATGTAAACATGAGGTTAACCGTTACCTGAGATCCGGTGCAGATCCCAGCTCTTAACATAGCGTCAGGGTCAGGAGGACTGAGGACCGAGGACCGAGAAGAGAGGAAAGCAACAAGCTTAGAGATCCGGCTGTAGACCATCTTTTGTTTCCACGGCATGGGGATTGCCAGGGAGACACTTCTGTTGTTATTTTAAAAACTCTCGGTTATCATACCGTCTCTATAACTAGCCAGTGAGCATTTTGAATATATATATATCAGTTACACTCTTACTCCGATGCTCTACTCTGATGAAAAAAAAAAAAATTATACTGTTTTTGAAAAACGGGATGTTACAAATGTTAAAATTAACAATTCAAAACAATATATGCGCACATGAATACAAATAATGCTGAACATAGATATTTTATATATACATGTACTATAGCTGATAAATTATACTCGTAAATGCGATGGGAAGTAGGTTCAAACACACAATTTTATTATATATCGTCATGATATGGAGAATAGAATGCAGCCCCATAGCCATGCACATATAACAACGGGGCCAACGTAAAACATAGAAGGCCAAACACTTGAAGACAAATTGTAGAGAAATCCAACACTTATACCAAAACAAACATAAATATGAGAGTCTCTAATTTTAATACCAAAACATACATAAGATCTTGTGATGCTAACTTATTTTCGTAGGTCAGGCTGATGGCTTGGCGTTTTCTTCACACACGACATGTAAATAGGAGGGTTTTAAAAGCGTGGCTTGTTAAAAGGTTCAAGTGTACGAGGAGGAGGAGGTGGTGGTGGTAGAGGTGGAGGTGGAGGTGGAGGTGGTACTGGCGGAAGTGGAAATTCTCCCATTAATGGTGTAAGTGTTGTCTTTTCCTCAGCCAGTGAATTTTCGGAAGATGAGTCAACTACTGGAGGATCAGAAATAATTTGTGTAGGTGTTGACATTTTCTCAACCTGCGGATTTTCAAATGGAGGTTTATAAGTGTGAGGCTGATAATCATATGCAAAGCTTGGAGTGATGAGAAGCATCACTCCAAAAAAGAACACTAGCAAGTGTTTAGACGACATTGTTGAACTGTACTTGTGTTAATGATATGCTAATAACAGAGATACAATTTATAGTGCAACTAGGGAGGGCAATTGGTGTGTAGATCTTGTGATCAATTATATTTTATTATAAAATATTTAATAAATAAATCATGATAAAAAAATAAAGTCCAGGTTGGCTGGTGTACGTAGTGAAGAGATGCATCTTTCTAAGTGTGAAGCTATTAAAAAAATAAAGTGTTGCAAATGGTAAAACTAGCTTCAAATGTAGTATATTTCTTCTCTAGTATAATAAATTCCTTGAAACATAACCTTTTACTTCAATCTTTAAGTGTGAATTCGTAAAAACTACTTGGAGATTGCTAATGTCAAATGGTGAAACTCATTTCGACTGTGGTAAATTCTTTTAAACAGGGCCTTATACTTTAATGGTTATTAACGCTTCAATGGCTGATGGCTATGGGTCACCAGTGGTGGGGTTACCAGCGATTGTTTTTTTTTTTTTTTTTTTGGGGGGGGCTTTTTTCAAAGAAAAATAAGTGAGAGGTAAAATGATAAAAACATTAACATTTTTTTATTTTTTTTGGTACTGTGGATTGATTTGGAAATTTCAAAATGTGATCACTTTTTGGGCTTTTTTAATTTTAATGTCATTTTACAGAATTTTGTCATCAGTATATATCTAACTTATTTTAGTGACGAAATGCATTTCTTACTCTTCATGCAAATATAAGTATATGTGTGTGTTAGATATATTGTTTTTCGGCTGAGACTTTGTTAGATGAAAATGACTCGATCGTTCCCAAATTCTTTTTCATAGATTATTAAAAAAAAAACACAATCTTTCAAGGGAGAATTACACTCAGGTCCCAAGGAAGGAAAAAAATTACAAAAAAGTCCCTTGAAATCATAAAATTACAAAAAAGTCCCAAGAGAATTTTTGTTGTAAATACATACATTTCGTGTTGTAAATACATACAAATATTTACAACAGAAAAGTATATATTTACAACAGAAAAGTATATATTTACAACAACACGAAAAGTAATTTTCATAGAAAAAGTATGTATTTACAAAACATTTAAAAAATTCTGTACAAATAATATCAAAAAAGTCTCAAACCATTTACAACAGAAAATGTATGTATTTACAACAGGAAATGTATGTATTTACAACAAAAATTTCCTTGGGACTTTTGGGTAATTTTGTGATTTCAAGGGACTTTTTTGTAATTTTTTTCCTTCCTTGGGACCTGAATGTAATTCTCCCATCTTTGAAAGAGATCAAAAGCAGAAATTATAAATATAACACTCAGAATATCTCAAATAATATTTTCCCTTTGCTTTCAACATACTTATAAATTCATATCTGAAATATAACTTTTATATACAAACAAAAAATAGCACTACAAGTTAGAAGTTGAGATATAACTATTTCATATTAGTTAATTTTTTAGAGAATTTCTTAAAAATTATTTGTTAAAGTCACTTAGTTTATGATTTCTTCTGCAGGTTAAAAACGATTATGATTTCTTGTGTAATCCAGTGGTGGATTAAAATCACCGTCTTCCAATTTTTTTATATACATTTATGTCCTTTGGAAATAATAAAGGAACACAAATTTTCTCATTTAATTCACCCAAATTATTAAAGGGATTTATTTATATTTGAAGCTCCATCACCCATATGATTACAGCTGGATTATAATATAATTTAATATAACTTTTTTGGCCAAATAAATATGCCAAGACGTACAGCTTAGAATTAACAATGAATTCCAATGAATCGCCTATTTAATTACGAAAGGTGACTTTCAATGCCAAGTTAATTCGTGGTCTGTTGGTACCACCAAATAGCGTTATAGTATATAAAATTAATTTTAAAATCATAACTTGGACAACACAATTATGATTAGATCGATTAAAGAGTTCATACACAAACAAATGCAAATATATGACAAAAGTCTTTGACAACGAAAATGAGGCGGTGTCATTTTTTGAAATTTTGACTTAACTTTCAATGACGGTTTCAAGAAAAACAGGAGTTCACATTATATGCTTATTATGTGTTTATACCTCTAACTAGAGGTATAAGCATATTTTTTAAATTTTTTTATATATTATATTTATTTATATTTAAATTATATGTTGTTTTCTGAGATTTTTTTGCACCCAGTATCTCAAATTAATTAATTTCTAGTTCTGCATTTGTCTGTAAATCAGTATTATGGAAATTAATTAATTTGAGATACTAGGTGTAAAAAAAATCTCATAAAGCAGCATATAATTTAAATCTAAATAAATACAATATATAAAAAAAATTTAAAAATATGCTTATACCTCTAATTAGAGGTATAAGCACCTAATAAGTATATAATGTGGACTCGAAAAACAGTCATTGAAAGTTTGACTTTCAACGAATGTTCTTAAAAACAGTCATTAAACGACACTTTCAATGACTATTCTTACAAATTGTAGTTAAAAGTTAAGCACAAAATGCAAAATAAAAAATAATATTTGTGAGTTTCAACGACTGTTTTGAAAAAACAGTCATTGAATCTTGCAACATGTTTGGTGGTGGCATAGTTGGCTCGAGCCTTTGGTCATTTTTCTGAAGGTCGAGTGTTCAAGCCTCCCACACCTTGTTTTTTCATTTTAAGTAAGAACAACTATTTTATTAAAAGCATTCTTGTATCTTTCAACAAGTCTTGTGTGGTAGTGCAGTTGGCTAGAGCCTTTAGTCATTTTTCTTGAGGTCGAGTGTGTTGGTTAAATTTTGGGGTGTTGCTTGACATTTAAGCATCTTGCTCATGAGGTTGGAAAACAAACATTTTGTTCTTCCTTAGTCGCAGTGGAATATAGATTATTACTAAAAGTCATGAATAGAAAAGTTAATCCTCATGAATTATAAGTCTAATGCCTTAGACTAAGGAGTTATTACTATTTTTAATCATTGAGAAACCCATAACTCTTTACGGTACTCATGAGTTACAACCCGTAACTCCTTACGGTATTCATGAGAACTCGTAACTCTTTACGATGCTCATGAGTTATAACTCTAACGCTATCAAGGAGTTATTATTATTTTTCAATCATTGAAAAACCTATAGCTCTTTACAGTATTCATGAGTTATAACCCGTAACTTCTTACGGTACTCATGAGAACCTATAACTCTTTACGGTGCTCATGAGTTATAATCTTTATATTGCTCATGAATTTTCTCATGAATTATGTTTAGGATCTACTTGTTAAAACACATATAGGGGTTTAGGATCACCTTTAATCACTTGAAGACTTCAAAGTATATGATGTCCTCTCATGTTGATCCACACAGCTGCCTCTTAATTGCAATGAGAACTCCTTCTCCTTAGATGCTTGCTAAGTGATAGCAAGGTAGAGGCTTCAAGTATTTGGTATTTTCTTATCTCAAGACTATGACGGTGTCTTAAGATTAACTAAGGCGTAAGATTGAAGGATTGACTAAAGAAGATTTGGGAAACCAAAGCTATGATTCTTGATGCAATAGTGGAGCGTCCAAGACAATCTTGTTTGGTGGCAGACACCAAATTGGCACCTTTTGAACTCTTCAAGAATGGCGCAAGTTAGCGCCTTCTTGAACCCTTTAAGATGGCACCTTCTTGCCTTGAGAAAGCCGAATGCAACCAGCACACACATTCCCCAAAAACGTCCATCAAATTGCCACGACAAAAATTAGCCACTTAATTAGGGTTTAACCCTAATTCAAGTACTTACAAGAAAGGCCTAGTTCATCTAAAAAGGCTCAATCTAACTAGAAAAGCACAATCCAAGACTAGTGCCTTCCAAGAAGACCAATCCTTATCCAATTTTTATTGGATCTTTTATACAATCTTTATCCAATATTTATTGGATATTATCCAGTCTTTGTTGGATCTTTATTGGATATCCATCTAATCTTTATTGGATCTTTATCTATTCTTTATTAGATATTGCTTTGGATAATTCACAATTATCCTTGATCACCTAACCTCTTGAATTTAAATTACAAATTTAAATTCAAAATCTAAATTCAAATTGGCCCAAGACCCTATTGGGCCTTTTAACATATTTGGGCCTATTAGTAAAGAAACTAATTTTAGACTAATTATCCAAATATAGCACCATTTGTTAATTAGGCTTGGAATCCCACTCCAACCCAATTACACCTATAGTCTTGACAAAACCCAATAACAATTATTGGCCCAAAGTTGCTAGATAAAGCAATCAAGAGCGACCTTAGTGTGTGCTCCATTAGGCCCAATTAGTCACTGACATAGATAAACTTGAACTAATTAAACTCCATTAACGGGCCCAATTTATCCAATGACCTCATAAGACACTCGCAATGCTCTGTAGCCCCAAAACTAATAGATCAAGTAATCTATCTTTCTAATTTGGATACCATGTCTGCATCATCTCTCACATCGTCGTTCACATTTACTCAATAGCAAGAATAGAATATCATCTCTCTTGATCAATCTTGTGAACAACTAATCCCTTGTAGGGGACTGTGAATCCTTTTGGCATGTCCATCTATACTCATGCATTCAAATCATACCCAAGAGTACATTTTTCTCTGTAACATCCCATTTTCCAAAAGCAGTATAATTTTTTTTCATCAGAGTAGAGCATCGGAACAAGAGTGTAACTGATATATATATTTAAAATGCCCACTGGCTAATTACAGAAGCGGTTCAACAACCGAGAGTTTTCAAAAGTAAAGGACAACATCAGAAAGTCTTCAGCCGGATCCCTGAACTTGCTGCTTCCCTCTCTCCTCGGTCCTCCCGACCCTGACGCTATGTTAAGAGCTGAGATCCGCACCGGATCTCAGGTAACGGTTAACCTCATGTATACATACACACATATGGGTTACCAACAACAACATATAAACCACACCCAACCAATGCACATGTATCGCTCCCAGCCTACATATATATCGCTCCCAGCATTACAGATGTATCGCTCCCAGCATTATAAATGTATCGCTCCCAGCCTTACAGATATATCGCTCCCAGCATGCATACTGTTATCTTCTAACATAATATGCATCCCAACAACACCCCACATATACACACCATACACACATCAAACACATACCATATACACATCGCATACACGCATACTATATCCATCAGAGTTAGTGTTACAGTACGCGAACGTACCTTCGTTGACGTTTTACGGTATTTCGGCACGACGGTTGGTCAAAATGTAATCAGGGATATCCTATCAACATAACAACGTACTTGTTAAGGATATATCATTACGACGGACATTTTTAGTCAAAATGACCATTTTACCCCTGACCCCCTAATTGGCGGAATTTCACCAGCACTTCGTTACTTTGACTTTAGTTTTCAAAAATTTCAACATAACTCCTACTCCAATATCATTTTCGAAATATAAATCATATTAATTAATGATTTACATCATAATGAGCATTTTAGGTAAAAATTACCATTTTGCCCTGATGCCCCTATCGTGAAATTTCGCCAGAGCTTCGCTATTTTAACTCTAATCTTCCAAAATTTTGCCAGAACTTCGACCCCACCAAGATTTTCGAAATAATGACTAAAATACCCCTAACATATGATATCTAATCATACTTGGAAGATTAAAGACTAACATAGCATTTCTACCCTAGCTACCGAAAGAACTACGAAAGCTTAAGTACCGAAAAACTTACCCGAGCTTCGCTACGGCTTTTCTCAGAGCTCCTCTCTCTAAAACCTCTCTCTAGAACCGAAATTATCTTCTTGAAATGGTGTGAGAATTGAAGAGAAGAGGGGGGTATTTATAGGAAAAGATGCAGGATTTCGGCCGTCGGATCAACTTTGTGAGAAGCGATCTGGACCGTCCAAAACATAACTTTTGAAACAAGTTTTTGCTCTTCTCTTTCTCTCTTGGCCGACCTAGAGGGCTGAGGTGGCAGCCAAGGATTGGTCCAAAATGATGACTCATGGTTGCTTTAAGCCCGTCTGATAGAATTTCCCGATCGGTGTCCGATTCGCGTAATCTCGGAAAATCTCAAAATTCGGATTATACAATTCCAAGACAATTCATTCCTCATTAGAAATGTCTAGTCTAACTAACTTTTAACTCTGTCTAGGTCTTCTCCGGCCTGACGGAAGTTTTACAGAAAAACGTGTCGGTTACGAAACGAATTTCCGGAATCATCAACCTCTGGACAAAAATTCACTGATTCCAAATATGTCCAAATAATTTCAAACTCATTTCCAGATGTTGAGTTAGAATTTATTTTCTTCAGATCCAAAAATGTGACTATCTGCATTTTTCCCTATTTCGTCTTATTAGGAAAATGCTCTACCGGCTTCAGAATTAACTTCTGGAAAAGCCTAACGGAAGATAAAAATCCACTGATCAATATTTTACCTTGACTTTGGAAATCCTATTCCTGGTTCTCTAGATAGGATCCGTTTCCTATTTATTTTTACTATTTGCTTTAATTAATTATATATTATAATATTACAAGTTGTATAAATATCTTGATATTTCAAAATCTCTTCTTATCTTCATTTTTTTTGGACAAATTTCGGCTGCCCCCCAAATTTTTGGATTTGTGAATCTTTTTCTCTAATTAAATAATTATTTAATTAATTATTTAATTCAATTTTTATAAAAATTTCCCAAAATTCTCTTATTGGTCCATTCTTGCATTTAGGCTTAAAAATACCTAATCACATCAATTTTTCTTTAAAATTTCCAATTAATTAGGAAATATATTTATGCTAATGTTTTTAGCCATTACCACTAATTTTAGGGCTCTACATAATTATCTCTGAATTTTCCTTCGTTTATGCTTAAGTAATTAGCCAATAATTACTTAATTACTTTCTTATCAATAGTTGATAATTTTCTTAATTAGAATGCCTCATTACCTTATAAATTTTTCACTAACAACTTTGTTTCCATGTCTTCTGCATTATTTTAGAATTTACAAGGGTATTTTGATCATTATAATACTTTTTAATTTTCCCCCTTTATTTCTCCAAGGTAATAATTTAATAAATTACCTAAATTAGGGACAATATTCTTCCCTATTTCAAATAAATATTTTCTTGTCTCTTCATAATTTTCACAGGGTATTCTATAACCCGTAAATATCTTAGGGACCTATTTGCAAACTTCTAAACGTTTTAGGGACCTAATTGCAAATTATTCTTTTTTAAGAGAACTACCCCAAAAATAAGATAAATTCTTCATAAGATCTTTGAGATCCCATATTCACCTATTTCCAATAGGTATTATTTACTCAATATGATACTTATCATAAATGAGATTTTCAGGGTATTACATTCTCCCTATTTTCAAGCGGATAAAGTTGTACAGTCAAAACATAACCCTAGGACATAGTGTTTGATGACATTCTCAAGTCTAAGACCTAAAACGATCCACATTACCAAATGTTGAGAGACATTACAAATCCAATGATACTCTCTACAATGAATTCTTGTGAATTCTCTCGGCAGGTCAATTCATTGCTATCTATTCTCTAACAGATCTACCCACGATATTAGCTAAGGTATCACTCTCCCGGATAAAACGGACCCTTCCTGCAAATACAATGCGAACAAGACATCAAAATATAAAAGCAACAAGTAGGTAGGGAGAATATGAGAATAAAAGAAAGATCGAAAGCTTTAAAGTAGGAAGAGACAGCTCAAGGATTACAGAGCGGGGTGCTTGAACCTCTTGTTGGGCTCTCCTTATATAGGTGTGGACCTGAGAGACATTGGTTACAATTTGAACCACATAAAGACCATTAAATGACCGGTTACAATAGCAATGAAAACATATTAAGAGGTCGTTTTTTAATGTTGAAGGCTATAAAGATTTTTTATTAATAGTTTCAAAAAAAACATGAAGATAATGCCTTGCAATGTGCATGTCAACATGTACGTTGGTAATGATGGATGATTATAGCAAAACAAAATCTGGTTTATGACCTTGTAAGTGAAACATTAAGGTCTCAAATTCATATGCTTCAAAAATTGGATATTTTCAATAGGCAATTTTCCATAAAATAAATTTTAGATTTTTCCAAAAAGCATTTGATAAAAAGTGTCTAGTCCATATTTAACTCGCGCGTAGGGATGAATCGCTGGATTTCCAATGCGTTTTCCTCTTGGTGGCTTGTTGTTGTGCACGCGAGCCCACTTCTCTTGGCCTGTTTACTAGCCCAAACTCACAAGGTGTAATATACACACTTGTATTCTCTCTCTCCCAAGCAATGTGGGACTTGTTCCCATTTGACACACACAATTTTATCACATAACTCCAACAATCCCTCACATTTGTCAAAAGGAACGCCTTTAGCTGAGTTGCACACATGGATGTAACCATTGTATATGATGGTTCGATGGGCTTAAAACCATACCTAGATTGATAACACTTAGTATACAGAGATGTTGGTGGTTCATGAACTTAAAACCATGGTTATCAGAACCGGACCGGACCGGCCGGTTCTGACCGAGAACCGTCGAACCGGACCTGGAACCGGTCTGGTCCAGCTCAGAAACCAGGGTTAAGCCCCTGAACCGGGGATAACCCGGTGGAACCGGTGAGAACCGGTCAAAACCGGACCAACCCGCCGGTCTGACCGGTCTAGTTATTATTATTTTTTTGTCCCCAGAACGATGAAACGACGTCGTTTGGGGGTGTATATATTTTTTTGAAAAAAAAAATAGCTACAGCCAAAGACAAACGAACCTTTTTGCTTTTTCATTCTCTCCAAATCAAAATTTGAAGTTAAAGGTCGGACCTTGGTGATTGCTCTGTTTTCTGCTCTGCTCCCTCCTTGCCGACAAGCTTCAAGGTGCTCGGTTCAGGCGAAATAGTCATCATCGTGGATTAAAGGTCGGAACTTTTCTGTCTTCTTCACCTATCGTCGCTAGTTGAGAGGCGTTTTCGCGCCGTTCATCGTGGGTGGTCGGGGCTTTTGGTTCTTCTTCACCTCTCGTCGGCCATTAAAGCTTTTGGTGGTTGAGGCTTAGTCTTCAAGCTTTGTTCCTTGTCGTTTCTACCTTGGGTGGGTAAACTTATCAATGGGCATTTTTCCTTCTTTTTGGCAATGCATTGACCTAACACTGGCATAAGGTGTTTTCAGACTATAGTTTCTACTTTCTACTCTACGCTTACATGAAGCCATCATTGTCTTATGATAAAAATAGGATAAAATACTAAAAAGCAAGTCTTGTCTGTGTTTGACGCTCATATCAGTCATACTTAAGAAACACAGATTATAGTTGCTCTCTATGATTGATATGCTGCTATCTTGGTGTCCATAGTTTTATGAGTCTTGCATAGGCATTAGTTGCTTAGATTGTTCTTTGCATTTACTTGAGGGCTATTTACAAGTAACTATAAGAAGTTGATTGATTATATTATATCAGTGCTCTTTTGTTGAGTCAGTAACTCCCATAATGTGGCAGATTGATCAAAAGTTGAAGTTAGTTTTTTTTTTTTTCTTAACTATTATTTCAAAGACATAAATTGGTTTCAAGGTGGGGAGTTCGAGTGCAACCAATTTTGTGTTCTCCTTACTCAGCAGCACATCCATCAAAGGGAGGGTTCGCACAAATCATATACTTGATTCCTTGATGCTTTCTGCTCATATTTTCTCTCCGTGTGATATGAAGAGTGTTGTCAAGTTAAAAATAATAATTATGAAGTTTGACCAAGAGAAAATTAAGAAGCATTTTATCTTAAGTGATTAAACGTTGAAGTTTCTGTAATTTTCCTCTCAGTGAATACCAAGAGTATCTGCCCATCCAAAATTGGATGGAATACTAATCTGTTTTGGGTTGAGAGCACAACAATAAAACTCTTCCCAAATTAGTGTCTCTAGAAATTAAACAATGGTGATTTCCTGAAGTTCAAACTGCCACTACCACCCAGTCAGTCAATGTGTTTACAATTTATGATCTCTTATTGTTGGATTCATTCTGATTTCAAGGTTGAATGGCCAACATTTTTGGCATTGTTTTTTCACCATGAGAAGGAAAAATCAAACACTTATCTGTTAACCACTCTCACGAGCCAAACCTTCTTGTTGATTTAGTGATAAATTCTTCTATAAAGACAATGGATGTCAAAATATTACAGAAACTTACTTTCTTTAATCTATTTTATAAAAAATCTGAAACCATATATGTATCTTTTAGGATTTCAGACAGCATTTCACAACACTGGACTAATTACATGTGCTTATCATACAGGTCATTTCCGGGACAGGTCCCATAGCTATTTGTGCTAAGTTGAGAAATGTGCTTCCACGGGCACCAGAGAAGCAACTTGTGAGAACCAAATAAATATTCTTTTTTTAGCCAATATTTATTCATATTCTTTTTTAAATTGTATTGTTCCAATTTCTCTTGCTCACACACACACATATATTTAAATTATATTGTGCCAATTTCTCTTGTTGTTATTTATTTATTCGGTTGTGGCTTGCTATTTTTCTGTTTTTTGACATTTGGATGTTATTGTTTTGTTCTTCATTGTAGCTGTGATTATTAATCATACTGGTGGTTTCGGCTTGGTATCTATTGTGGTGCTTTTAGCTTGGTGTCTATTGTTGAGAGGGTGTTTTTGTTTTCTTTGTGGTTTGCTAATGGAGGCCAAAAATGAACGAACTGATAATACTTCCACCCCCAATCCTGAGTCTAGCTGTCCTCCTAACAATAGTGAACCCCAACCGCAGGCATCAAGGAGTGTAAAAAAAGTAGATCCTGCTTGGGAATATGTTTCTGTAAAGAAAGAGGGGAAAGTGAATGTTTTTACTTGTCTTTTATGTGCTTCAACTTATAGGGGAGGTGGGATAAATAGGTTGAAGCAACATTTGGCTGGTGTAAGTGGTCAAGTAAGTTCTTGTAAAAAAGTCTCACATGATATACGAGCTAGAATGAAAGAATCTTTGTTAGAAGGTTCAAATAAAAAACCTGTTGGTAATGATAATGTAAATCAAGCTAAAGAAGTTAAAGCTAGAGAAGTTGAAAATAGACAAGTTGAGGAACCAAGTGCTTCAAGACAAAAAGTCTCAAATTATTTTGCACCTAGGACAACTCCCGGTGCCCAACCGAGTATTAAGAGTGCCTGGACAAATCAAGAAGCACATTATAACGCAAAAATGGGTTTTGCTCATTGGGCTTATGTGAATTGTATTCCATTTAATGCAATGGCTTGACCTTTATTCCAAAAATCTATTGATAGTGCTACTGCAATTGTTCCTGGGTTTAAGGTCCCTAGCTTTCATGAGTACAGGGTTAATTTGTTGAGAGACTGTAAAAAAGAGTGTCAACTACTGATTGATAGCCATCGAGCTAAATGGAAGGAAAATGGTTGCACACTCATGGCTGATGGTTGGACTGATATTAGACATCGAACTTTGATTAATTTCTTAGTCTATTCAGTACATGGTATGATATTTGTGAAATCAGTTGATGCTTCAGATTTAGTTAAAGATGCCAACACTTTATTCTCACTGTTCAATGAAGTCATTGAGTGGATAGGTCCTGCAAATATAGTCCATGTGGTGACTGACAATGCTGCTAATTATGTGGCATGTGGAAGATTGATAACAAATAAATATAAAACAATTTATCGGTCACCTTGTGCAGCTCATTGTTTGAATCTTATTTTTAAGGACATTGCATCCATGCCTGACCTTGCAAAGAATGCATCTAAAATCACTGTATTTGCATATAATCATTTGGTCTTCTTGTCATGGTTAAGGAAAAGACCGGGTTGGAAGGAAATTGTTCGTCCTGGTGCAACAAGATTTGCTACCACATTTATCACCCTTCATAGTATACATTCACACAAACATGACTTGCAAGCCTTGGTTGTTGATCAACATTTTGTGCACCACAAATTAGCAAGCACTGAAGCTGGAAAAATTTTCAGTGAAATCATTCTAGATTATCGGTTCTAGATAGATTGCTTTGAAGTTGTGAGACTAGTGTCTCCATTGATAAAATTGTTAAGGATTGTTGATTCTGATGAGAAACCTTCAATGCCTTATATCTATGAAGGCATGCAGAGAGCTAAAAATGTAATCAAGGATATGTTTCAAATGCTGATCATTATATTACAATGATGCAACAAGTTACTACCTACCGTGAACGGAAAGGATCTTTTGACAAGGTTTCATGTGAAAAAACAGCCCACAAACTAGTCCCTCGTAAGTATATTAAATTTCATATTTTAAAGTACATATTATGATGATTATTATTATTAATACATACTAAATGTCTTTTATTTTATTTTGCAGATGAGTGGTGGCTATATTACGGGGGTTCAATACCGAAATTGCAACAAATTGCTATACGTTTTCTTAGCCAAACTTCTTCTTCTTCTGGTTGTGAACGAAATTGGAGCATATTTGAGCGTATCCACAGTAAAAGAAGAAACAGATTGGAGCATCAGAGGCTTGATGATTTGGTTTTCACAAACTACAATCTGAGGTTAAAGTTTAGGTAATCTTAAAAGTCATTACTTTTGAATGGTTGTTTTATAGCTTAACTAAACATAGTAATATACATTTCATTAATGTTGATCTTCTATCATGTTGGCATTATAGGAATCAATTGAAAAAGAAGAAAGAGAACTATGATCCCATTGATTATGAATCAGTTGATAAACTAGATTTTTGGGTGCTTGAAGAAGATCCAACTCCCGAATTCGATAATGTAGAATCGACAAATATTCAACTTGAACAAATGGCGAGGGATTTTGAAGGTTTCTAATTATCTCTTCTATTATTTAAAATTATATTTGTACACACAAGAATATAACTATGTTTTTTACATGACTATTAATAATTCTATTCATTTCATATATAGGTGATGATGATGTTGTTGGGGCTTCATCCTTGAATGATGATCATGTTGCTCCTACTTCTTTTACTTTTCCTCCTACAGTTCCATCTCCTAATGTCTCAACACCTAGGGAGTTGATTGATCTTAATGATGATTATCATGTTGATGATTATTAGTTTAGTGATTGAAGGTGAGAATATTTTGTGATGATGTAGGTGAGAATTTGTTAATCATATAGGTGGGAATATTTTGTTATGATGAATGTTTGTGATTCCATTACAAATTAGGTGTCATTGGGTGGTATATGATGCTTTGATATCAATTTGTAAAGAATATTTAACAAGTATGTAATTATTTGGCTAGTGATTTAAAGTCTTGATATAATATATAGTATTTGGAATTATGGATTATGTGATAAAAAATTAAATTATTTCTCAATTGTTTATTCCTCACCGGTTTGGTCCCGGTCTGGTCCTGGGTTGACTCCGATCTGACCCACTGACCCTTGACCCAGTACCCTGACCGGTTCACTGACCGGTCCGGGTTAATTACCTTGCTTAAAACTAACAACTCTTAGACATGTATTAGAGGCATTAAGAATCATATGATACATTTTGCTTTTAACGCGTTTTTTCATGATAAGATAGACATGAGCGAGCCTAGTGCATAACGAATGCTCTAGAGATTTTTTCACGATCTCATAGGAGCAGCCCCACTCCACATTTGTAGAGGTGATGTCATGAAATGTACCTACAATGAGCACACCATCCTATAGGAACACTTGTGTTTATAGTATGCATATATGTGATGATATGTTGTGTGAATAGTTTGGTGCGAAGGCAAGGCTAGTCTATGTGGGTAAGCCATTGAGATTTAACCCGGTGAGGCCCCATCGGTTAATGGATGTACGAACACTAATCTAGTCTGCTCATATGCATATATGTGATAGGTACATTCACGGATAGAGCTCTGTCTGGGGTCACCGAGCTCGGATGGAGGCTCTGCTAGAGCCACCGACTCGGATAGGGATTACGTTAAGTGCCACCGTTCCGGATAGAGATTCTATTTGGGGTCACCACTTTGGATAGAGATTCTATTAAGAGTCACCTAGAGATTCGATTAGGGTGATATGATCGTCATCATGAATCATACAATTGTTTTATACTCTTGTGTTGTTGTCTTCTTTGCTATGTCATGAATACCTTGTCAGTATCTTGTTTTATTTGACATAAGGTTAATTTTTGAGATTCAATTCGATAAATTGAATCTCGGCTCTTCAGTCGGGAGGACCACGGATCGGAGATCGAGGCAAGCTACACGAGTAAGCCATAGTTGGAGGGCATAGCACGAGTGAGCTCGAGACGGAGTTGTCTTTATTTTACGTAATTACCTATGAGAACAATAGGATCTTTATATCAACATTGACACTCGGTTATCATTTTAATGGGAATCGATTACTCTTACGCTCAAGGCTCTCTCGATTTAAAAAAAAAAAAATTCCGCTTAGAAAATGGGATGTTACACTTTATGGTATCAGAGCATTCTTTCTGGCAAGTATTTAACTATGTTACCACGAGCAGTTTGGTGCGAGAAGGCAAGGCTAGTTTACGTGGGTGTGCCAATCGATCGCCGTATAAGTCGGTGAGGCCCCATGGTAGACACTTACAGATAACGGAGTTAGGTTCTTAAGCCTTTTGACTTTGAGCACTCGACCACAGGTGTAATATGTAGTGATAACGAAAAGAAAATTCGTATACTCTATCCGAATAATGAGGCGTAACGCTCGTAGATCCGTAATTCCGAGACGAGGCGGGACGAAGAAGAAATCGATATTTGATGACCCCAAACCGAAATATGATTGTGACCCAATATGCTACCCAGTCATCTAGAATGCCTTTACGGAGCTTTGTTGGCTCGAGATCATTCATCGATGACAACAACGTGGGGATATACGAAATAACCAGCGGTCATAAACCAGTGGGTGATGTAATATACGTTAGTATGTACCATCTAATATGAAAACATATATGTTTTGATGCCATGTGTTGTGTTATTTTCGACACTTGTCCGTTATCCCATCATAAGGGTTCGAGGGCGGAGCGGGCGGCCTCAAAGGGACGTAATACGAGCAAAATGCTATACCAAACCAGTAGGAGCAGGCGAAGTACAAGAAGCGGAGAACTCTCCAAGCGAGAGGGCTTCAACGGGATGAGGAAGCCCAAAGACAATTGGGCCTTGCGTCAACACGAAGAGGAAGAGCATAACAATGTGACAATCATCATTGGGTGGTATATGATGCTTTGATATCAATTTGTAAAGAATATTTAACAAGTATGTAATTATTTGGCTAGTGATTTAAAGTCTTGATATAATATATAGTATTTGGAATTATGGATTATGTGATAAAAAATTAAATTATTTCTCAATTGTTTATTCCTCACCGGTTTGGTCCCGGTCTGGTCCTGGGTTGACTCCGATCTGACCCACTGACCCTTGACCCAGTACCCTGACCGGTTCACTGACCGGTCCGGGTTAATTACCTTGCTTAAAACTAACAACTCTTAGACATGTATTAGAGGCATTAAGAATCATATGATACATTTTGCTTTTAACGCGTTTTTTCATGATAAGATAGACATGAGCGAGCCTAGTGCATAACGAATGCTCTAGAGATTTTTTCACGATCTCATAGGAGCAGCCCCACTCCACATTTGTAGAGGTGATGTCATGAAATGTACCTACAATGAGCACACCATCCTATAGGATTATGAAATCATTAAGAGTTTTACTCATCCTCACTGATATACATTCTAGCACTTTCTCAGCATCATAGGAAAGGACTAACAATTTTGCTTTAGTATTAGCATAACTAACAAACGACTTGTTCTTACTCATTGAACCTTTCCTGCAGCTTAGATAATCACAGGTATATATTCCAATAATTTTAGACTAACATTTTTAGCATAGATACAGAAAAAAAAAAAATAGACTAGCTGGAATCTAAAATATTTTTTTTGATACAAATATAAAATAATTTTAAATAGTAGATGGTTTGTTAAACAATTGTTGTAATAAAAAGAATTGTTTTTGGGTTCGTACTGTAAGCCCATTTATTTTTATTTTTATTTTTATTTTTGGGTAAAAGACAGCTTCCCCTATTAATTGCTGCGTGTGATAATATGCCAGTCAGCCTCTAACGGATATATTTCATTTTTTGAAATTATTTTCCCCATTTTTGGGTCATTTTGGAAAAAATCCTTTACATATTTTATTTCCAACTGCTCTCTTTTCTCCAACTCAAATTTGAACGTTAGAAGAGAAGCGGGGACCGGGCCCCTTTCAGCTTCGTTGCGTCATCGTATATAACAACCAGGAGCGTGCAAAGAACTGATTGATAATACGGTAGAAACGCTCTTGAAGCCCAGAAGGAGAATCACAAAGCAGTGATATTCTTGTGCGTCTCCTTTCGTTTACTTCTTTTTTTGTCTTCATATTGTTGACGTTGTTCTGAATCAAGCTTCTCCATCATAATTACTTCTTATTCGTTATCTGTTCTCGGTGGCTGCTTGTTTTCCGTCTACAACGCTTAATTTCAAGCACCTTTTTTAATATATTAACGAAATCTTGTCTATAGCTGTTATGTATATATGATTTGATTCGATCAATGGATTTTTCCACAAGATGGCATTTTCAATTTCAGTGAATTTCCATCTCTTTTTCTGCGGTTAATTGTGTGGCTTGCCTGATGCCTCATTTGATTATCACAGTTCCTTTACTGAACTGAATTCCTAGGCCTAAGATTTCCCCTCCTCTGTGCTATGGAAATTCTGTGTCCCAGTATTTTCATGCTTAAGTTATGTGATGCTTTATACGCAAATTTCATATGTATAATTTATAAAGTTCAATATTCATACTCTAGTAGTATTGGATAAGAAAAGTTTATCAGACCTGTTCGTGAATTGATATTTCGATCTATCTGATGCAGATTGTTCTCCCCTGTTCCTGATGTCAGAATCTCGAAGGACTTTACCAGAGAGAGAAATTCAAATGATTGACTCTTGGAGGTATTGTGTCTCTTCTTCTGTTTTCTTCTTTTATTGTGTTTCCAGATGTTCAAGATCAAATCTTTTATCCCAAAACTTAGAACCTGGCCTTTGAAATTTTTGTCATTGAGTATTCATCCATAATCCCTTATCCACATTTTATCATTAATAGGCATATGATGCGATGCTCTAGCTAAATGATACCCTGGCCTTTGAACTTCTTGTCGGTAACTAGACGATCTATAGCTTCTCCCACTTTGAAAGCCGTTTCTTTATTGAATAGAATCCTTAGGCTTATCCTTAGACCAATACAAAGATGGGGCGATTGCGTTATATACAAAGATCATATACTAAAACAGGAATATGGACCCACTTAATATTACTCTGACCCACCATTAACGGAGTTCGATTGAGCTTCTCTAACTCAAGATCTGATTATGGTTATTCTTCTTTGGAATCAAAATCCAGAACTTGGTTCCAGCCACTATTTATTTGTCGATTTGGCCTCAAAGTTCAACCTTTGAGGTTCTTAATAACTGTAGGACCCATTCTTTACCAACCCAGAAGTGACCCATTCTTTACCAACCCAGAAGTGAAAAACGGTTCCCACAAATTAAAGTCCACTTTTGATGATCTTGCATGGCCACATGCCACATGGACAAATCGAAGCAACCCATTTTTCAATAGTGTTCACTCTCGTAGTCCTCTTACACAAAAGATATTTCCTTTCAGGTTCAGGAAATATTTATTATTATTATTATTATTTAAACATCGTAAATAATTTAAGGGGGAAAAAAGCAAGGGCAAATTCGAGAAAATCAAGCCCAAACTGGAGATCCCACAAGTGGTTGACCGATAGAAACGGGACCGATAGGGACTAAGTTTCCTTTAGACTGAATGGGACAAGTGTGGGGCCACTCTGGGAAGTTGGGAAGGCGCCACATGTGAGTGTCCATTCAGGGGAAAATATGTAGAAAAGTTGAAAAAAAGTACAAAAAAAGGCATCTTTGTACCCAGCGGGACCCACATGGACCGGTAGAGGGAGATTGAGCCAGATAAAATAGAAAAGACAGGGAAAAGTAAGGGGACGGATTTGGTGGGCCCAAAGAAGCGCCACCTAACACCCATAATTATTAAAGTACAAAAAGAGGCATCTTTGTACCCAGCCTCCCCCACATGAACCGGTAGAGGGAGATTGAGCCGGATAAAATAGAAAAGACAGGGGAAAAAAGTAAGGGGACGGATTTGGTGGGCCCAAAGAAGCGCCACCTTAACACCCATAATGATTAAAAACGTGCTTGAAGAGAGAGAGAGAGAAGAGAAAAAAATCAGTCAAAAAGTCAAACAGCGGTCCCACGTTTCAGGAAAAAGGGCAAAATCGGAATAAATGGGCAAAAATTAATTAGGGCAGACATGTGGGCCCAAAATGGTGCCCCATATGTCCCTTAGGGCAGGAAAAAGTATGGGAAAAAGTTGGTAATAATTAGTAAGTTCCGAGTCATTGTAATTTACAAAAGTTTCAAGCCAAAACAGGTAATTTTCCCCAAACGCAGAATCTGCTCTCTTTTTGTGGGGTTGTGTCGCATACATCGCAGCCTAGGGAGACTTGGAATATTCTGGATTTGCTTGGAAAATAAGTCAAAGAAAAAGTATGGGAAAAAGTTGGTAATAATTAGTAAGTTCCGAGTCATTGTAATTTACAAAAGTTTCAGGCCAAAACAGGTAATTTTCCCCAAACGCAGATAAAAATCTGCTCTCTTTTTGTGGGGCTGCGCCACATGCATGGCAGCCTAGGGAGACTTGGAATATTCTGGATTTGCTTGGAAAATAAGTCAAAGAAAAGCATATCCAATTTACTCCACCTGGGACAGAAATTTACACCAGTTAATTCTATTCCTACCAAATCAATTTCACCTTTATTAAAAAGGTGATTTCACTCATTTTTCACCCCTAAAGGAGCGAAATTTCCAAATAGGGAGTCCAAGCAGCCACCATAGTTGTAGCTCAAAGACCAAAATCCCAATTTCATCCACCGATTCTCCGATCTTCTTAAGTTCTTGATTAAGTATTAATGGGTATCCCAATCCCCTTCAGAAGTCCTGCTGGTCGTTGGTGCTCAATTTTTACTTTCTGGCAAGTCAAACACCTGGCTACATACCGAGCGATATCATCTTTCATTCCAGGCCACCAAAATTCAGTTTTCAGATTATGATACATTTTAGTGGCTCCTGGATGAATAGTGTACTTGCTCTTATGAGCCTCGTCTAGAATCTTCTTCCTTAAATTCTCATCTGATGGTACATAAATTCGCTTTCTGTACCAAATTAGCCCAGCTGGTGGGAGATCATAGTCCGACGATTTGTCATTAGTCATCTTTCATGAAAAATTTCAGCCTGTTTATCTTGCGTCTGAGCTTCTTTTATTTCCAATTTCAAATCATTTAGTTCTTGACTGATTACAAGATCTGCAACGTGCACATCATATGTTCCTTTGCTATTTATGAGGATTTGATTTGACAAATTCAAATCTCGAAAATCCTCTAACAATTTCTGCTCCTTTACCATCACAGTTGACACATGTAAAACTTTCCTGCTCAAAGCATCAGCAACAACTACCTAGGTGGTATTTGATCTCTAAATTATAGTCTTTAAGCAATTTCATCCATCTGTGTTGCCTCATATTAAGCTCTTTCTGATCAAACAAATATTTTAGGCTTTTCTGGTCGCAGTACGATTCAACATTAGTGCCGTACAGATAGTGTCGCCATATCTTCAAAGCAAATACAATCGCTGCCAGTTCCAAGCAAATTCAACTCATGAGGCTTCAGCTGATGAGAGGCGTAGGCCACAACCCTGCCCTGCTGCATCAGGACACACCCCAATCCCAATAAACTCGCATCACTGTAGACCGTGGGATAATCAATACAAGTGTCGTCGTAAGCCTCTCCTTCAGCATACGCAAGCTCTCCTCGCACTCATCATCCCACACAAATGACTGGTTCTTTTTGGCTTCTTTGTCAACGGCGACGCAATCCATGCAAAATTCTGTATAAATTGGCGGTATTCTGTGAATCTCAACTACAGTTTCCAGTCTTCCAATTCAGTATTGCTTCCACTTACTAGGGTCAACAACAACCCCATCTTTCGAAATCACATGGCCCAGAAATTTCACTTCTAGAAGCCAGAATTCGCATTTACTGAACTTTGCATAGAGCTTCTTTTCCCGTAATATGCTCAATGCGAAACCCAGAAAACTGTAGTCTGTGAATCTCAACTACAGTTTCCAGTCTGCCAATTCAGTATTGCTTCTACTTTACTAGGGTCAACAACAACCCCATCTTTAGAAGCCAGAATTCGCATTTACTGAACTTTGCATAGAGCTTCTTTTCCCGTAATATGCGAGACCCAGAAAACTGTATAAATTGGCAGTAATATCCTGCAAGACCCAGAAAACTGTGAATCCCAACTACAGTTTCCAGTCACTTCCAATTCAGTACTGCTTCCACTTTACTAGGGTCAACAGCAACCCCATCTTTCGAAATCACATAGCCCAGAAATTTCACTTCTGGAAGCCAGAATTCGCATTTACTGAATTTGCATAGAGCTTCTTTTCCCGTAATATGCTCAATGCGAGACGTAGATGGCGTTCATGCTCTGTTTCATTCTTAGAGTAAATCAGTATGTCATCAAGGAATACCCACCACAAATTGATCTAGGTAAGGTCGAAACACTCGATTCATGTAATCCATGAATATTTCTAGGGCATTTGTTAATCCAAAAGGCATCACCAAAAACTCGTAGTGTCCATATCTGGTCCTGAAAGCGGTCTTCGGAATATCCTCAGCTTTAACTCGCAACTGATGATATCCAGAACGCAAATCAATCTTTGAGAATACACGGGATCCAGATAATTGATCTAGCAGGTCATCAATTCTAGGGAGCGAGTATTTATTTTTAATCGTCACCTTAGCTATAATCAAAGCAAATTTTTGTAAGCTCCCATCTTTCTTTTTCACAAAGAGTACCGGAGCTCCCCATGGTAAGACACTAGGCCTAATAAAGCCTTTCTCAAGCAATTCCTCAAGCTGCTTCTTTAATTCTGCCATCTCATTGGGCGCCATTCGGTAGGGTGCTTTCGATATCGGTCCAATGCCAGGCTGAGTTTAATCAATGGAAAATTCAACTTCTATTTCGGGAGGCAATCCACTGATGTCATCAGGGAAAACATCAAGGAATTCCCTCACAATTGGTGTTTTATCAGGTGTGAGTTCTGCCTCAGCCTGCACTGAAAGAAAAACCATATACCTTAGGCAACCATGGTCAAGACATCTCTTTGCTTCAATGGCCGACAGAAAGTTAAGGGTAACTTCATTATTGCTTGGCAACTCTCAGTATGAGACTGTTTTTTTTCCAACATCATTGTTGATCGTCAACCAGTTCATTCCCAGTATTACATCAATTCCATGTAACGGTAAAAAGATCAGAAGATCAGATCAACGGTTGTCTAGTTTTAACCCCTAAGGGTACATACATTCAGGTCATGAGGTAATTTATGCACATCAAATTTCAAACGCATCACACAATCATTTGCAATAAATGAAATAATGCATGTAAGAGATGACCATAGATATAGATCGTACCTTGTATCATCTCGGGGGATTTCTGAGCCTCATCCCTGGTCATAGCAAAAACTCTGCCCTAGTTTTGTGGTCTCTTATCATCCATCTTCAGTTGTGGGCAGTTCTGGCTATAGTGTCTAGGTTTACGACAGTTAAAACAGATAACCTGTCCATCACAATCATTACCAGGATGGCTCTTTCCACATTTTCGTGGCTCTTACGTTTTCTGAAAATTTTGTCGATTAGGTTGAAAAGATCTCTTCCCGTTGCTTCGACTGTCACTCCCCATTCTTTTCCGCTTGAACAAGCTTCTGCAGCTGGATTCTCTGTGATGGGATGTGTTTTGCAGAGTATGAACATCTCTGAGGTTCCTCTCAACAATCCTGCATTCTTCTACTGCTTGATGCAGAGTATGAAATTGTCGGGCAATTAATTTTTCCCTGATTTCATATTTCAATCCTCTAACCAGAACATCTGCCAAACTACTCTCGGCATCAGGATTCTTATGATAAGCAGAATATCGAGACAGATGAGTAAATCTGGCGTAGTAATCTTCAAAAGACTCGTTATTGCCTTGTCTGATCATAAGGAACTCGAATTCCTTAGCAATGTGAATAGATGGCGGTTGATATTGCTCATTAAATTTTTCTTGAAAGATTTCCCAAGTTATTGGGATATTCAGAGCTCGTAACGTGGTCTCCATATTCCTCCACCATCTGTCAGCATTACCCTCGAGTTTATAGATTGCCAATTGAGCTTTTCTTGCATTAAGGCAACCAAGAACCTGAAAATTTTTCTCGAGTCTCAGAACACTAGAGGATTCTGTTTGCAGAATTTTGACATGTCAAAATTCAGCCATGTCAAATCTTCCCCTGAACACTGGAGGATTCTGTTTGCAGAATTTTGACACTCAGTACAGAGGGGTTTCTGTATCCCTGCGTTCTTCTTCTTGATCTCCGTTATCATTATTACCGTTGTCATCATTATCATTATCTACCTCCTCGTTGTCCTGACGGGCCCTTAATTCATTAATTTCAACTCACATCTGTTGCATCATTTGCCCTTGCTCCTGTAACATTTTCATCATCAGCTCAATACGATTGGGTGGCAATGGATTCTGTTCCGGTTTCGGCTCCCTCTGTGTTCGAGTACGACGTCCAGCCATTTTAATTTACTTGCTACATCATAATAAGAATGAGTGAGTAATCACAAGTATCAAAGTTTACATAACCATACTCATATATTCACATAAAATTTCTATTATAGATACATATTCGATGCCATTTTACAGTCAGATACCTACTGTTTCTCATACAGTGATTCTACAACATCACAAGTCATAGTTCATCAATGTACTACATTCATAACATACATAACGTACTATCCCCTCACACTCCAGTTTAACCTAGACCTACATTCTTGACACCACCTGTGACCTAACATACCGGAGAAAACTCTGAAAGTCATGTCCTTGTTCGTGCTCATGTGCCATTTTCCTGTTGAGTAGATCCCTCATACGATAAGTTCTCGAAAAGAAGTAAAGCACGACTGTTTTCCATTGTGTCAGGGTGTATCCCATCATTCCGTTTAGCATTTGGTTGTCATACAGTCTCTTCATTTTCCTCATGAAGGAACGGTATCGGCTCCTTTGGGTATGCGTATTTGCACAAGCTAACTGATACTCGATATGAGCCGCCTCTACAAGACTCAGGTCAATGTCCGTCAGATAGGTGATTGGCAGAAGTTCATTATCAGAAACACCCTCATTGTCCAACAACGGGTGCGGGGGTAGTACCGTAGGTACTTTAGAGTCTCCCACTAACGAGTGCGGTGACTTGTTATTATTTCCGGCGCCCCCTACTTCATTTTCTCCCGCTCCTTCCTCTGTCTCGGGTACCGGGTATACAACGGCAAGAGGTAGCACCATGAGTGGGACATTTTCGGGCTCATTCAGGGGTACATAATCAAGTTCAAGTGCCAAATTAAACAGATCAGGAATTTCTGGGTTATATGGCTCACCGAAAGCCAACGAAAAAGCCGGGATGGGTAAATTCAGGTCAAGATCACGCATGGGCATTTCCAATCCGGGTATCACATTGAGTAAGGCTTCTGGGTTCTCATCAGTTTCAGGAGGAAACAGAGGCACATAAGGTGGTATCGGTTCTGGATTGAGCGGCAGTACCAACTCGGGTGCAACCGGAGGGATAGGTGGAATCTCAGGAACAGGCACTACCAGGGGTAAGGGTGGAAAATCAGGCTCGGGAGCAGGTACAGGTAAATCCGCTCTATGCCTTGCACTACCCAGCACCGTAAGCTGACTTCTTTTTCTTCGTTGGTACACATGTCCGTATCAGGGATCCGGGTCCATCTCCGCCTACCTCATTATACCATCACATTAGTACTCTTAACCAAAAACTTTTACCAGTAATGTCCAAACCATGCTCTGATACCAAAATGTTACACCTCCACCGTCCTCGCCCTTCCGGGTGGCGGGTTAGAGGGGTTCCTTTTATAAATTACCTTTCCTTTAATTAATAGTTCATTTAGATGTATATCAGAGTACGTGCAACAGAGCACCGGATCGGTTTGGGCAAACTGACATACTGGTGAAAAGTAAAGTCAACAAAAAGTAAAGTCCCCGGAGGGGTTAAGATACAGTCATCTGACGGAAAATATCAAAATAATAGGTACAGTCATCCCAAAAAGTACTATACAAAATATGTCAGGGAATTCCCTATTCTTCATCAGCACCATCGCCCTACCTTTACCAAAAAGCCTCCACCACTTAAGTACGACCCGCTGAATCAACAAAAGCTTTTGGAGTCCATTAAATGGCCCCCAGAGTAACCGTCAGTACTCAAATACTAAATGTGTAAAGTGTATGCAGGTAACCATGCCAAATATGAAGTCAAAATTAACATGCCAAACATACCACATATGCAAACAGAATATACACAACACCGACTACCACGTGCCGTCAGGCTGCCTTATCAAGGCAAGCCCCGGACTTACCGGAGCCACGACCCGTAAAGCCGATAATCAAGCCGACCTCGGACCAATCGTCCTCAGCGCTAGGAACCACATAACTCTGTATGCATATTTGGCAGTACAAATACAAAAAAACACACATGGCAAACACAAACATACAACAAAACACGTAAAGATATTTGAGTAAAGCGGTTACTACCTGGAGTGTGGATATTGCTTTTAATATTCTTAAGCCCAGTGACTTTCCAAAAATACCCCTTGACCTAAATACATTAAAATATACCATTTTCAGTATTTATAAAAATATTCTTACATTTTCCTTGCTAAAACCGAGCTCAACACAGATTTTCCAGAGATTCAGTGATTCTAGACTACTTTCAAGATTTTTAATAAATTCCAAAAAAATCATTTTTACATGCAACTAGTGCCCTTTGAACCATTAGAAAATCTATTTTTCATGAAAAATATTTCCTGAACCTGAAAACACTTTTATTTTGGCGTGTTGCTTATTTTCTTTACCTTGGTCGGATTTTGCCCTGTTGCGCCCTGTACTGACTTCACCAATTTTTATCTTTTAGTAGAAAACTCCAAAAGGCACAAAAAGATACACCATGGTGAAGCCCTGGGTATCTACTTTCTACCATAAAAATTTTAGATCAAAAAGACTCCATTTACTATTTTAATATCAAGTTGAAACACCTCTGCCAAAAGTTCCATAATCACTTGTAAGCTTGGTTTTAGGAGTTTTTTGGTGTTTTCAACTTTGGAAACTTAAACCATGATTATAATACCCTACACAAAATCACGTTCCAGAGCCATTGGGAACCTTAAAAATGCAATAATCCAGTCATAACACCAAGCCCCAACCCTAGGGACGAAAATACTTAATCAAGAACTTAAGAAGATGAAGTTGTCGGTGTTACCTTCGATCGGAGAATCGGTGGATGAACTTGGGATTTTGGTATTTGAGCTACAACTATGGTGGCTGCCTGGGCTCCCTACTGGCTTCTGGAAATTTTTCTCCTTTAGGGGTGAAAAATGAGTGAAATCACCTTTTTAATAAAGGTGAAATTGATCTAGTAGGAATAGAATTAACTGGTGTAAATTTCTTTCCCAGGTGGAGTAAATTGGATCTGCTTTTCCTTGACTTATTTTCCAAGCAAATCCAGAATATTCCAGGTATCCCTAGGCTACCATGTGGCGCAGCCCCACAAAAAGAGAGCAGATGTTTATCTACTTTTGGGGAAAATTACATATTTTGGCCCGAAACTTTCGTACATTACAATTGTACCTGAAACTTACTAATTATTACCAAATTTTTCCCATACTTTTTCCTGCACTAAGGGGACATGTGGGGCGCCATTTTGGGCCCACATGTCTGCCCTAATTAATTTTTACCCATTTATTCCCATTTTGCCCTTTTTCCTGAAACGTGGGGCCCACAGTTTGACTTTTTGACTGATTCTTCTTTTCTCTCTCTTCAAGCACATTTTTAATCATTATGAGGTGTACCAACGAAGAAGAAGAAGACAGCCGATGGTGGTGGGTAGAGCAAGGCATAGAGCTGATTTACCTGCACTTGCTCCCGAGCCTGATTTTCCACCCTTACCCCCGGTAGTGCCTATCCCTGAGATTCCACCTATCCCTCCGGTTGGACCCGAGTTGGTACTGCCGCTCAATCCAAGACGGATACCACCTCATGTGCCTCTGTTTCCTCCTGAAGCCGATGAGAACCCAGAAGCCTTACTCAATGTGATACCTAGATTGGAAATGCCCGTACCTGATCTTGACCTGAATTTACCCATCCCGGCTTTTCCATTGGCTTTCGGTGAGCCATATAACCCAGAAATTCCTGATCTGTTTAATTTGGCACTTGAACTTGATTATGTACCCCTGAATGAGCCCGAAAATGTCCCACTCATGGTGCCACCTCTTGTCGTTGTATACCCAATACCCGAGGCAGAGGAAGGAGTGGGAGAAAATGAAGTAGGGGCGCCGGAAATAATAACAAGTCACCGCACTCATTAGTGGGAGACTCTAAAGTACCTACGGTACTACCCCCGCACCCGTTGTTGGACAATGAGGGTGTTTCTGATAATGAACTTCCGCCAATCACCTATCTGACGGACATTGACCCAGGTCTTGTAGAGGCGGCTCATATCGAGTATCAGTTAGCTTGTGAAAATACGCATACCCAAAGGAGCCAATACCGTTACTTCATGAGGAAAATGAAGAGACTGTATGACAACCAAATGCTAAACGGAATGATGGGATACACCCTGACATAATGGAAAACAGTCGTGCTTTACTTCTTTTCGAGAACTTATCGTATGAGGGAGACTCAACAGGAAAATGGCACATGAGCACGAACAAGGACATGACTTTCAGAGTTTTCTCCGGTATGTTAGGTCACAGGTGGTGTCAAGAATGTAGGTCTTGGTTAAACTTGAGTGTGAGGGGATAGTACGTTATGTATGTTATGAATGTAGTGTAGTTGGGTTGTGATGTAAAACTAGGCGCATGGATGAACTATGACTTGTGATGTTGTAGAATTGCTGTATGAGAAACAGTAGGTACCTAACTGTAAAATGTTAAGGCATCGAATATGTATCTGTAATAGAACTTTTATGTGAATATGAGTATTGTTATGTAAACTTTGATACTTGTGATTACTCACTCATTCTTATTATGATGTAGCAAGTAAATTAAAATGGATGGACGTCGTACTCGAACACAGAGGGAGCCGGAATCGGAACGGAATCCATTGCCACCCAATCGTATTGAGCTGATGATGAAAATGTTACAGGAACAAGGGCAAATGATACAACAGATGCGAGCTGAAATTAATGAATTAAGGGCCTGTCAGGACAGGGAGGAGGCAGATAATGATAATAATGACAACGATAATAATGATAACGAACGGAGGGATACAGAAACCCCTTTGTACTGGGTGTCAAAATTCTGCAAACAGAATCCTCCAGTGTTCAAGGGACGATTTGACATGGCTGAAGATTGGATTCTGCCCTTGCTTTTTTTCTTAAATTATTTACGATGTTTAAATAATAATAATAATCGAAAAATATCTTCTCATTAACTCAACATTAATTACATCAGTAGGGGTGTTACATTTCTCCCCCCGTAAATAAATTTCATCCTCAAAATTTGTTTATACAGCAGCAATCATACAATGGACCATAAAATCAGGGTAGCGATTCTTCATATCTTCTACTGTTTCCCATGTCGCTTCTCTAGCAGACAATCCCTTAATTTTCCCCAAAAGCAGATAAAAATTTGCTCTCTTTTTGTGGGTTTCCTTTAGACTGAATGGGACATGTGTGGGGCCACTCTGGGAAGTTGGGAGGGCAACACATGTGAGTGTCCATTCGGGGGAGAGTATCTGGAAAAGTTGAAGGAAAGTACAAAAGGAGGCATCTTTGTACCCAGCGGGACCCCGTGGACCGGTAGAGGGAGATTGGGCCGGATAAAATAGAAAAGATAGGGGAAAAGTAAGGGGACGGATTTGGTGGGCCCAAAGAAGCGCCACCTAGCCCCCATAATGATTAAAAATGTGATTGAAGAGAGAGAAAAGAAGAATCAGTCAAAAAGTCAAACTGCGTGTCCCACGTTTCAGGAAAAAGGGCAAAATGGGAATAAATGGGTAAAAATTAATTAGGGAAGACATGTGGACCCAAAATAGTGCCCCATATGTCCCCTTAGGGCAGGAAAAGGTATGAGAAAAGTTGGTAATAATTAGTAAGTTCCAGGTCACAATTGTAATTTACGAAAGTTTCGGGCCAAAACGAGTAATTTTCCCCAAAAGCAGATAAAAATCTGCTCTCTTTTTGTGGGGCTGCGCCACATGGCAGTCTAAGGAGACCTGGAATATTCTAGATTTGCTTGGAAAATAAGTCAAGGAAAAGCATATCCAATTTACTCCACCTGGGACAGAAATTTACACCAGTTAATCTATTCCTACCAGATCAATTTCATATTTATTAAAAAGATGATTTCACTCATTTTTCACCCCTAAAGGAGTGAAATTTCCAGAAGCTAGCAGGGAGTCCAGGCAACCACTGATTTGACGGAAAACCTTAGTCGCCTCAGGGTCAAATCACAATTTACCACAAATTAAAATGCAATACAGTGCAAATAACTCAGGATCGTTCTCTTATCAAGGAGCCTTTTATTTTGAATTCCCTAGGTTAAACTAATTGCTAAAAACATGGTTAGAAAAGGGGTTTTGAAATTGATTTTCCTCTAAACTAAAATTCATAAAAATATAAAGAAACTAATTCTATTCTTTTTGGTATTTTTGGAAAATAGTGAAGAATGCTTTGGATTAAAAGGGATTAATGATGAATGCTCTTGGTAATGAAGAAGATGGCTATCATTGCTTAAAAAAAATATATGGGAGTTAAACTAAAATTAAGTCTAAAGAACAACCTCAAGATAACACTTGAGTCCAATAATCTCAATTAGTAGTAGCTCCTACAAACATAGCAAACTACTACCTCTTGAGAAATTGTTAAAACCCACTTAATGTGTAATTTAAATTGGGATGATACAAATTGTTCTTCTCAATTAGAATATTCTAACGAGCCATACAAAGACTAAAATCAACTATGATTACTAATCACAAACATGACAGCAAGCATAATTTCATCAAGCATATAAAGAGATATAGGAATATGAACTTCAAAATAATCATCCAATTAAAACTACAATAATCAATCCACATGGACACATAACAACAATCCAAGTCTCACAAATGATAAACCTAAACAAGGAAATCAAATAGATAATCTAAGCAAAAGATTGAATTAAATAACTCCCATATTGAAGCACAAATGCTCAAGCCACAATTCTCCATCACCAAGAACAAAAAGGTTTAGCTACACATAGCCATTAAAAAAGTCCAACACAATCTGTAAAAGTGAACCAGCCATAGGAACAACTCGCCGGAAACTTCAAGAACTCGCAGGAATCTGGAAATTTATCACCGGAAAATTCAAGAACTCGCCGGAAATAATGGAGAAACTGGCCGAAAAATTCTATTCTGATCTATGTAGTTGCTGCAACGCCGGAAACGATGGCTGGCGACGGTGAGGTGAAAGGAAGATGATGAATGAAGGTCAAGGTTCAGATTGAAGGTCTGCTTCTGGTTCGTCCTGTTCGTTCTCTTCTTTTTCTCCCCGTTCTTGCGCGGCGCTGGTCCAGTCCGGTGGTGATGAAGGACGATGGTGTTGGAGGTTGGTGATGGAGAAGGATGAAGGTGACGATGATGGAAGTCGAGAGAGAAAGAGGAAGAAGAAGGTTGATCTCTGGTCCAGGTCTGTTTCTTTCTTCGCGGCGCACCCCTCTTAATCCCTGGGTACTGTAGCTCAATGGAGAATTCAAACCTAATCTCAAAAACGCACAGTTTATGCTTTGGGCCCTCTCTGACAATATCTCCGTTTTAGGCCCTTCTCTGACATTAATTGGGGTCCTTCTCTGTCATAAATTCCGGTCCTTCTCTGACATATTTTCAAGTTTAGGTCCTTTTCTGACAGTAATTTGGGTCCTTTTCTGACATTAATTCTGATCCTCAAAAATCTCAAATTTCCTTCTTAAACACCTACAATGCAAGATTAAACACAATGTAGCATCAAAAGTCCAAGAAACCATTTGCATGAATAAGTAATAAATTATGTCCATTTTGCCCCTAATTTCACTTAATTCAATACAAATGTTCTAAACTCAAATTAGTGTTTTATCATGTAATAATGTCCCAGAAAATGCATTAAGAATCTCAATTTAATCATGAAAAATCATATAAAAATATGGTTCGATCAGCCCCCATAGTTGTAACACCCCTACTGATGTAATTGATGTGTTTGTAATTAATGTTGAGTTAATGAGAAGATGTGTTTTCGATTATTATTATTATTTAAACATTGTAAATAATTTAAGGAAAAAAAAAAAGCAAGGGCAAAATAGTCAATTTCTAGTAAAATGATATGGAAAATTTCGTTCATTATAGCGCAAAAAAGCGGGCAAATCAGAAGATGCAACGTGTAAGGTGGAAATTTTACCGACATTGCAAAACTTTGTAAAAAAACAAATGAAAAAATGAAAAAGTCAATAAAAATAGTAAATGAGTCGTGTCTTATATTATCTCATATGGCTTGGCAGAAGTACTACTACGTAAAGTTTTTCAAAGAGTTATCATGTAATAAATGTAAAGTACATATATGTAAAGTTGTAATAAATTTAACTAGACAAAAGTACAAAAGTAGGATACCTTTTAGACTTTTGTAAAAATAGCCTTATGTGATGTATTATGTTAGATTAAAATAGGAAGAAGTTGGAATGCCGACTGTCTATAAAAAGTCATGTAACTCTGCATTTTAACACACACCAACACACTGAGTTCGAAACATCGCTCAGTTCACTACTTTGCTCTCTTGTATACAGGGACAGAATTAGGGGGGCTAGGGGTGACCCCCGCCCCCTAAAATTACAGAGAAGAACCTGAAGTTTTAGGAAATCACAGTTCAGCCTCATAAAATTTCAGTAGCATTCACTTTAGTCCTTCCCTAATAGTTTCATAATGGGACTAAAGTGAAAAGATTAAAAATTTATGAGTTTAAAATGTGATTTCTTGAAATTATGGGTTCGTTTCTGTAATTTTCACCCCTCCTTGGGTCCGTCCCTACTTGTATACACTTTTCCTGAGAAATAAAATTTCAGCAGTTTAATTATTTCCTTCTTTGAAGCATATTTCAAATATCTGTGAAACAAATTTAAGGTATGAGTTTTTAATTTTCTAAGGGGATCAAATTAGGGAGTAATATTATTACCGATTCATTAGTTATGGTCCTGTAAGACACACATGGTTATTTTCTCAAATAAGGCTAAGGTTTGGTTATGATCATATAAAAACCATAAAAATCAAGTTTTAGTTACGCCTCCTGTAGTGAACGAAGGAAGGCTATGTTAAAATACTCTCTATAAAAGTATTCATGTATGAAAGAGGATAGGTATCGTTCCATGACCCATATCATATTTAGTTAAACCCTGAGGCTTGATAGTTGGTTATAGTATCGTCATACCCATATCTTCTCTATATTTGAGCATATAACCTGGCTATAGACAATCGGCATCCCAACTGCTTCCTATTCTAATCTGACATAATACATCACGTAAGGTTATTTTTACAAAAGTCTAAAAGGCTATATCATACTTTTGTCTACCTAAATTTACAACTTTACACATATCTTTACATTTATTACATGATAACTCTTTGAAAAACTTTACGTAGTAGTACTTATGTCAAGCCATATGAGATACATATAAGACACATGACTCATTTACTAATTTTATTGACCTTTTTGTTTTCTTTTTCTTTTTCCTTTTTTTCAAAGTTTTGCCAGTGTTGGCAAAATTTCCACCTTACACGTTGCTTATTCTTTTTCACTTCTCTGCTTACAATTTTTAACCTGTCAGCACTTTGTCAGTGTCAACAAGCTTCCTTGTCTTCTTCTACTTGTCTTTTAGTCTTAAGAGAACACAGAGATCTATTTCCGGATCTTCAATGTCTTGCATGGCTTTTTCCGGATCTTCTTCTTTGTTTTTTTTCTGAATTTTCCATTTTATTATTTCTCAACCTGTCATACCACTGTATGAATAGTGGCTGATCATGTGTTGTCTTTCCAAATACTGCTATGATTGTTGTCATTCCACAATAATATACCACTTTTTCTGGGTTGAATTAACAACTCTATTCATTTCTTGGAAGATAATATGATAATTTTGAGCTCTTATGTTAAACATCTTGTTCCGAAATTCTTGGTCATCTTCAATGTCTTCTTTGATCTCTACTTCTATTTCTATGGGCTTCTTTGTTGTTCCAAGTTGAATTAAACCAATCGGAGGATAAAACTTCTTTGGTGTGATTTCTACAACTGTTGAATAAAATCTGATGTATACACAGTATTGTTTTACAACTCCAGCATATATTTTGACTGCACTTTGTAAGGCTTCTGACAACTTTGTAATTTCTCTAAGATCATTAGATAAATAAATGGCATGTAACATACCATATTGGTATAAGATTTTTATTAAAGCTAGTGAAGTTCCTGGGTAGGCTACAACTTTGTTAAAAGCAAAATGGGAGGCATATTTAACATGTGGATCAAATATCTCCATGTTTCGAGTTCTTTTAACAATAGCTCTAAAGGATTGGAATTTAGAATAAGTGTCTAATGAATTGCTTCTGGTAATTCTAGGTGTCGAGGTTGAGGCTTCAATGGATTTTCCTTTTTCTTTTCTTCTGGCCTCTTCTTGAATTTGGGCTTTTATGATTTCATTTCTATAGTTTGAAGTGTTTGGACAGTAGGCCCAATAACATTTTCTTAGGTAGATGACCCATTTCTATTTCTTTGGGTTTGGGTAGATGACCCAACTCGAGTGTATGACTCATTTAGAGGACTTAATTCCATATCAGTTTGTACTGCTGATTCAGCTATACTTACATTTCTTTTTCCATTTCCTTCTAACTTCTCTACTCTTTTGAATAGAGTTTCTACCTGTTGGTTTAGATGAGCAATGTTGCTTGTAAGGCTTTGTATGGTTGTACTGCATTGGTTATTTAACAGACTAACATTCATTTTTAGAATGTTTAAATCTGCTGACGCCGTCTGGCATCCATTACAAGTCTGATTAGAATTCATTTCTGAATTGGTTCCTGCATTTCCAGAGTTAGATTTCATCTGCTCATAAAATCTGCAATAAGATAATTCTTTCCAATTAGAATGATATTTCCATTGTGTTTCTAAGAATTTTCCACTAGTGTATCTAGTTATAATTTCTTCTCCTCTTTTCATTTTCATGATATAAAACATCGGTATAAATTATCCATCTGCTTATAAAATTCTGTGTTTCCAGAGTTAGATTCCATCTGCTCATAAAATCTGCAATAAGATTATTTTTTCCTGACACATATTCAATAATATAATCAAAATATGCCAAATCTCCTTGCCATTTGAATAACATTTTATTTGCTAATTTTTTGTTTTTATACCTTTATGAAGCCAAGATTTAACTTGTGTATTATCAATTCCAATTACAAATTATGCATTTACTATAAATAATTCAAATTTTTCTACTGCTTTTACTATTGCTAATAATTCTTTCCAATTAGAATGATATTTCCATTGTGTTTCTAAGAATTTTCCACTAGCGTATCTAGTTATAATTTTTTCTCCTTTTTCGTTTTCATGATATAAAGTTGCACCCCAATATTGATCAGATGCATCGGTATAAATTATCCATTTTATGTCTTTTTGTAGTGGTATTGTTTATTTAGGTAATTTTTGACAAATTTTCTTCAATTGTTCAATTATTTTAATTGTTTCATTATTCCATTTCCATTATGTTTTTTCTCGTGCAAATTTAGAAATTGTTGATGTTAATTTTGCTAAATTTGGAACATAATTTCTTACTTGATTGATTAAACCTAAAAATGCTTGTAGATCTTTCTTGTATTCTATTCCATTTGTTGTTGTTATTTGGCCTAAGAAAGGTATTTCTTGTTTTCTTAATATAGAATTTTTAGGTGATATATTCAAACTTTTTTCTTCTATTAAATCTACAAATTGATTTAAATGTTTTTCATATTCTGCTTCATTATCTGAAAATATTAATATGTCATCTGTAACATCCCATTTTCAAAAGCCGTATAATTTTTTTTTTCATCAGAGTAGAGCACCGTAGCAAGAGATTAACTGATATATATATTCAAAATGCCGTAAGTCTGGCTAATTACAGGAATGGTACATTATCCGAGTGTTTTTGAATGTAAATGACAACAAAAGTGTCTCCCTGGCGATTCTCACGCCGTGGCATCAAAAGATAGTCTTCAGCCGGGCCTCTAAGCGTGCAGCTTGCCCCTATCCTCGGTCCTCGGTCCTCCCGACCCTGAAGCTAAGTTAAGAGCTGAGGTCCAATGCACCGGACCCCAGGTAACGGTTAACCTCATGTTTATTTACACAGTATATGTACTACAGATATACATGAAACTTCAACAATAATAACTACAACCAGGTATAGGATATACATAATCAGATATATATGGCAATAACAATACAGTCAGATGTAAGGTTGATGACTTCCTATTTTTAATAGATTTGAGACATATTTTGATATATTTAGGAAGTCATCAATACTAAATTAAAGAGATTTTATTGAGATTTTAAGAGAAATCAATTTGGATGCATCATTTATGAGATTTCAATTTAAAATAAAAGTTTTTGAGTTTAGGAAATAAATAATGATAATTAGAAGTTTTAAATAAATTTAGTTTTATTATTATTATTATTATTATTATATCATTTCATTTCCTTTTCTTCTTTCAGTTTTGGACGTGATCTGTTGAATTGAATTAATGAATTCAAATGGTAAGGTGCAGCGTTTTAAATGGGGGCCCCACGAATTGAGAAATGAAAAGAGGGGAATTGGTAACCTAAAAAGAAAAAGAAGGGAGGAGCGGATAGGGAGGCAGAGGATTTAAACACGCGGCTAAAAAAAAACAGAACAGATGGAGACCGAATGGGAGGAGGAGAGAACGTGAAAGGCGGCTGGAGAAATTGAGCGAAGAAGAGAGCGATCAAAAAAAGAAGAGAGACGAGAGCGAGAAGCGGGCGCCGCCGGAAGAAAAGGAAGAAGAAGGCTGGACAGAATTAAAGAAACAGAACGGAGGCCGTGAGTCGTGCTGATTTTCTTGGTTTTGTCTCTTATTTAACTCGATTCCAGTTGTTTGTTCATATTCTAGTATGCTACTTGGACTCGAATTTTTCTCGTGTTGGTTTGGATATGATTAAAGCCATGTTTGGCTAATTTCTCTTTTATTCTAGGGTTCTTTTGACCCTTTGTATGGATTAAGACTTGAATATTCCTCTCTTTTGGTAGATTAATTTATGTATGTGTTGATTTTAATCTTGGCTTAATGCTTCTAAATGATTGGCCTCCATTTAGATGATTTGTTCATTTAGGTTTTGACTTGAGAGAGCTAATCTAGGTGTAGAACTTGATTAAAATCATGCTTGTCTTGAAGTTTAATTGATAAATGGATGGTTTGTTGGTAAAATAGAGATATGTTTACTAGCCTTGCATTGTCACATTAGGGTTGTTGCTTAAATATTGATTCTCATTAATTGTAGCAAGAGATTGTGCATTTTAATGAGAAGAGAAACTTGATTTTGACTTGAGAGAGCGGGTTAAGTGTTTTAGAACCTTAGACTAACACATATATTTATTGAAATGCTACTAGAGAGGAAATTAACCAAGTTTTATGAAATGCAAAAGGGGAAAAAGAGCCCTAGGCTCAATTATCCTTGAATTTAAAGAATCAATTGCCTTTATCAATTTTATGTTTTAGAAATAGTCTTTAAAAATTCTCATTCCAAATTAAGACTTTGTTTTAGCTCAACTTGATGAAATTCACTAAGCCTTTTGTTTGACCAATTTGTTAAACAAATCCTCGTGGGAACGATACTTTATTTATCACTTTATTACTTGCGAATCTCGTACACTTGCGAGGCGAACAAGTTTTTGCGCCGTTGCTTGGGATTTGTGTAAACAAATCCTTTGGTCAACCTTGGGCTTGTGTTAGTAAACTTTGCTTGAGCCTTTAGTTAGGTTTACAATTTTTCTTTCTTTTCCTTTATTGATTTTTGTTTTAGTTTGATACTCGCTCTTGCTTGTTTCTCTTGTAGGTACCATTTCAGATGTTCCATGGTCTTTACAATGAAGATGCCAACAAGCACTTGTTGTACTTCTTGGAAGTGTGTGATTCTTTCAAGCAAAATGGAGTTCCCAAGATGTATTGAAGCTACGGTTATTCCCTCTTTCTCTACAAGGCAAGGCTAGAGATTGGTTCAACAATCTTCCTAAGGTTCTATCACTTCTTGGGCCGATCTTGAGGCTAAGTTTAGAGCTCGATTCTTTTCGATGACAAATCATGGAAGCTAGGGATGAATTTCTAAGCTTTAAACAACATCCTGATGAGCATCTTTATACCGCTTGGGAGAGATACAAGATGTTAATGAAGCAATGCCCTAATCATGGGGTGGACAAATGGGTTGTAGTCCAAATTTTTGTACTCGACTTAATCCTCAATCTAAAGCAATGGTTGATTCTATGACCAATGGAGGATACCGGAATGTTCCCGTGAATGAGGTGATTCGATTGTTGGATCGGTTGTCCGCAAACAATACTCAAGGCAATGATAGGAGGACTAACCAAGCTGTGCCTAATGCAAAAGAAGACTCTTCCTCACAAATTGCAACTCTCTTAACCGCTTTGAATAAGCGTTTTGATGTGCTAGAGTCTCAAGTGCAAAAGAGTACTTCTCAAGGTGTGCATTCTGTTCATGCCACACCAATTGTATGTGATCAATGCCATGATGTCCATATGCCTAATTATTGTCCTCTTTATATGGCCACTGAATCATCAACTACATGGGCAAGTTCCAAAATCCTCAAGGCAACCCTTATTCACAAACTTACAATAGTGCTTGGAGAACTCACCCAAATTTCTCGTGGAGTCAAGGTAATAGTTTGAATCAAGCACGGGGTCTACATCGGCACTAAGCCTATTCCACCCGGTTTTCAAATGCAATCAAGGCAGCTTCCTATTAAGGAAGAGGAATCTAAAACCGACAAGATGCTAGCTCGAATCTTGTCTGAGGTGGAATCTTCAAGGGTTGAAACTAAGGCTACTTTTTCTCTCCATGAAACTGCTATTAAAAATCTTGAAGTGCAAATGGGGCAATTAGCATCACAAGTGAATGTTATGGCAAGAAGCAATCTTCCGAGTGACACCATTCCTAATCCAAAACGAGTTGGAAAAGAGGAATGCAATGCCATAAACTTGAGAAGTGGCAAAGTACTACCGGATGTGCCTAGCTCAAGTACTCCTCAACCAAAACAAGATGATCAAGTGATTGACGATGTTGAAGAAGAAAGTGTGGGGAGGAAGATGAAACTAACAAGAGAAAGCAACTTGAAGAAAGTTTGAATGATGTTGGCAAGGACAAGAAGGTGGAGCAAGAGATGAATGATGAGAAAAAGAAAAAGGCCACCACTCCTACTTTTATGCCACCACTACCTTTTCCTCAAAGATTCAAGAAGAAAGAGGAAGATGCTCGGTTCAAAAGTTTGTGAATATGTTCAAACAACTCCATGTGAACATTCCTTTTCTTTGAAGCTTTGGAGAGCATGCCTAAATATGCTAAGTTCCTTAAAGATGTTTTGTCTAAGAAGCGGCGATTCAATGAATTCGAGACGTGGCATTATCTCGAAGAGTGTAGTGCGGTCATTCAAAGGAAGTTACCACTAAGCTCAAAGATCCAGAAGCTTCTACATTCCTTGCAACATTGGGACCAACTTTAATGGTAAGGCTCTTTGTGATTTAGGAGCAAGTATTAATTTGATGCCTCTAGTTGTTTTCAATCAATTGGGCTTGGGAGAGCCAAGACCCACTACCGTAACTCTTCTCTTGGCCGATCGTAGCATTTCTAGACCTAGAGGAATAATTGAGGATGTCCTAGTTAAAGTTGACAAGTTTATCTTCCCGCGGATTTTGTAGTGCTTGATTGTGAAGTTGATTGGAAAATTCCTCTAATCCTTGGGCGTCCATTCTTAGCCACCGCAAGGACTCTTATTGATATAGAGAAGGGTGAGGTTACTTTGAGGGTTGATAACGAGCAAGTGATATTCAACATGCAAAAAGCTTTGAAGTTTCATGATGATTCTCGCTCGGTGCTCGTTTGTGGATGTATTAGATGCGGTTATTCCTCGGAATCATATGCCTCCATGATTAAGGACCCTTTAGAGGCATTCTTGATTGGTGAGAAGAGTTTTGAAGAGTTGGATGAAGATGTTGTTGAAGAGCTCTTCCGTTATGACTCATTTCCTCATTCTAGACCGAGGACTCTTGAGCCACTTGAGGTGTCTGATGCCTTAAGTACTCCATTGAAGCCGTCTATTGAAGTTCCTCCGGTTTTAGAGTTGAAGCCACCGCCTTCTCATCTCAAATATACTTACCTTGGGGATTCTAACACTCTACCGGTAATTATCTCTTCTACCCTCTCTAATTTGCAAGAAGAGAAGCTACTAAGAGTTTTGAGAGAACATAAGCATGCTATTGGGTGGACTATTGCGATATCAAGGGAATAAGCCCTTCTATTTGTATGCACAAGATTCTATTGGAGGATGATCACAAAACTTCCATTGAGCATCAAAGGCGCTTGAATCCGATTATGAAAGAAGTGGTCAAGAAGGAAATTCTTAAATGGCTTTCAGCTGGAATAGTATATCCCATATCTGATAGTTCATGGGTGAGCCCACCAATGTGTCCCTAAGAAGGGTGGCATGACTGTAGTGGCTAACACCAAAAATGAATTGATTCCCACTCGCACGGTGACTGGATGGCGAGTATGTATGGACTACCTAAGCTTAATATCGCTACAAGGAAGGATCACTTCCCTTTGCCATTCATTGATCGGATGCTTGACAAGCTAGGCGGCCAAGAGTTCTTTTGTTTTCTAGATGGCTATTCGGCTACAATCAGATTGCCATAACCCCGGAAGATCAAGAGAAAACTACTTTTACTTGTCCCTATGGCACATTCGCTTTCAGAAGAATGCCATTTGGACTTTGCAATGCTCCTGCCACATTTCAAAGGTGCATGATGTCCATTTTTGCTGATATGATTGAGAAGACCATTGAAGTATTTATGGACGATTTCTCTGTATTCGGTCCATCTTTTGATTCGTGCTTGGATAATCTGGATGCGGTGCTTCAACGGTGTGAAGAAACAAATTTGATTCTCAATTGGGAGAAATGTCACTTCATGGTGCAAGAAGGCATTGTTCTTGGCCATAGGGTGTCCAAGAAGGGTTTGGAAGTGGACAAAGCCAAAATTGCTATCATTGAGCAATTGCCTCCTCCTACTAGTGTAAAGGGTATTCGAAGCTTCCTTGGTCATGCTAGGGTTTTATAGGAGATTTATCAAGGATTTTTCTAAGATTGCCAAGCCACTTTCCAAGTTATTGGAAAAAGATGTAGAATTCAAGTTTGATGAGGAGTGCTTAAAAGCTTTTGAAGAGTGAAACAATGTCTAATTTCTTCTCCTATCTTGATAGCTCCAGTTGGGCTCTACCTTTCATTATCATGGCCGATGCTAGTGATTATGCGGTTGGTCTTGTTCTTGGGCAAAAGGCGGAAAAGCTATTTCATCCCATTTACTATGCTAGCAAGACTCTTGATTGTGCCCAACTTAATTATACCACTACCGAGAAGGAATTACTTGCCATAGTCTATGCTTGTGAGAAGTTTCGGTCTTACATTGTGGGTACTAAAGTCATCATCTACACCGATCATTCAGCTCTGAAATACCTACTTATGAAGAAGGACTCTAAGGCAAGACTAATTCGATGGGTGCTTCTACTTCAAGAGTTTGACCTGAACATCCTTGATAGGAAAGGCACCGAGAATCAAGTGGCCGATCATCTCTCACGGTTGAGCAATGAGGCTCAACTTGATGATTCGGATGTGATTCATGCATCATTCCCAGATGAGCACCATATTTATTCAAGAGGTGTCCTGATCAACTCATTCGGAGATGTGTACCGTAAAATGAACAAGAGTGTATTCTGCATTGTTGCCACTCTTCTGACTATGGTGGCCATTTTGGAGGAGAAAAGACTGCTGCAAAGGTCTTCCAAAGTGGATTCTATTGGCCCACTCTATTCAAGGATGCATATGCCTTTGCTCTCCAATGTGATAGATGCCAAAGAGTAGGAACATATCCAGGAGGAATGAGATGCCTTTGACTAGCATGCTTGAAGTTGAACTTTTTGATGTTTGGGGAATTGACTTCATGGGCCCTTTTCCTAAGTCATTTAACAATGAGTACATCTTAGTTGGAGTTGACTATGTCTCCAAGTGGGTTGAGGCCACCGCATGTGTCTCAAATGATGCTAAAACAGTGTTGAAATTTCTCAAGAAGAACATTTTCACTCGATTTGGGACACCTAGAGCAATTATAAGTGATGGTGGTTCTCACTTTTGCAATCACCAATTTCAAGCCTTGATGAAGAAATATGGTGTCAAGCACAAGGTATCATTGCCATACCACCCTCAAAGTAATGGGCAAGCAGAAATTTCCAATCGTGAGATCAAGAACATTCTTGAGAAGGTGGTGGGAACTACGAGGAAGGATTGGTCTACCAAGTTGGAGGATGCTCTATGGGCATACCGAACAGCTTTCAAAACGCCTATTGGCATGTCCCCCTATCGCTTGGTGTTTGGAAAAGCATGCCACTTACCGCATGGAATTGGAGCATGGAGCTTTTGGGCCATCAAAAGCTAAATTTTGATTCCCAAGCTGTGGGGAAGAAGAGGTTACTTCAACTCAATGAGTTAGATGAAATCCGCCTAAATGCCTATGAGAGTGCAAGGATATATAAGGAGAAGACCAAGCGGGATCATGACAGCAAAATTATTCCCAAGAGTTTTGAACCCGGTCAAAGTGTCCTCCTTTATAACTCCAAGTTGAGGTTATTTCCGGGGAAGCTAAAGTCTCGATGGTCCGGTCCATTCCAGGTGGTTCGAGCATCGAAGTTTGGTGATGTGGAACTGGAGAATGAAAAGGGTGAAAGATTCAAGGCTAATGGTCAACGATTGAAGCATTATTGGGGTGGAGATGTGGATAGGCTTGTGTCCACTATCTACTTGGTTAATGAGGAGTGACCATCATGAAGAGTCTGGCTGAAGACTTTAAACTTAGCGCTTCTTGGGAGGCAACCCAAGGTATTACTTGATCTTTGTTTGATTTTGTAGGACAGTTGAAAGCCCTTGATGATGTGTTCCAGTTTAGTAGCAAGGATTGAAAGCGCAAGTCACGGAAGAATAGGGGAGTGTTCTTCTACTTTTCTTTGATTTGTTCTATTTGATTGTTGATGATATATTGCGTGGAAATGAGTGCTGGTTTTAGTTGGATGTGCATGTGATGACTGTTTGTGATGATCATTAAGTGACTGTTAGCACTTGAGCTGTTTACTTGGTGGAAATTTGAAATCTCTGAAATTGGTATTACCCTTGCACTTAGATATGGTTGCTCTTCACTTTCACTACTTTTTGTTCACATTGAGGACAATGTGACATTTAAGTGTGGGGGTGAGGGTATCCTTGATTTTAACTTGCTTTGTCCTCAATTTTTTTTAAAATATATATATCATGGAAGTGTGAATAGCATTTGTGAGCATTATTGCAATTGGGTTGATTTGAACATGAAGAGGAGTGAATTTTATTGGAAATTGATTCTATGTTCTTTGAATGTTAGTAAAGAGGTAAAGATTTGGTTTGGGTACTTTACTTTAGGATGTCAAAGAACCTGTGAGGAATTTGAGCCTTAATTTTTCATCTTTCTAAGAGGGAGTACACCTATTGTGATTCCATCTCTAGAACTTGTCTTGAATCTCTTTTGAAATTTGAAATCCTATTGCATGCACAAAGAGGATTTAGGCATTCATTTCATAGCTAGTTTGGCCAAATGTCCACCCTTATCACATGAAAATCCTTTGTTTACCCCATTTGAGCATTTTTCTTATTTTATATTGAAAAAAAAAAAAAAAATTTGCATAGAATAAATAGCCATTTGTTTGAGATATGCAATTTTTATATCTTTTTCTTCCCATCATTTTTATTACTTTAGTAAGTGCTAAGTAAATCAATTTAAAAGAATGAAGGAGTTAGAAAGTATGTGTATATAGTTAAAAAAAAAAAAAAAAAAAAAAAAAAGAAAAGAAAAGAAAAGAAAAAAAGTAGATAGATAGAAACAAAGCAATATAAAAAAAAAAAAAAAATAGAGATCCAAGAAAGAAAGAAAAAGATTATTGAAAAAAAAAAAATTTGTGTATATATAGTGTTGGAAGTTTGTTTGTTTTTCTTTTGGTGGGTACTCCTTCATTCTTCATCATGAATTTCATTAAATTACTTGGCACTAATTAAAGTATTTTCCCATTCCATTTGATCATTTTCATTTCATTATCCTACCTTGATCATTACAACCTTGAGAAAGTCCTTTTGATTTGAGTGTGCAATTGGATAATGTATAAAGTGGAGATTGAGATGATAAACAAGCTTATGGTAGATAAGTTGCAATAGGTGGAATTGAGTGAAACACAAGCCCTAGAATATCTTGAGAAATGAGTGTAAACGCTTGACTTGTGAGGGACATTCTATTATGATTTATCTTTGCCAAATTAATCACCTTGCTACTTGCATTTGTGGAAGATGGAAAAGATTTTTGAGAAAATTTGTTTCTTGATGTTTGAATTGACTTCAATTTTGTAGTGCTTGCTTTAAAAATTTTGCTTCCATGGTTTTCATGAGTTGGTTGTTTGGGATTAAAAAATCTTGAGGACAAGATTTGATGCAAGTGTGGGGGTGTGATGACTTCCTATTTTTAATAGATTTGAGACATATTTTGATATATTTAGGAAGTCATCAATACTAAATTAAAGAGATTTTATTGAGATTTTAAGAGAAATCAATTTGGATGCATCATTTATGAGATTTCAATTTAAAATAAAAGTTTTTGAGTTTAGGAAATAAATAATGATAATTAGAAGTTTTAAATAAATTTAGTTTTATTATTATTATTATTATTATTATATCATTTCATTTCCTTTTCTTCTTTCAGGAGAAATTGAGCGAAGAAGAGAGCGATCAAAAAAAAAGAAGAGAGACGAGAGCGAGAAGCGTGGCGCCGCTGGAAGAAAAGGAAGAAGAAGGCTGGACAGGAATTAAAGAAACAGAACGGAGGCCGTGAGCTGTGCTGATTTTCTTGGTTTTGTCTCTTATTTAACTCTGATTCCAGTTGTTTGTTCATATTCTAGTATGCTACTGGACTCTGAATTTTTCTCGTGTTGGTTTGGATATGATTAAAGCCATGTTTGGCTAATTTCTCTTTTATTCTAGGGTTCTTTTGACCCTTTGTATGGATTAAGACTTGAATATTCCTCTCTTTTGGTAGATTAATTTATGTATGTGTTGATTTTAATCTTGGCTTAATGCTTCTAAATGATTGGCCTCCATTTAGATGATTTGTTCATTTAGGTTTTGACTTGAGAGAGCTAATCTAGGTGTAGAACTTGATTAAAATCATGCTTGTCTTGAAGTTTAATTGATAAATGGATGGTTTGTTGGTAAAATAGAGATATGTTTACTAGCCTTGCATTGTCACATTAGGGTTGTTGCTTAAATATTGATTCTCATTAATTGTAGCAAGAGATTGTGCATTTTAATGAGAAGAGAAACTTGATTTTGACTTGAGAGAGCGGGTTAAGTGTTTTAGAACCTTAGACTAACACATATATTTATTGAAATGCTACTAGAGAGGAAATTAACCAAGTTTTATGAAATGCAAAAAGGGGAAAAAGAGCCCTAGGCTCAATTATCCTTGAATTTAAAGAATCAATTGCCTTTATCAATTTTATGTTTTAGAAATAGTCTTTAAAAATTCTCATTCCAAATTAAGACTTTGTTTTAGCTCAACTTGATGAAATTCACTAAGCCTTTTGTTTGACCAATTTGTTAAACAAATCCTCGTGGGAACGATACTTTATTTATCACTTTATTACTTGCGAATCTCGTACACTTGCGAGGCGAACAAAGGTTAAGGCACGATGTCAGAGAATCTACATAGTCGGATATGTATGGCAATAACAATACAGTCGGATGTAAAGTTAAGGCACGTTATGGTAATTAATACAATCAGATGCAAAGCTATCTCCTATCAATATATACACACAACAAACATCAGAGTTAGTGTTACAGTAGGCGAACGTACCTCCATTGACGATATGCGGTACAACTGTTGGTCAGAACGTAATCACAGGTATCCTATAAGGACAATAGCGTATTTGTTACTAATCAATCATCATAACAGTCATTTTAGTCAAAAATGACCATTTTACCCCTGACTCCACTAATCGGCGGAATTTCGCCAGAACTTCGTTACTTTGACTCTAATCTTCCAAAATTTTGTCATATCTCTATCCCCAGCATATTTTCGAAATATATATCATATTTAACCTTAAAATATGATATCTAAACTAACTTGGAAGATTAAAGATCAAACTAACATTTCTACTATACTACCGAATCGAAAACTAGAACTTAAGACTAGGGACCGAAGAAATTACCCAGGGCTTCCCTACTTTTTCTCAAGAGCTCTTCCTTCTTTCTCTTCTCCAAAATTTTGAACTTAAGCAAGAGGAATTGGTGAGAAAAACTCAAAGGGATGGAAGCCTATTTATAGGAAAAATTCTTGCACTATTCACACTTTATCATATTGAACCACAACCATTGGATCAAAGCTCAAATGCATGGCTTCATCTTGGCCCTTCCTTGGCTTGGCCGACCTCCCCCTTAGGTCATCCCTCAAAAGATGATGTCACACAAGTGATGTCATCATTGCTTTATGAAGTTTCTACCGATAAAGTCCCCTGTTCGATGTTCTAATCGCGTAATCTTAACTAATCTCAAAAATTCAACAACGTAGTCTTGGAGGTCTATTCTTCCCCTTTCAAACTATCTAGGTTAGCAAAATTTTTGATCCCATTAAGGGTATTTCCTAGTCTGCTGAACATTTTCGGATAACCGCCGTCGGTTACGGAAATTACTTCGAGTAACACCATCTTCGGGACAAAAATTCATTGATTCATAATATGTCCAGATGTTTACCACTAAATCCAAGGATTTCACGATAGGATTTAATTTCTATCGGTTCTCATTTATCCTATTTGCTTTTTACAAAATATCTCCTTTTAAATCATTATTTTACTATCCACTTGTACTTATACTTTACACATACACAATTCAACACTTTTCTCTTTCCTTTCCTCTTCATTTTCGAAATCAAGGCCCTCTTTTGACAAAAGATGTTGCTTCCCAACTTGCACTAATATCCTATCTTCATGTGTTCTTATTGGCTAGTTGCAACCTTGACTTTTCAACAACTTCCTAACTAAGTTTACTACATTTTTCTTCTTCTTTTTTCTTCTTAAATTTTGGTTTTCCCCCTTCCCAAATGTTGACTTTTCAACTCTTTCTAATCACTTAGTTTATGCCTTAATTATCTTAATTAGTAATCATTCCATTGGCTAATTAAGCTTATAATTCACCTTATTCATTTCCTAAACAATTAGCCATTAATTATTTATTTAATCACTTACTAATTGTTGACAATTTTCTTATTTAGGATTAATCATTTTCTCACAACTATTACACTGACATTGATAATTTATGCCCCATGCATTATATTAAAAATCATTGGGTCAGTTAGGGTTTCCAAAATAATATTAAATCTTGCCTTATTATTTTCCAAGGAAAATAATCAAATAAATTACCAAAATTAAGGAAAATATTCTTCCCAATTTTAAATAAATATTTCACTGCCCTTTATGATTTATCATAATATTTTCAGGATATTTTATGACCCATAAATGCATTTTTAGGCCCTTTTGGCACTTTATTTCTTCTAATTTCAATAGAATTTACCTTAGAAATAAAATAATTACTCTACAACATTTGAGACCACATATTCACCTATTTTCAATAGGTATTATTCTCTAAATTATTATACTTATTATAAGTGTGATCTTTAGGGTATTACATCATCTATATATATTACAGCAAAATCTCTTATAGGTAATAATAATTTGGATACAAATGCTTAAAATATACTTGGACTATTATGATATCCCATAGGTAATACATTTCATTCATACAAACCTTCAGAAGTACTGAAAGTTGTATATTTTTAACTATCTTCTTCTAGTTTTACTTGAAAAAATCCTGATTTCTAATCAAATTTACTAAATATTTTCTTTCCTCTTATTAGATTAAATAATAATTCCATTTTAGGTATTGGATATCTATTTCTAATAGCTGTACTATTTAATTTCTTATAATTTATAACCATTCTACTCTTTCCTCTTCTTTCTTCACTAAGCTTTTTAACAATCATTACCGGTGAAGAGTATTCTGATATACTTTCGCTTATTAAATTATATCTTTTCATCTCATTTATATGCATTACGAATTCTTCTTTATCTTCAACTGTCCAAGGATAAGGTTTACAATTTATTTCCTTACTATAATCTTTCAATTCTATTTTTGCCATTGGTTTAGTTTTTTCCCAATGTATTAATGGATTTTCGTTAAAATTTTCTAAGATTCTTTGTTCTATAGTTTTTTCTTCTCTTATTGTTAATGTGGCTAACATATGTTCTATTTTCACTAATTCATTATTTTGTAAAAATTGTACTTCTTCTTTATGTTTTTTCTTTTAAAATTTTTCATCTTTCCTTTTATAAGGACTTGTTATTCTTACTCCTATAGCCTGATGTTTACAAGGTGTTGTTAATACTAAAGCTTTTTCTATAAAAGTAAAAGGATAATATTTTTTCTAAAAAATCTAGTCCTAATATCATATCACATTGAGGTTCATTATATTGAATTAACTCTTGAATTTTTAACTCATAACTTCCTATCTGTACCATTACATTTTTTGCTTCTATGTATTTCTCTTCCTGCTGATTCCATTCTTATAATTCTATTTTTTTTCTTTTCCACATTTCTGGTGGTAAAACATTATATTTTGCTATTGTTAAAGTTGCTCTTGTATCTACTAAAGCATGATACCTTCTAGCTCTATATTTTTCATAATCACCCGTACTCTTGACATAATTTCTAATCTCTTTTTTAAGATTTTGTCTACAAATTTCTCTTTCATTCATCCTTATTCTAATATTATCTATAACTGGGTGATGTGTAACATCCTGAATTTTGGGCACTGAAACTTGAGAATAAAACTAAATTAGGCAAACGTCTAAGCCCGGTTTAGGAGGAGTGACATTCCCGAATAGGGTCATAACTCCGGCCGAGGGACAAGAAGGGGAAATTATAAAATAATTCAAGGATATAGAATTATCATGATGGAATTATTTATGGAAAATTTGGCCTTAATTGTTATAAAGCTAATTATTAGAATTTAAGGCATATTTTCCTATACATTAAGGATAAATGATTAGGGAATAATTTTTGGCATAAATATATTAGAGATAATATTATAATGCGAAAAGAAATTTAATCGAAAAAGAAAATCTGCATATGGAATTAAGGATTTAATCTCAAAAATTATTCAATGACCAATGTTCATGGGGTTGAATACCTACAGCTCCTTAATATCCAAAACTCTTTGGACTCATATATGTGTATAATACCCAAGTCGATTGTGTTTCTCTATTCATTCTCACGGGCCAAGAATGATATGAAGCCCAACTCATTATTATCTCATTCTTCATTCTCCTCTCTTCAGCCCAACACGTGACAGTGGAAAAGGCAGCAAAATATATAATCTTATTTCTTTAATATCTATTAAACTAAAACACGGTAAAAGCAGCAGAGTGCACAACAACTTTCACAGGTCACGCAATCTGTAACACCCCGTTTTTGTAAATATTTTCATAGCGTTTTGATCAGAGTTGAGCATCGGAAATTTTTTTTAAAATAAAGAGTAACTGAATAACATTACTTACAGTGTATCTGGCTGCTCATATGGCAGTACATTCATCCGAGTATTTAATATAATAGAGTACATATCAAAACAACAACGTCTTCATCTGATTTTCACGCTGGCTCCTTACCCTTGTCCTCGATCCTGTATTCCCTGGATCCTGAAGCTAAGGTAAGAGCTGAGGTCCAATGCCCACCGGACCTCAGGTAACGGTTAACCTCATGCTTATGTAGATAGTATATGAATGACAGATATTCATGACATTTCAGCATTAATCACTACAAAAGCCCATAACAGATGTAGGATATACATAATCACATATGTATGGTCTGCACTATTCACCTCACGATGTACGGTCATGTCCTCAGCGCTAGGAAAACTTAACGGTATTAATATGACTATGACCCGTGTAAACTGAATGTATAAGTAGTGATCTAAGTCTCATACCTTAGTCACAGTGCATGACCCAAGACCATGTCTTGTTCATGTCTTTATGAAATTATCTATCACATATAAGCATACAACAAGCATAAGAGTTAAGGTTACAGTACGCGTCCGTACCTTCGTTGATGAATACGGTACGTCTGACGGTCGGACTGCGATCACAGATATCCTATAAGGATAATATCATATTTATTAATTCATAATATCCCAACAGATATTTTAGTCACAAATGACTATTTCACCCCTCACTTCAAAAATCGCTAACCGATAAAATTTCGCCAGAGCTTCGCTACTCTGACTCCCAACTTTAAAAACTTACTTCCTACCATGTTTTTACCTTGTCAGGCATCTTTCAATGCAATGAGGCATAAAAACAAGAATAGGAATTCTACTTTCTACTTCCTAGATCAAACTAACATTTATACTAAGAACTACTAAACAAAAGACTAGAACTTAAAATCTAGCTTACCTCTTGAAGAACTTCCTCCTCCTTCTTGCTCCCACTTCTCTCTAACTCTTTAGAATGAGTTTTGGTGTGAGAATTCCAAATGAAATGAGAGGCTATTTATAGGAAAATTGTATGACATGGTTGGTAATTCCTTTGAACTTTCTCTACCCAATTTTTGACCCTTGGATCTAGGGTAAACATTGAGCTCTCATCCTCACCATCTACTCACCCAAAACGTCACTCTCTCTCTCTTTCCTATCTCTTCACTTTTGCCAAGCCTTGTTGGCCACCCTCTTCATCACTTGTTTTACTTTTTTGCATTTGTTGGTCAAACTTCCTCCATGTTTCAATTAGCATGTGCTCACAAATATTCTTAGAGGTAAAGTTTGAAGTTTATGTAGTCTCTTGAAAAGCACTTGAAATAACAAGAATTATGGTTCAATTTGGGGTTTTTACTAGCCCTTTAGTCATTTTAGGATTAATCCTAAAAGTTACGGAAATGACTTCGGAGATAACCTACTTCGAGCTAAAAATACACTTGTTTATAATAAGTCCTTATATTTGATCTATAGTTAACATATTTCAGTACACAATTTATTTTCTATCGGTTCTCATTTACTTGTGTCCTGAACTAATCCTAATAACTTTTTGAACTCAAAATATCTTTACTTCTCTCTCTCCTCACCCGATGGCTCTCATGCATCCACATCACTCACACACACACTCTCTCTCTACAAAAAAGTCCCCCCCTTTTTTATTTTTTTCATTTTGTTATTTAATTAATTTTATATTTATTTATAGAAAATTCTCTCATTGGTTGATTAGGGTTCTCATGGATTTCACTTTATGGTTAAGTTAAAACCCTTGGATCTAGCTTTATGAGGTTTAATCCTAACCCTCCATATCTAATCTTTAATTAACATCCCTAATTGTGCCCCTTAAAACATGTTATTCAATTAACTATGAAAGCTTTTGGAATTATTTTAATAAATGAAGATTTAATTATCTACTAATTATTGTCAATTTTCTTAAATTGGATTAATTATTTTCTCACAACTTTTGGGTTTACTTTGGTCATTTATGCTCCATGCATTAATTTAAAAATCATAGGGCAACTTATGTTCCCTAAAATAAAATTGGGTTTTTTCCTCTTTGTTCATTTTAATTCTAAGAGAAATTGTCCTAGAAAATAAAATAAATATACCACAAAATTTGAGACCACATATTCACCTATTTCCAATAGGTATTATTTATCCAAATATAATATTTAAGATAAATAATTATCCGGGTATTACAATAATAGTCATTGAATTTTAATGACTGGTTTTTTTAAAAAAAACAATCATCATAAATCATAAACTTTCAACAACACTTTTTTTCACAACCCTTGAAAGTAGTCATCAAATGTTTTAAAAATGAACGTTAAAAGTATTTTTTGTAGTAGTGTTAGTTGGCACACATATGTGAGACCTAAAGCTTGACTTCAAGTAATTTTTAAGACACTTGAATCGATTCCATGCACAAGGTTGGCCAACATCCAACGAAAAAACAAGGAGAAAGTGCTAACCAAAACTTAGGAAAGGAAATGAAGGGAAATAAGTCAAGGCAAGGTAAGTTGAGGTGCCTAAGTATCTTCTACTTCACCTTTTATAACTATCTTAGGACCCCTAAACCTAAAAAGCTCTCTTGCAAGGTGATTTATGAATGGTGACCGAAACTTTGAGGACCAAATGGAGAAGAAGAAATTGCAAGAAAACACTAGAACAAGTCAAGAAGGTAGAGAATCTAATCTATCTTAGAAATTACATGCTTGTTCTTGTAAAGGGGAAGTAGAGATGTATTAATTAATTAAACTTGGACTAAGAGTTTACCCTCTTAAAATTTTTGTTAACCAAATTAGTATCAGATTCAAATTTCAAATCCATGCTCGATAACACGTTAGAAAAAAGTCTGGATTTCCCAAAAAAAAAAAGTTTATATGATGCCTGAAACCCTAGTGGGGATGTTTAAGGTTGTAAGTCTCATGTGTGGAGGCAGGCGATTTACCTATGCATACCAATAGTTTAACAAAACATTTTGATCGGTAAAATTCTAATAAATCTTTAATCAATATACTCCTATGAAACCTGATGGTGATCATACTAGTCAAGGGAGATTTACAATTATTTTTATCTCGCTCTTTTAATTTTGACTTTTATATCCTGTCTTTTCATTTCTTGTTCTCATTTCCTATCTGTAAATTCAGTTATTTAATTTCAGTATTTTCTAATGTCTTCTATTTTCACACCGTTCTTCTTCCTCATCTGATCCAAAATCTTTTATTACCATGAAGGATCTTGTTCTTCAGCAAACAATATCTTTGACGAAGAAATTCAGTTCAAAGATATAAACCAAAATATTGACGATTGGACTTTTCTTCCAGTCAACAACAAAACACTTTACCAAACCTTGAAGAAAGGTTGGTTCACACAAACTGATTATGTTATCAAAATAGTCGAAGAATCAATCTCTATTCAACCTGAGAAAGAATAATTTTTCCTTCTCTCTCCAAAATCTGTTGACAAACACAAGCAAATTTACAATTTTATGCACCGGACTCAATGTCTCCAACTTAGTTTGTCTAAGAGATACTTATTATAATCTTGCCGATTCTCTTTTAGTAGCTGCTGAAGTGGAATTTCATGATGAACCTGTTTATTTCAACTGCTATGCAAATAGGATGGTAGATCTGAAAGATAAACATATTGACTCTCTCAAAACTCAATGTCAAACTCAATGGTTTTAATATGAAACCAGGATCTATACATGTTACCCCAATATATAGGGTACAGTATAAGGTCTTAAACTCCCCAAGATCCATGGTCCAAATACCACCAGACAATGGTCAAACTGTTGTCTTCTTAACTAACCATGCCAAAGCAAACATTACTATTCCTCAAACTATCATGTGGAAAAAGACATAGTCTTATCAGATCTCGGGTTATGGAAAAGGTTGTTCAATGCAAAACTTTTTACTCCATCAATTACTTTTTATAAGATACGCTCCTTAACCAATTATGTTATTCGATAAGGTAGTTAAAATTAGTTAGGTGTAATAAATATGTAACAAATTAATTTTGTTTTCTAAATATATCCTTATTTATGTAGAAGAGAGAGAGAATATATTATATTGAGTGTTTTAGTCTCAAATATGGGAATTAAATACAATAGTAGTGTGAGTCATTTTTGTAATTGAGGACTTTTCAAAGATCCCCAATCCTTCTCATAAAAAAGACATGGCATACTCAAGAATCATATATCATAAAAAGGATCAGAGAGAATACTCAAAGATGATATACCTTAGGACTCATATCTTTGAGCGAGCTCCGTCTTTAGGAGATGTAACTCTTCTTTAGCTATATGCAACATATTTTCAGCTAGGTGTGGATACTTTTATTTTGCACGTAGAATGCCTTTCACGTGTTTTGTGTGTGTGTGTGTGTGTGTGTGTGTGTGAACACATGAGAAGTGCTAGAAGAATGCCTTTCACATGTGCGTGCGTGCGTGCGTGCGTGCGTGCGTGCGTGCGTGCGTGCGTGCGTGCGTGCGTGCGTGCGTGCGTATGTGCGTGCGTGCGTGCGTGCGTGCGTGCGTGCGTGCGTGCGTGCGTGCGTGCGTGCGTGCGTGCGTGCGTGCGTGCGTGCGTGCGTGCGTGCGCGTGCGTGCGTGCGTGCGTGCGTGCGTGCGTGCGTGCGTGCGTGCGTGCGTGCGTGCGTGCGTGTGAACACATGAGAAGTGCTAGAAGAATGCCTTTCACATGACAAGTCAACTGGTTTCCCTATAAAATATATATATATAGTATAGATATTTTGTTAAATATAAAAATCAACGATAAGATTGTGTTATTAAATTGGAGTGGAATAGTTTTTTTAAGAAAAAACTATGGTTACAGAATAAAAAAATATTAAAGTATTTGTGAATGAAAGTAAATTCGTGTGGTTGGCAGAAAGAAAAGAGAAACTAATTCGTGGGGAAAAAGTCAAAAAACTTGATTAGACTTATAGTTAATAACATATCGTAATTCTTCATTACTAAATGTCAAAATTTTAGCTTGAACATGATAAAAATAAAATAATAATTTTAATTTATATCGATTTTCAAATACGAAACTTTATGGTTATTATAACGGTTAAATAAATTATGCACAAGCCCCGCGGGCTATGGCCACACGTTTACTTATTTTATAGGGAAAATTTTTTTAAGGTCTCAAAAGGATTAAAGAAATATCAAAAAAGTTCCAGAAGAAATTCTAATGTCAAAAAAGTCTCAAAAAATTGTTAAAATATATAGATGAAGTTGTCAATACCTTAACTGAAGAAGTTGTCAATGAGACCTTTTTGACATCAGAATTTTCTCTGAGATTTTTTTGACATTTTTTTGGTCCCTTAGGACCTTAAAGGGATTACTCCCTCCAGTTAAAATTATAAAACCAAGTTAACTTTTTGGAGAGATTAAGGAAACTAATTAAATTACTTTAGAGTATTTTTATTTTTTTCTTCAAAATAATTGGTTTGACTAATAAATTATATATAATATAAGGATACATAACATACGATATGATTTAGTAACTTATTTAGTTTTTTTAATTTCTCTAAAAAAAATCAACATAGTCTTATAATTAGGGCATGAGGGAGTATATTTAATTAATTGATTGATCTGTTATTATTATTATTATTATTTTACCAAAGATCTGATATAATTAATAATAATACCAATAGTAACCTAAAATATAAAGTTTACAACAAATTGATCACATTTTTCATAACTAGTTCAGATTATTATTTTCTTTTGACTTGAGTCTTGAATTTGGCATATATTTATTTAAACTCCATACAAATATGTCCATTTTTTTTTTATAGTCATGATAATTAAGACATTATATGAAAGACTTGGCTATCACCCAAGAGGGGGGTGAATTGGGTGTTTGATTAAAATCTTAGAACTTTGAAAATCTTTTCGCAACTTACTGAAGTAGTTTAAATGACAGTAATAATTTATAAAGTGATAAACAATCATTCAAACATATATGTTGGAAATGTAAGAGATAAGGGAAGAGAATATGCAAACTATGATTTATACTGGTTCAGCCCAATCCTTGACCTACGTCCAGTCCCCAAGCTCCGCTTGAGATTTTCAATCCACTATCTTCTTTCAACTTGATTACACGTTCTGTACTTGAAGTAATACTCTTACTAGGATTCACTCCCCCTTACAAACTGTAATCAATACACCCATTTGATTACACACTCTGTACTCGAAGTAACCCTCCCACTAGGATTCACTCCCCTTACAAGCTATAATCAATACAATGGGTTTCCCACTCAAGATCACCCAATCTTGAGCAACTCACAGATAGAAAGATAGAATGGTTACAAATAAATCTTCTCTCTCTCAGAAGTGAATGGATAAACACTGAAGCACAATACAACTCATTTCACTCTCTATGATAAGCTATGTAGACATTGATAACAGAGAGTAAATGATGAGAATTTCAGAGTATTAGCATGATGTAGATGAGAGCTTGTATCTCTGCGTTTTTTTCTCTTCTGTGTTTTCTCTTGTATGCTGGAGACTTCAAACCTCTGGGTATTTATATAGATTGAAGCTTGATGACAATTGAAGAGATATAGTTGTTGGGAATATAGCTGTTGAGAAGATCCAATGACTGTTGGATAAAGAAATATAGCTGTTAGACTCAGATGAAACTAGCCGTTAGAACTTCGTTTTCTGAACCAACTATGACATCAGCATTTACTTTACTCTTGATCTTCAATTTACCAGCCTTTGATCATCGAAACATGTACACAAATGATATAAATGATGTTAAGAAGTATTATAAATCATTTGGGTAATCATCTGGATGTTCTTGATGAAAATGAGATTTTCAAACGCCGATTTTCTGAAGCCGAGGTGAAAACTCGAGTTTGCATTTGTTAACTCGAGTTTAGAGGTTTTTTCTTTACTCAAGATTGCTCTCTGTCCGATGGAAACTCGAGTTTTGATTCTAAACTCGAGTTTGCTTCATTTGATAGCAAACTGTGCAACATCTTGAACAGACAGTCGACTTTCAAGGGACATATCTCCCTGTTCTGAACTCCGTTTTGTTGGGTAAACTCTTGTTGGAAATCCCTTTGCGTCTACTTTCATATGCCACCAATTTCAGCTCAATCTGATTTTTACTTTGTGAGATATACTCAAAACATTGAAGGTTGGTCTGCTGAGTGGCGTGAATTTCACTATCAACTTCATAAATTCTTAGCTCCTTCATATGAACTCCTTTTGGCTTGAATTTTATATCAAAAGGACTCATTGGGAGTCTAGTTTCATATGCCACTTGTTTCACTTCAATCCGATGTCTAGTTTGGGATATATCATCAAATTACCAGACGTCACCCAAGTGAAACGTGAAACAGAGTTGAACAGAGTTGCTGAAGAGAGCTGGAAGCTCGAGTTTTGAAATGGAAACTCGAGTTTTCCTTGTCCAGAGACGCCAGAGATGCTGAAGACATTGCAAACTCGAGTCAGTTAATGATTAACTTGAGTTTTGAGTTCCAAACTCGGAGTTTTGACTTCCAAACTCGAGTTTTCTCATACCAGAGAGGCAAATCGTTGTAGCGAAGTTGGAAACTCGAGTTTTAAGATCTGGACTCGAGTTTTCTCATCCTGGAACTGAATTTTTGCTGGTTTTCACTCCAAATTAAGTCATTCCAAAAAAAAAAACTTTCATATGATCTTGGAGACTTCTAGCATCAATATACAAGCTTGAATAATAATCTTCTCAATCCATTCAACAAGTTCTTCCTACTTTCTTCTCTTCTCTTCATCATTCTCCATAATTTAACTCTTTCTTTCTTCTTTCGTCTTCTTCTCTTGATCATGATCCACAATTCAATTCTTTCTTCTCTTCTTCTCTTCTTCTTGAACTTGAACTCATCATTCTCAACAAGTTCTACCTTCTTCAATATCTCCTCTTTCTTGAGCTTGACATTCTTTCCAATTTCTTCTTTCTAAAATCTCTTATCTCTTTCTTGAGCTATTATTCAACTTGGGCTAATCTACATTAAATATAAGAATTAATCAAAGTAGAAGATAAATGTAGCATGCAACCTTTTTGCTCTTAAGAATGACATCTATATAAGACATCATCAAAACTAATCAAAACCAACATTATATTTCCTTAAGAGTGTAGCATTTCAACATTAAATGCATCCCCCATGTTTTTACATCTAGCCTATCACTAAATAAAATTGTGTTCTTGTGGCAAAACAAAATCAAATAAAAAGTGTCATCTACCAATGGGCCATACTTATGGGCCTGACCCAAAGAACTATGAAGTCTCAGGCCCATGAGTTATTGATTTCCTCACATCATAGATAAAGCTCTGAATGTTGACCCCTCGTCTTTGGGTTTAACTGGTAAAGAGGTTAAATACTCTTACCAAAGGGAGAGGGTTCGATCCTGAAGTTGGTCAAGGCGTCAGGGAAAGCATCCTAGATGATGTGAAGCAGTGGAAACGCTGGGAAGAGGTGGAGACATGTGTACTCTCTAACCCAGTATATTCGGCGAAGCAGAACCAAAGCGCCCTGCCCTTGGATTGTGGGTGAGCCCAACCCCTTTCCTAAAATTTTTATAGCAAAAAAAATGCTTTGAATGTTGGAGTCCCTTTTATGTTTGGTGCTTAAAATTTCTAGTTAAACATGAATTCTTTTCAGATATAAGTCTAATTGAAGAATTGACATAATTTTGTTTGGATTAGCGATTTGTGCCTAGAAAGCATTTTGAAGCCACAAATGTATAATGATTTGGCAAAAGCACATAGAAAATTTTTTCCTTATTTGAGAAAGCGTTTTGTTGATATCACTTTTACCTATTAAGCAGCTTGTTTTTAAAAATCACTCGCGGTTTTACTATAAGCCATGCACGGTGAGGGTTAAATTTATCATGGGTCCCACAAACATTTACTTTGTTGTCCTATCATATCCAAAAAGCATTAGGTTTGATATTAAAAAAATGGATTTTTAATTTCAGTTATTTAGGATTATTATTTAGTTAAAAATTTAATATTGCTATGCTTTACAAAATATATATTTTTTATGTGCCAACATTAAAAATATAAATATGTATTAAATATATCGATCAAGGTATTTTCAAATTTTTCCCAATATGTTAACTATTTTCATATTTATTATAATTAAGTATTTTAGGTGTCTCAAGTTTTTATAATTATAATTTTTCTCTTAAAATTAGAAAACTATATACATATAATATAATATGTGTGTATGGATTCTTTAATAAAATTTATGTTGTCTTCAGTAATTTTTCATTTGAACTTTTTTTTTAAAATAATAGTCTAAACAAGTTTCAGTTTTCTTAGAAAAAAAACACTTTTACCATCGTTAATATAAATATAAATCACATTACGCTATCCGACTTCTATCACAACTTGAGTTTGCAAACATTTTCTTCTGTTTTTTACTATCATTAAGGTATGAATAATTGAGTATGTGTCTGCTTAGATGGTTCTTGGAATGAGATTTGGTTGTATAATGCCTAGAAGCCATTTAATTTGGTTTGGAAAATCAGACATCTGATTGACTGAATGTTACCTAAGGAGTGACTCATAGGATTACTGCTTCAATGGCATTAAAAAGAACTTTTATTAGGGTTAAGGAGTAATTTAGCCAACGAACTATTACTTCAGGAGCGCCCAATTCAAATAACTTTTAAGTGGACCAAAAATACCAAAAAACATTTAAAAATGTACAGTCAGCACAAAAATTATTAATAGGCTTAGAATTTTTAATTATAAGCTATTTGATATGTCTAGTTGTAACATCCCATTTTCTAAATCAGAGTAACTGATCCATAACAAAACATTAACCATAGTGTAACATAGTATTGATAATACAGTGATCCTACTGTTCAAAGGTAAAATACAGAAAGCGGTAAAGATATCTTCGGCCGAAAGCCTACTCCTGCTGCTTGTCTCGATCTCCGATCCGTGGTCCTCCGGACTCTGAAGCTATAGCTGAGATTCAATTCACCGCATTGAATCTCGTGTAACAGTTAACCTTATGCTCAAATAAAACAAGATACGGATGATGATATTCAAAACATAACAAAGAAGATAACATCACCTAAGCATATAGTAGATGCATGATTGTATGATTGTGACACGGACAGAACATAAGCACAGGGCAGTATGTAAAGTCCTACACAATAATAGCTCGCACAAAACCAAGTGCCATGATGTACGGTCGTGTCCTCGCCGCTAGGAAAACTTAAAACGGAATTACTAAGTCTATAACCCGTGTAAAGCTGTATGTATAATCGGTAACCCTGAACAAAGTCTCTAACCGTGAATGTATCTCGGTGACCCCTAACAGAATCTCTATCCGTGAATGTACCTATCACATATATGTATATGAGCAGCACTAGATTAGTATTACAGTACGCGTCCGTACCTTCGTTGACGTACGTAGGTGTTTCTGGCGGAAAATCGTACTTTTTACGGAAAACAGTGAAACGTCCAACAGCGGCTCATCGGACAGCGTAACGGCAGCAGATCAAGGTTTCTGATGTCCTATAAGAGTAATATCACATCTATTAGTGATTTGACATCATAACTGGCTTTTTAGGTAAAAATTACCATTTTGCCCCTATACCCCTAATCGGCGGAATTTCACCAGCACTTCGTTACTTTGGCTCCGACTTTCCAAAATTTTGCCAGAACTTCGACCCCACCATGATTTTCGAAATTTAGGACTAAAATACCCTCATCATATGATATCTAATCATACTCGGAAGATTAAAGACTATTCTGACATTACTACTCTAACTATCGAAAGAACTACGAAAGCTTAAGACTCGGTACCGAAAAACTTACTCAGAGCTTTGCTAATTTTCCAGAGCTCCTCTCTCTAAAACTTCTCTCTAGATTTCGGCCAAGGCACAAGAAAATGGTGTGAAGAGTTGAATGGAGGGGGGTATTTATAGGTTTTAGGAAGTTACTATTCATGCTTTACCAGACCGGATATCGACCGTCGGATCGCACTTTGCCAAATGTCAAGATCCTCACCGGGCCACTTGTCCAAACCTTCCTTGAGCCCTTAGGTGGCAGCTTGTGATGTCATCAAGGATGATGTCACAAGTTGCTTTATGCACTTGATCCGACAGAATTTCCCCGATCGGTGTCCGATTCGCGTAATCTAGGAAAATCTCAAAAATTCGGAATTACAACTTTGAAGACACTTTCTCACTCACTAAAAATTTCTGGTCTAAACATCTTTCTGATTCCATACAGGGTTCCAACGGTCCTGCCGAAGTTTCTCGAAAAGCGTGCACGATTACGGAATTGAATTCCGGAATCATCAACTTCTATACAAAAATTCACGGATTCCAAATATGTCCAGATAATCATAAACTCATCTCCAAATTTTGAGTTATAATTTATTTTGTTCAAATCCTAATTTTATGACTATCTGCCTATTTCTCAGATTTTCCCTATTTCGTCTTATTACTAACTTCTTCTACCGATCTCAGAAATAACTTCCGTAAAAGCTCAATTCAGGATAAAAATCCACTGATCAATATTATATCCTGACTTTAGAAATCTTGTTCCTGGTTCTCTAGATAGGATCCAATCCTATCGGTGTTTATTTACTTTTTACTATTTATTATTAAATTAGAGTTTATTATTTTTATCCTTCCTTATTTCTTTTTCCATTTTTTTATTTTTTCTTTTCTCCTTCCCCCCATGTCGGCAGCCCATATATATATTTTATATATTTTTATTTTATTTTTTAATTAATTAATTAATTATTATTTTAATTATTTTTACATAATTTTTCATAACTTTTTCTTATTGGTCCATACTTGTTTTTAAGCTCAAAATTACCTAATCTCATTTATTTTTCTCAATATTTTCCAATTAATTAGCAAATATATTTATGCTAATTTTTAGCCATATTTCACTAATTTTAGGGTTTAACATAATTATCTTTGAATTTTCCTTTGTTTATGCTTAAGTAATTAGTCAATAATTACTTAATTAATTTCTTATCAATAGTTGATAATTTTCTACATTGGAATAACTTATTACCTCATTACTCTTGCACTAACATTTGTGTTTCATGTTCCGTGCATTATATTAGGATTTACGGGGGCATTTTGGTCATTTCAATACTTTTTGTTTATCCTCTTCTAATTTTTCCAAGGTTATATTTTATTAAATTACCAAAATTAGAGGCAATATACTTTCTCAATTTTAATAATTATTTTACTTCCTTTTAGAATTTTTCACAATTTTCCTAAGTTATTTATGTCCTACAATGGCATTTTCGTCATTTGGCACTTAGGCACGTAAATTCCCTAATTTCCAAGACATCTTCCTTTAGAAAATTAGCTAATTATAACTTAATATTTGATACCTCATATTCACCTATTTCCTATAGTTATAATTTCACCAATTTATGATATAGATTTTTAGGGTATTACACTAGTGGTCCCACTTACTTCAATAAAAAAAGGAAAAATTCCATCCAAGTCCCAAACAAAAAAAATACGATAATAATGTCCCTTAAAATCTCAAAATTGCATTGAATTCCTATGGGACATTTTTACAATATATCTCAAATGTAAAATGTCCAAAAAACTCTATTGCCTAAATAGAGAGAGAATGGATAATTGTGTATTTATTTAGGGTATTTTAACTTTTCAAATATGAGATATATTGCAAAAATATCTCACGAGATCTCACTATAAATTTGAGATTTCAAGAAACATTTTTATCGTATTTTCTCTTTTACAGGACTCAAGTGCAATTTTTCCAATAAAAATTGATAAAATTATCCTCACTTACTTATAAAAGCCAATCCAAACATAAATTAAATATTCCCTATATTTATAGACAATTCAAATTTAAAATAATATATTTTTGAATTAAGGTGCAGATTTGCCAACGAACTATTACCCGAGGAGCATCTGACACAAACATTAATTGAAGGTACCTTAATTACCAATCAACAATTAAAAAGTGAAAAAAAGTACCAAATACTATTAAAAAAACAACTATCACAATTACGTTAAAATATGAGGCACTAGTGTAGGACGGTGGCGGAGACGCTGGAGAAAAGAGCGGTTAAGCCTCCTTGTTGGATAAAGCAAACACCAACAGAGATGGGACCCATGCGAACAGGCGCTGTGGCAACGGCAGCTACTGCTTATGGCATCGGAGGGATGGAACCAGGGTGTAAGACACGTGCCGGTCGAAAGCTGTGGACTGTTGGATTTGGTTTCGGTGCGTAATTCTCACCCTGAAGCTGCATACGGACCTTGATGAGTTCAAGAGGGTGAGTGGAACACCCAGCAACAATGGAAGCTTTGGAGACGCCGACGTCGCCGACACTGTGATAGTCAATGGAAGACAGAGACATCAAGACAGTGACGGGGTAATAGTTCGTTGGACAATCTGCACCTTAATTGTGTTTTTTTTTTTTTCACTTTTTAATTTTTGATTAGTAATTAGGTACCCTCAATTAATATTTGTGCCAGATGCTCCTCGGGTAATAGCTTGTTAGCAAATCTACACCTTAACCTTTTTATTATTATTTTTTTTGCAAAATTTTAGAGAGGAGCTTTGTGTCATTGGAATACAAGATTTCCTTCGAGATTTGTTTCAGTCTAATGAGAGGCTCACTAAATATCTTTAAAATTGTTAGGTCATTCAAATATTGTAACACCCCTAATTCTATACTATTTATTATGCATATTGGCATGTAGTATCTAAGAATATCAACGATATCGTAATTTGCTCCATAAATTTACAAACAATATTAAAGATATTTAATGAGCTTGTCATCAGATTGAAACAAATCTCGAAGGAAATCTTGTATTCCAGTGACACAAAGCTCTCTCTTAAATTTTACTAAAATATATGGTTGTAAATTTGAACTGTCTTTAAATATCACTATTCTGAACAGTCAATTCTTCAATTGTGGTTTCATCGTGGGTTTTGGTCCTGGTCCTCAATCGTGGCTTTTTACTATGTCAATAATGTGCCAAACACAAGTACAATTACTTGTTTGGAATAGTATTAAAGTCTTAAAAAAAGTTTTTTAATTGTGATTTACAATATGTAAAATAAGTATGTGAAATGAGTTCTGTCTCGATTTTCATTAATAAGCACTTTTGAAGACCTTAGATGTGATCCCACCTTATTCAAAAAAATATGGCTTTGAATATTATTGACTTTTGCATATATTCTTGATACTTGCATATTAGTCATGCAATAATTCAATGGGCTAAGATGAAATTTGTTTCATTAATTACTTATAGGGAAAATTTCAAAAAAAAAAAAAAAACCTTCAAAATCTAAAATCAGCTTTATTTTTTGGGTTTAATGTTTCTGCATTTACTGCAGAAACATTTTTTTTGTCACACTCATATAAAAGTGAGTGGGTCAAAAATCAAAAAATTGGATCCATTTATAATTCTCCGTCAACTGGATTAATGGATCGTCCAATTGGAAATGATAACAGAACTCATAGGTTGTTATAAGGAGATTCATTAAGCATATCAAAATAGTATACCACCTAATTACCTTATTTCCTCTATGGGGAAATAAGAAGATTAAGGAACCCGTGGATATTGGGAAAATATGTGAGTGTGGTAGAAAAAATGTTTATGTGTGTAGCAAATGCAGAAACATTAAACCCTTATTTTTTATAATAGTTTATGTATTGCTTATATTTGATTAGCAATTGACAATTTATTTTAGTAGGAAAACACTTATTTGAAATTTTCAATTTTTGAAGGTATTTTTTCCTCAAATTTTCCTTTTTTTAAAATATATTTTTATAACAACTAGATATAAAAATAAATTTTCATTATATCAGTTTTCATATACATCATTTTTTTTTCCTATTATCATCCACTCCGCTTTTCATATACATCATTGACCACATATATGTGAGATCAGAGTGAATTTTAATAAATTATGTAATTTAAATTAAGGCATAAATTAATTTATATCTCACAGAAATATAAAAATCATGAATTACCTTAACATATAGGGGCATAATAATAAATTAGTCAATACCCCCTATCCACTCAACCAAACAAATGATTATTAAAAATTCATTCCTTCAGGCGCTACATGCCATTCAAAGAGATTTTGCATATAATAGTTTTTCAAGGCTCTCATTTATTTATTTATTGAAAGAACATATTTACTGCTACCTATACATTTTTTTAAAATTTTTAATTTAATACATATATGTTTTTTACTCTTAAATAAATCATTGATTTTATTCTCTTGTAACTTTGTTTTATCAACACTGTTAGCCTTTATATAAGATAGAAAAATATATAGGTACCAAATTAAAAATCCAACAAAAATAACCAGCTTCCCCTTATTTATTTGTTATTCCTTCCAGTCTTAAATATAAGATATAATTATTTTTTTTTTTAAAAATTTAATGAAATTACTTAATCATTTCATACTGTATCCTTAAATTATATATTAGTTTATTAGTTAAACTAATTATTAAAAAAAAAATAAAAATATTCTAAAATAATTTAATTTACTTTAATATTTTTAAAAAAGTTAATTTTATTTTATATTTAGGGGAGGAATACAGTATTTGTTTAGGGGAGGAGTACAATATTTAGTTACTACCAATGTCACTACCACTATTTTATTGTTAGATCAGAATCTCATCTACCTTTATCATTTCTCTCTGAGATTCTGATCTAACACAGTGAAAAAGGGGTAGTGATTTGGTAATCACCAAAATTATTATTTTTTTGGTGTGATTTGACCAAAATTATTATTATTAGTCACAATTTGCTATTTTATTCACTTTGAGGCTTCTCTTTGGGGCGATGCACTCTTAAAACCCCGTATTCCCGAACTCTTCACTGCGCCAAAACCCCTCTTCCCCATATGGCGTTGGACAAAGAAAAGCTTCAGGAAGAATCTGTAATACGCCGTTTTTATCAGATTATTCTTAGCTGGGACTACTTTCGTCTCATCAAGGAATCTAAGGTAGTTACTTAGCTACACCATGTCTCCTGCAAAAAAAACTTTCCGGCCGATTATTAATCAGGGAGAGTTTTGACTGTTGGCTTTTTCAGAAGCAGAAGAACAATGGGGTAGAGAGTGGGGATGGAGATATATCTGCACTGCCCAAAGTGAAGTCCCAGTATAAAGACGTTGATGAATATATCTCTACTTATGAGCCTCTCGTTTTTGAAGAAGCAAAATCTCAGATAATTAAGGAGAACGATGACGAAGAGGGTACTTTTCGATAATTTATTTAGTTATCCTGCTTTTTTTTTTTTGATTAAATATTTCTCTATTTTGCTGGGTTTGCAATATTTTTGGTCTATTGGAGCTTGGTATTGGTTTTGGAATGTTAACAAACTTATTTATATGTGAAACTTTCTTCCGCTAACATAATTTTTGTTAGTAAGCTGTGCTAGAATTACTTTTTTTTTTTTTACCCCAAATCCATTCATACATTTTTTGTAAATTCCTTGTTTTGGAGTCATACTGAGACTCTCATGACGATTTCTCTAAGCTCCTACTTAAAAGTTTTTCTTTTCTCTTTACATCATCATGGAAGTTGCACGAGAAAGTCACTGAATTTTTTACAAGCTTTGATTTCCATTTAGAATTCTGAGTGTTGATAAATGAATACTCTCTACGGTGCTGACAAACTCTGTTTAAGCTGCAGTGATTGAATGGAAGCTTGGTGTAGTAAAGAGTTGCACAGAGGCAGATGGGTTTCATTTTATAGAATTTCCTTGTGAAATCAAGGAGGGTGAATCCGTTTCGCAGAATGATCTTCTGCTACTCTCAAAACAAAAGGTACTAATGGTCAGAAAATATACCCTTTCAAACTTTGCAGGTCCAATTATGATGTATTCTTCTATTGTTGTTATTTTTCCTTCTATAGCTTGGATTAAGTTTATTGTGTTTCCGTTCAGAACTAGTGTGTTTTTATTTTTAGTTGTTAACCTTGCTCCTAGTGAATTTGTAAAAGTCTAATTCTTACGTCTTTTGAGAATATTTTTGCAACTACAAGCAGTTTGTTTATTGTTAAGCTAATTGTCAATAAGGATAGGATCTAGGAAGCTCTGGCACAATAAATCTGAGATATCCATGTGTTGTATAAATGTTATGTCATGTCTAATATGAGTGTTTGACATGTATCAAGTTTATAGAATTAACGAAAATCAATATGTCGATATTTTGTTGTCTACTATTCGTAGGAGGGAAACTGAGGCTCTACTTGCTTTGAGTTTGAGGGAACAAAAAAGCATTGTTGTCATAATCTTTTCTCTTTTCCTCAATCTACTTTTTCGCTAATAAAAAATGTGCCTCAACTTCAAATGGATGAATTTATTTTATCATTGTCATGATGCAGTTTCTGGGTGGTAAGAAATTGCCTACTGTGTATGCATTTGCTTTGGTGGAGCACATACGTAGATTTTCTGAGGCCCGACTTCTTCGAGTCAGACTCAATCTAGCTGGAGAGATCTCGCATTTTGATACAAATAATGTAAAGTCTTGCCCAAGGCTGCTGAATATGCGTTCTCATATTTCTGAACCAGAAAGGCAGCTGTATTTTCTGAAGGTAATTTATTTTAACTTATTTTCCGTTCTCCTCGTTAAGTTGCTGTTCTTGCATGCTCTCTGGATTTCATTCTCATGAAGCTGACCTAAGTTCCGTTCCAGGGATGAATTGTGGGTTTGAAACTCTTGAACTGAATAACTTTCACATTTTCATTTCCTTTAGATTTAATTGATATAATATTCTAATTGTAGGGATAAGGCTTGTTGTTGTCATTATTGCTGTTGTTGCAATATGCTTATAAAAATATGTTTTTTTCCGTCACTCAAATGCTGTAAGAAAAAATATTTGATAGGGTAATCACACTTAATTTATATTTTCAAAAGGTTTTCTTATTCGTTGGAAAGGGTAGGAATGCTTAATTTATATTTTCCCAAGATAAAGGTGATTGTATTTCTGAAACTAATTTGGTATTTTTGCAGATATGCAGTTTATCCACGATTGCTCGTGAGTATTTGGCAGTGCGATCCATAAGTTCTCTTCCTTACAAGGATTTGATATTATCAGCTGGTAGCAAGAATTCTTGTACCATAGATCAGGGTTGGAAAATCCCATTACCTTTGAAGGAACACGTTGAAAGTAATTTCAATCAATATCAACGTGAGGCCATAACAGTAAGTCTCTATTCAAAAGATGAGGATATCGTATCTCTGTATATTTGTGTCTATATACATTCAGACACAATTGCACGATCAAGTTTTCCTATGTCTATGTATACATAACATGTATATATTTGATTGCCTTTTCCTTAATAAACTTTTATGTTCTGTTACAGGCCGGTCTTTCATCTAATGCCTTTATCTTGATACAGGTTTGTCTTGACATGTGCCCTTATTTTGATTCAAATTTAATTTTGATGATTTTACATCTTGAATTATTTTCCACTATAATATTTTGAAGCCATTGCCGTGCAATCCATGTAGCCAACCCCACCTAATGGAATAAGGCTTTGTTGTTTTTGTTGTTGTAATATTTTGATGCCATACGTACATTGGAATAGTTACGATTCTTTGCTGAAAAGGAAGACAACTATTGCTTCTAAGAGACGGTAGTTTTAAAGAGATTAATTTTTGTTGACTGTAAAATTTGCTTGTCATCATCTAAGTCCTGTTCTCTTTATTTCCATGTATAACAGCTTCACCTTTTTTAATTGGGTACATCTTTTTTACCTTGGCACATATAATGTCGGGATTGGTTGTTCAGCCAAGAGCTATGCCTGCATGGCATAAACCATGTCGTTGATGGGCAGGGATAGGTTTGGGGCACTGGGGCACTTCTGTTTCCCCTGCTAGAGATCACTCAACTAATTCATGGGTTGCAGCACCTTCTCATATGTTAGGGATCGTGTTACTCACATTTTTCTTTTTCCTTTTTCTTTTTTTAGTTTTTAAATTCCTGTCATACAAAACTGGGTCAAACCATTCAATTGATTACTTCTGGAACTAGGATATGAGCTTGTGTTCTTTTCCCTTATGTCACCAGGTTCTGTTTTTATATGACGAACATTTTTCTCTAATTTCTTTCTGACATTAATTATCTTTTAATCTTTTTGCAGCATCTGTTTGGATTACTATGATGCAATTTTGTCTTTTGGTAATTTGGTTTTGGCCTCTGGAAATGCTTTAATTGATTCTAACAAAATTCTTTTAGGGGCCCCCAGGGACTGGAAAGACTCAGACCATACTTGGACTTCTAAGTACCATTTTGCATGCAACTCCAGCAAGAGTGCATTCTAAGTATGGCTCTTTTTAGATTTTTGCGCTAGTCTGTGATGAATAATTATATGTTTATGTTTTTTATTGTTATATCGAGTACAATAATGTGCTTGGTAGAGGTGAAATTTGAGGGAGTACAGCGGAGGAAGTAAAAAATTAGAAAATTTTGCTTCTACGAAGTATACCCTAAGCATCTAAGCAATTTGTATGCACATATATTTCCCTGATGTCTCTTAGTTAATCCACTTCTTGCTGATGTATTAACCTCTTTTGCTTCTTAGGAGTGGGATACTTGAGCTGAAGCGGGGACCACAATTGCCAATTGAGGAAAAGTATGTGAATTATTGGGCTATACTTGCTTGAGTGACCCTGATGTTCTGGATGTTGGTTTTGTTTTGTAATTATTACTTGTTAACTACTTCTGTTATTTTCTTATTGGGAAATCTATTGATTCGTTTTTTTATTTGATTGTTGTTTTTTAATATATATTTTAAAGTAATTAATAAGTACAATTTTTTTCGACAACATAATTACAAGTTTGAAAAATATATTTGAAATTATATTGTGAAAGATAAACATTAGTAGTGGATATTTTGGATGTCCTTTACCCAATACCTAATGCTTTAATATTTGTAGTGCTTTTTATGATCCTGGTATTTCTAGTGCAGGTATTAGGAATATGAAGTTTTATCAGATTCAGATAGGTTTCAGATATCGCATATGTTAGAGAATATAGGAATATATTATAGCCGCGTGCGCACATGCACATATTTTCACATTCAGTTTAGGATATTTGAGTGGGTACCTGCACATTGTCGTCTTTTTCTATAAAGGAACTCATCAAAGAATAATATGAATGGTATGTACTTATCATATACAATCTTTATTAATGCATTAGTAAATTGCATAAATAAGAGAAAAAACAAACAATACACATTAAAGGTCTGGGATAAGGTGGCTGTCATACTAGTCAAACCCAGAACCCTTAAAATACTGCAAAAATCCCTATCACAAAAACCAAGCAGGTGTTTTGGGTTTCCTCAGGGTCTTGGTATTTTGCCCATCTCTAGTCACTCGCCTTCCCAATTTATAGTGTACTAGTGTTGGCTATATTATTATAACTGTATGAGCACTTCTGTTATTGAATATTACTTTTGTATGGTTCCTCGCTCAAAGGTTTGTAATGATTTTTTTTCTGTACTGTCCTTATGCAGACACAAGCATTGGGGACTGTCATCTCCTTGGTTGACTGGCATTAATCCCAGGGACAGTTTGATGCCAAAGGATGGCGATGATGGTTTCTACCCGACCACTGGAAATGAATTAGTGAGTATGAACCAATTCTTTCAACATTTTCATTTCACAATATTATCTCTTACTAATTTTCTTTTTACTTATTTTCAGAAACCAGAAGCTGTAACCTCAAGTCGCAAGTATCGTGTACGAGTGCTAGTATGCGCTCCATCAAATTCTGCCCTGGATGAGATTGTGTTGCGTGTTCTAAATGGAGGTATAAACCTCATTCCATCTTTCTTGCTGCATTATAGCTTCTTATGTTGCATATTTCGCATTTTTTTTTAAAAAAATATCTTCATTGGAAAATTATGTTTGCATTACCATTATTTGACAACATGTAAAACAAACTTTTAAGTAGAAGGTTGTTGGCAATTATTTTTCTCATATAGCATGCAACATTTTGGACCCTTCTGTCCAAAATCACTTTTTTTCTCTATCTTAAACAAATTGGCCCTTAGTCATTTGTAAACAGAAGTGATTATGCATTAAATGTATTAGTTCCAATAGTGATGTCTGGCATTTAAAGAATACAAATGCTCAAAGTTTTGAAGGTTTTCACTCTCAGCATTGTTAATTTTACTAAATAATTAAGATATGATGTGTTCTTTAAGAGCCTCTAGTTCCTATTACATCAAAAAAAAATTATTAGAGGGTGGCTGTTGTTGTTGTTGTTGGTTGAGAGTTCAACAGGGGCATTCTTCCTAGGGAGAAATTTACACCATACGGGCTGAATGGGTAGTTGTTTGCTAGCCCTTGTAATTGATGATTTTTATTATGAGCAGACTAACTAACCATTGAACACTGATTTTTCTTTAGAAGGCTGTTTACATACGAATCTTGCATCTGATACAGGTTTTGTTAATTAATTTTGGTTATTGTTGGATTTTCTTAGGTGTACGTGATGAAGATAACCGTCCTTATTGCCCTAAAGTTGTGCGAATTGGTCTTAAAGCACATCATTCTATCAAGTCAGTTGCCCTAGATGAACTTGTATGTATATGAAAAGACAATGCTGATTATTTAACTGTTATCCTTTAACTTTTCATGCTACTGATTCAGCACTATATATGCTCCCAATGTTCATTGAAAATCCTCTAATCTAATCATTGTTCCTTTAGAACATCGTCTCGTTGAAAATAATTATTTAGTTGGATATGGCAGGGGTAATATTGCAGTATAATTTATTCTGACTTATCTCTTAAACATTAATTACTTTTCTTTAGAAATTTAATTGATTCATGCCATAGTTCAAATTTTGATTTGATGCTGTAAATTCTGCTTGCAGGTGAAACAAAAGCGAACTACTTCTAGCAAATCATCCACTGATAAACAGGGTAGTGGTCCTTCAGGAACTGATGATGACAGTATTCGGGCTGCAATTTTGGATGAAGCCACAATAGTATGTTTAGCCATTCTGTTGGATGTTTTAAAATACGGAAATATGACTTTCTCAATGATAGGATCCAAGATAGGTATAGGCAAAGAAGGAAGGGAAGTCTATTAAAATGTGAAATCAGAATCTCGCTTGACAAAATTAATAAAGATAAAGGAAAATCTCTTTTAAAATATGAGCAAGGATCTTATATTTATACAACTAATAAAGCCAAAGGAGAATCTCCGAAATTACAATGAATCTCAAAAAGTTACTCTCCCTACCCTTAGGGTATGTTTGGTTTGAGGGAAGGGGAGGGAGGGGGAGGGGAGGGGGGAGAAAAAAAAGTAGGAGAGAGTAAAACTTGTGGGCTCCACTACACTCAATTTTGATTTTTTTCCCTCCTCTCCTTTTTTTTCTCTCCCTCCCCTTCCCTCAAACCAAACATACCAGTAACTACTCTCTTATTTGTAATATAAAAATAGACATTAAATAATAAATTAATAAATCAGAAAATAATCCACTAAATCTGAACCCACATTGACACAATAATAAATAAATCCTAATTGATATATTTATATCTCATTCTTATTTGAAATTAAAAATAAATTAACTACTAAAAACATGCTAACAAAATAATCCACTATTTCACCCACTTTTACCCATATTCCCATGATATATGGTACTCTATCGCTCAATGATTTCTTTATGCTTGGCAGGTCTTCTCCACCCTCAGTTTTAGTGGTTCTCATGTTTTCAGTAAACTCAATCGTAGCTTTGATGTTGTGATCATAGATGAAGCAGCGCAAGCTGTAAGTTCACACCCTTATTTATTTACTTCTCATGTTGTTCAGTTGATAGATTTGCATATGGTTTAATTTGGCAACGATTGACCAAATTTCTTACATATTCAAAGAATATTTCACCAGCCATGTTTGTTTGGTATTTAGAATGGACTACCTATGTATGGAAGCTTGTCAAAGAGAAACATGGCAATTTCCCACTGCTTCCCTCTTTGTTTTTTACCCGAATCATATAATAATCGGAATTGATTTTGGCAGAAAAAAAGCAGAAATAGATAATCCTGTCATTTAGCAATCTGTCTTTTTGCTTGAATGATTATGGTTTATTAGGGGGACACTTATGACAAACTAATATGAAAATTATGTACTAAACATCAACTTGACAAATTTGTATGGTAGTAAAAGACGTTGAATTATATGCAGTGCTGCAACTTATTTCTTTCTTTCTTTCTTTTTTGAAATTACCTATCTGTGTACCAACATTGTCTATGCATACTGGTGTGTAATTGTCTAGGCTTCATATAATTATAGATTTTGGTCATTTTGCAATGTACAGACATGGCAAATATTTATAGTTTAGTTCTTTTTCTTGTACAAAGCATTATACGAATTTTAACATATTAAGGTCTAAAAACCACTTATGCAAATTTTGTCAATTGTAGAATTTTAGGGCCAATTTGATAAATTTGGTGGGATATTTAGCACGTAGAAATTTGTCTGCCTATGTGCAAAATGAATGTGGGTTATTCTAATCTTGTATGAAGTATGACATTTACCCCTGAATAGGTGGAGCCTGCAACTCTTGTTCCCTTGGCCAATCAATGCAGGAAAATTTTCCTGGTACGTTTTATTGGTGCTGCTTTTGAAAATCCCACTCTTAATTTGATGTTTTTATCAGTATTTTAACTTGCAATTGTCATGCCTAGAGGGGGAAAAAATCCCAATTATGCACGGTTTTTGTCAGTTCATATATTTTCATGGTTAGTAATATTTGAGATAGTGATTAAGTATGAGATTCATAATTCATCTCTTGAGGATTAGTATGTTAAACAGTGCCTGAAAAGTGGAAAGATTCTTTTCATGTTGTATTTTATCTTCTCTAAGTTTCTTTCATTAACAGAAATCAATAAAAAATGGTTTTTAGAAATTATAAGTGCTGAACTTTGCAATCCAACAATAGTTGTTCCTTATTCTGGGGCTACTTTTTTTTATTCCTTTCAGGTTGGTGATCCAGCTCAACTTCCAGCAACTGTGATTTCAGAGACAGCAAAGAATTATGGGTATGCATTATTTTTCCCACGATAGTGGTACTCAACTCTATCCATTTCAGTTTTTTTTGGATTAAGACATTCACCGCATTTAATTTGTGCCCTTTTGTTTCTTGAATCAAAGGTATGGCAAGAGCTTATTTGAAAGATTGATGGAGGGTGGCTATCCTGTGAAAATGTTGAAGACTCAATACCGAATGCATCCTGAAGTAAGTGCATTATTGGCATATTCAGAAAATGGACCGTTGAATATACACAATTTTTACAGTTCATGTGTGAATGAATACTTGGGCTTTTGATATAATGGCCTGAAAACAAAATTCTAAGGTGAAGTTGTCTGGAAGGTTTCTCATCTACCTCTTTCCTTTCAATCAGTAAGAGCGAAATCTTGGTGTAATTTACTGTCAGAACAATCAAGTTATCCAAGTTTCGGAGGTTCCCCATAACATATGGGCAGTGAGACTGAATTCCCTGCAGACTTCTTTATTTATTTTAATTTTTCCCTTTTATTGTTGCCAAGGGGATATTTTCTATCCTAATACTCATACTTTCATCCCCCTATAAGTTATACTCCTCCAGTCCTTAATATAGAATATGATTGGGGAGTTGATAGATGCATTTACATATTCATTAATTTTTTCCTAAATTAGCCCTATTGACATTCCCTCAACAATAATCAGATAAGAGGGAGAGGAAAGGAATTAAAGAAGATGATTCGGGCGTTTTAGAGGAAAAAAAAAAAAACATGTTATATTAACTAATTTAACTAACTTCCTATCAAATTAATTAATTGGGTCTTACATTAAGGACTAGAGGAATACAAATAATACAATTATGGTGGAGTAGAACTTGGGCTTCTAAGATTTCTTCTGTGGATTTGTCTACAGTTATCCTCCCAATAAAATATTTGCGATCACCGCCATTTATATGTGACACTGCTAAAGTAGGTATTCTGACCTGTGACTTGCAACAGATCAGAAGCTTTCCTTCTAGAGAGTTCTATGAAGATTCACTGGAAGATGGAGAAGATATCAGATCAACAACAGAACGAGAATGGCATAAGTACAGTTGCTTTGGCCCATTTTGCTTCTTTGACATACATGAGGGGCAAGAGACCCGGCCGCCTGGAAGTGGTTCTTCATGGGTAAATGTCGAGGAAGTTGAATTTGTTCTGCTCCTATATCAAAAGCTGGTAACATTATATCCATATGCGCTGAAGTCTGGGAACAAACTAGCGATAATTTCTCCCTATAGTCAACAAGTAAAGCTCTTCCAAAGACGTTTTCAAGAGACTTTAGGAGTGCCAGCCGAGAAAGTAGTGGACATATGTACTGTTGATGGTTGCCAGGTAAACCAGCTCAATGTTTATCACATGATGAAAATGTTTTTTTTTTTTTTTCTTTTTTTGCCTATGGTATTCATCAAATTGTGAATAAAGCAAATTTGATGAATGATTTTATGGAGATTGAATTCTCACTGTTTAACTGTTCCTTGAATGTTTTTTACAATTTTCTGTAAAATTCTTTATTTCATAATATAACCTTGAAATTGTTACAAATATGGTTCTAATGGATGACTGCAGAACACAAGATGCCTGGGAAGGCGCATAATGATTCATTAAGAAATTTCATTTTCAGATGAATACAATCAACGCCTGAATTGAACTATTGAATTATAATTAATAAATTATTATGTTGTTGAGTAATTCAATGGAAGGATATGCTACTTGTATTTAGTCAAAGTTTGAATGAAGGGTAACTTTCATCTTGGCTAACATTTCAGATGCGTGATTAAAGGCTGATTTTATTTTATTTTTTGTCTCTTAGGGGCGTGAAAAGGATATCGTGATCTTTTCTTGTGTCAGGGCGAGCAAGGATAAAGGGATAGGATTTTTAGAGGATGATCGGCGAATGAACGTCGGTATCACTCGGGCAAAGTCTGCGGTCTTGGTATTGTATTCAATGCCTCAGTTTCCTTTGTAACATGCATCTTGATGAGATCATCTAAGTTTTGGTTCTTTTCATAGGTGGTTGGATCTGCCTCAACCTTGAGGAGGAGCGAGCGATGGAATAAGCTTGTGGAAAGTGCTGAGACAAGAGAATCTCTATTCAAGGTAATGTTCTGTGTAGAGTCATTATGATACTTAGTATATCTGTATATGCAATATAATTATAAGGGTTAAGGTGCATCCAGCACCCTAAAGAACTTTAGGGTGTTGGATGTACTTAAAAAACAGTGTATGGTAATAGACGCACCAGAAAAATACTTCAAGTTGCTGAGTGTATCAAAAAAATACTTTAGGACAATGGATATACTTGAAAGAATATTTTAGGGTGCTGGATGTTGTACATTAACCTTAATTTGTGATTCTAAGTGAAAACTTTGAACCTGGGGACCAACTTAACAATCTGGTGCTGCAGGTTGGCAAACCGTATTCTTCGTTCTTCAGCGACGAAAAGCTGATATCCATGAAGGCAACGATAGCAGAAGCAGCTCCGCTGGTGATGGAAGTCGATGAGGCTGATAATAATGTACCACTTGACAATGCTGCAGCAGAAGCAGACCAAGTTCAAGCTGAGGAACAAGAAGTAAATGATGGGGATGGTGATGGATATATGGAGTATGCTGGTGATGATGAAGATTAGTTTAGATCTTACTAATCAAACCCATTTTCTCTACTCTTCATTCTTTGGACACTAGGAATCCGGGTTTTTCCCCAAGTTAAATTCTTGACCAGTATTTCCCCTTGATCTATGGGAGCTGGGAAGATTAGAAGAATTGTAATTTCAACGCCTTTTTTTTTCTCTCCTATTTTTTTCCTTGGAAAAGGCATGAGTATGATGAGAGCATGCAATCATCATGTAAAAAGGGAAATTTCTATCTCATTATCAAAATAGGAAAGGCGTCCACTTGTCATTTCATATATGTACTGAGATTGGTGGGCTTGTAGGGTGGGGATGTTAGAAAACAAAGGGAAAAATATTCAAATCTTAATGATTCCATTTCGATATCAACTGGTGAATAAAGCAAGACAAACGTACGAGTATAGGACTTGAATTGCCCAAGTGTAGATAATTATCAATTTTTTAAATAACTGAATTAGAAGCAGTATTAAAATGCAAATTTCTTCATTGTTGGTGACACTAGACTGATTGGAGAGCACAATGCAAGACCAGTGTTTGGGCTCTGATAATGGTTGCCTTCATTTTTAATTCACATATTTGAAATGTGGTGATTGACAAATGACAAACAACTACTAGAACCTGGAATTTCAGTTTGAAAACCAATCTTTGCAGTTTACGGCATGTAAAACAGCCACTAAAGCTTTCTCTTTACCAACCTTCAGAAGAAAAAACCATTTTTGTGGCCCATCGAATCCGAAATTTTCACTCACAAGGATAACGGCATGTGGGGCACTGATGAGTGTAACGCTGCAATCCAAGCCCTACATCTGAATCAACATGGGCCGTTTGGTTGAAGGAAAATTTAAGGAGGGAAAGGAACTTAAAGGATGGGAAAGGAAGATTTGAAAGATGAGGGAAGATGGCTTGAGTTGTTTGGTTGGAAGAAAATGAAGGGGTGGTAGTTGGTAAAGAATTAGGAAAATTCTATTTTACCCTCAAAAGAAATTAATTCAAAATAAAAAAGAAAAATATTTTTTTTGGTAAAATATATTTTAAAAAAATATATTCTTGTTAAGTTTGAACCTGGATAAAAAAAAAAATTTCGCAAAATTCGAACTTTCCCGCCAAGTTTAAATTTTAGGGGCAAATTTATTCAAAATTGTGAATAGTGACGTGGGAACTTGAGATCCCGCCAATTTTGGTGGGATCTCAAGTTCCCACAAATGAGAGAAGAGTGGTGGGCCCGGTGTGGGTCCAGAAACTTGGGTTCTTGGGCACTTAGTGCACCAAACATATTTTTAGGAGGAGCTCTATTAAGTTCCATCTCCTCTCCCAAGTTCTTTGAACCAAACGGCCTGAGGGCGCCATCCAACTTCTTATATCTCTTGAGCACCAATCATCGGCGGCTGTGGGATCTTCAGCATTCGTCTTCATAATGCCCAATTTTAATTGGTCCATCCGAATCGCCTTTAAAGGTTTCGATCAATGCAACCCCATGTTTATTCGGCAGCCACACATCATCAGGGCTCATCGCCGTGGGTGGTTATTAGTTGGTTAATAGCCGCATCGTCAAGCTCCACCAATCTGTTGTTTGGTTGGTTCTTTTATGCTCCTTTGAAGATTCTCCACTGGGTTCCTTCATTGATCCACCAGAAGCAAGATTCGACGGTGAAAAGTTTCACCGATGGAGAAGGAAATCGCGACCGTGACAGAGCCTCCGGAAATCACGATCTGAGATTATGAAGACCCGATTGGCGCGACACCTCCAAAGAGGGGAGAGATCGATGCCAGTGAAGATGGCGTGACACCTCTAAAGAGGGGGAAGATCGACGCCTGCCTTCAGTGATTTGGGTCAAGTTCTTTCGTTCGACGGGATTTCGAGAAGGGTCTGACCGCAAATTGAAGAAGGCGCTCTGACCGAGATCCAAGATCCTCTTCTTAGAATTAGAAGCCAAAGAAGTTCGCTTAATTTAGAGACCATGAGATCGAGAGCAAGAATCAGTAAAACCATTCACATTGCTGTTATTTTGAATCTGGGTAGTCATGGTCCATTTCTTGAATTGAGCAATCGTTGAATACTTCTTTCTCCCTCTCTAATTCTACTATTTTTATTATTGTCATTGAATTTGGAGAGAGGGGAGAGAACGACTGGGAGAGGAGGAGAAGCAGATTCTTATCTTACCAGATTCTTGCACAAGAGGTGTTCGACAATCACGAAGTTTTCTTGTTTGAAGCTACGGTTTTCCACCTTTCATGAATTTTGGATAAGGGTAGGAGGAAATTTCACCAAATGGGTCTGTGGCCGTTAAACCCAAATCCAGAAAAGCGAGCAAGATTGTGGAAAGGAAAATGTGTATCTCAATGTATATGACCTCGCACATGTGAACAATTATTTTTACTTGTTTGGAATTGCAATCTATCATTCAGAAATTGAAGTGCACGTTATGGAATATGGGTTTGGAGCTCATGAGTACCCAACAAGTGGTGTCTTTGAAGCTTCATCTTCAGGCGATCGGTATTCTTGGGTACCACAGATATGTCTATAATCCAGTGAAAAGGGTGCGAATAATACATTTTGGTTTTCTCCCTACCCCGCGTCAGAATATTCTAATGGTGGCGCAGATATCGAAGAATGAGGATACTCTGGTGACTCAGAAGTTGGAGTTAAATCATGCGAGACCATCGGCGGATGAACATAGACATTTGGCGGCGTTTCAATTGTAATAGCAGGAGAATGGCTAGCTTCCGGAGTATGAATCATGGGATTGTCCAGAGATATTGATTGTTCTGGAGCCGCGAGAGAGGGACTGTCATCTGGAGCTTGAATCATTAGACTATCCGGAGGATGAACCGCTTGATCAAACGGCAATGCAGCATTGAAAATGGCTACTAGCATCACTAGGTTCACGCGCCGGAACGTGAGCTTTCTGATTAACTGGCGGAATACTTTCCCCTGGAGGGCGTGCGGTCGGACTCGGAGCCGTAACTGAATGACTCTCCATTGAACTAGGACCACTTCTTGGAGGGGAAGAACGGCGATTACGAAAATCAACTGGAGAATCGGAGACAACTCCGGTGGCCTCACTCAATCGAAGGCTGGTAATGCCGTTAAGGCCATGAACGGCAACGTGGCGTCCGTAGAACAGACCGGGGAAAGTGACATTAACACTACCGATGGAGATCGAGCCTGGGCTTTGGGAAACATTGAGGTAACAACGAGATAGGAAGGTAGGGAGAGAAGTACTGGTCGGGAGCCTGAGGAGATCGGTGATTGATATATATGAATTATCTATTAGCGACTTTATAGTAAATAAGTAATGGGGAATGGGGGCATATCTACTCAGAGTTTGTGAGAAGAGAGAGGGAAATAGAAATGACGTGACTAGGCTAAAAGGGGATATATATGTGGTAGTGTACCAATTGCCTTTTCTATGAATGAATTTATTTTGTTTTTCCCTTCCTTTCGTATCAAAGGTATCAAAGCCATCTGTCTAGCCATGACGCCGCCGCCGCTGGACACACGATCCCAAGACCGCCGGGTGAGCTAGAGCATCGCATCGACACACTCCAAGCCATAGTGTATTCCCGTTTTGAACAAAGCACGCAAGAGATCGTTGACCTCAAACAGATCGCCAATCAACTTGAGGAACTGATGCAGAAACGGGAAACATGTTTCTCTTCTCCTTCCAACCCTGCTAATGGGAAGCAACCTATTGGCACTAATGGGAACGGGGATGGTAACTCTGGCTCCATTGTGCATTCCTGCATTCCAACCTTCGGAACCTTCCGTGAGTTGCAGCACCCACAGCAACCTTCTTCTTATTTCATTCCCACGAAACAGAGTCATGTGGAATTCCCAAAGTTCGACGGTTATGATTTTCGCGGCTGGGCCTTTCGCTGTCGGCAGTTCTTTGAGGTTGACGGTACCCCACCAGAACATCAAATTCATTTACTGAGCATCCATTTAGAGGGTCATGCGCTTCGATGGCATCAAACTTTCATGAAGCATCGCTCATTCGCTGAGGTCAAATGGGAGGAGTATTTCAAACATATGGAAGAAAAGTTTACTGATGTTCGTGATGAGCACCCTCTGATTACTCTTAAGAAGCTGCTCCAAGGTGATGGGTTGGTTGCCGACTATGAGTGGCAATTCGATGAGCTCCTATCTAAAGTAGATGTTCCTGAACCAATTGCAGTGAACATGTTTATAGGTGGCCTTCGACCAAACATCCAACAATTTGTGTTGAATTTCTCTCCTCCTTCGCTTGCTAGTGCAACTTGCTCTACACAACTACAAGAAGCCACCATTCGAACCCTCCATTAAAATGCACCAAGTCGTGACCGTCAGGTCTCCCCTTATGGGCGCTTACTTGATTCAGAGTCTAAATTTTCTACAGTAATGGGCTCTAAGACTGACCCATTTCCATCCAACTTCCTTGGTCCACCGAAAGTGCAAGTCCCCTGGTCCAAAACTGGCACGACGGCGTCCTCCTCTGTCTCTACACCGAACTCATCCTTAGTGCCCTCTTCGGGGTCATTTTCGAAACCCACTCGCCAATTGTCCAAACGAGAAATGGACGACCGGCGCAAGCAAGGGCTGTATTACTGGTGTCCTAAAAAATACACCGCCGGCCACCGTTGTAAAGACTCCCATACCTAGGTGATTGTCCATGATGATGAGGACCAATTCGAAGATGTGTGCGTTAGGTGATGCTCAGGACATTGCTGATGGCAGTATCAATGCTATCAAAGGCCGTATTAACACTTCAACACTGAAACTCCTAGCAAGAATCAAGAATCAACCGGTTGTAATCAAGAAAATTAGGAAAATTGGCTTCTGACAAATACATTCGAAGGAATAATGAAGAACTAAGAGGTATTGAAATGACTTAGTCTAGGTATCGATATCTCAACGTTTTCCTCAACATCTCTCATTCAGAGAGGAATTACTATTTGGTCATCACCGTCATTCAATACAAAAGCTTTCAGTTAAAAGGGACAAAAGAGGGAGGATGATGACAGAGACTCAGAATAGCACTTAGTAAAGCCCAACAGTTCAAAATGCCTACCCAGAAAACCCAGGAAGTTAGGAAAATGATTTTCTGGCTAATGTGGTCGAAGAATGAAGGGGATGGCAAGTAGAGTAAAATGGAAATAAAAGAGCCATAAGGAGCAGTGAAAGTACCTGGTCAAAGAAAGAACAGAGAGGGCTAAGAGCTTTGCGAGGAAAGAGCTTTCTGGAAGTGAAGAGTTCTTTCTGAGAATGCAAAGAAATTTATGGGCATAAAGTGATAAGACGAGGAAGAAGTTGGGAATATAAAGGCGTTGCGGATTTGAAGGGTCGGGGGTAGTAAAATCAATTAGCGCCCAAATTTGAAAAGTCGAGGGTAGCCAAGTCCATATGCGCTGAGAATTAGGTCTAAAACCCTAAAAAGTGCAATGATGGAGGATATGAAAGGACGTGGGCATTAAATGCGCACGAACAGTAAAAACACCAAGATTGGCTATTACGTGGAACTAACGATTACGCACTCCAATGTGGGAAGACGAATGGTTGTCAATATCCTTGGAGAGTCAGGCTTGTTCGTATGTCGGTAGGCTCTCGTGATACCCCAGATTGGGGGCAGGTGGCAAGAGCTTGTGAACCCGGCAAGGCGAGGTAAAGTGCGAAGGTAATCCTGGTCATCATGAAAGCAAAGGAGTGATTGTGGAAAACCCAAAATAGCAAAGGAGTGATTGTGGAAAGCCCAAAATAGGTCGAAAGGAATTTCGAATTCAAGGAGTTTGAAATAGCAACAGACTGGAACTAGCTCGGATGCATGAAATTTGGGTTAAGGTTAGTCGGTCCGTGTGGAGACCCAAGTTAAATCAGTAATGCACCACATAGCTCAATTTTGGATAACAAGTTGTTGGTAGAAAAGCAGGTTACCAATAACCGGGACCAATACAAGCCAGGGCAGAAATTAAACTCAAACAAGTATTCGAAATGAGCACGTTAGACGAAATTTGTGGCAAAAGTAAATATTTTTCCATTAATGGTTGAATAGTTTACATGATGCTCTTACAAGAAAATAAACTGAGTCATTGACTCAAAGAAAAATTACAAAGCCAGAAGTACAGCGGTTGGGCAGAATTTGCAAGTTCGCAATATGAATTTCTCATTTGTCACAGATAGTTGGCATCCAAATTCATCAGCAACAGTTTGCAAGTTTACAGTAGGAACTTCAAATTCATCAGCAACAATTTGCAAGTTCGCAGTATGAACTTCCTAATCTGGACAAGCTTCAGAGGATCATCGTGTGGTGAAGATCCCTGTTGAAGTTGAGAGATCCCATTTGAAGTCGAACCAGGTGGATGAAGATTGGAAAATATATCTGGGTTGTACTGGTCAGTATTCTAAAGTATCTTTTTAGTACCTGTCAGTACCTTAAATATTTTTTTTTTAAAAAGGCAGAGCTTCACTGTTTGAAGCCAAAAACGATGCTACTTTTGGGGAAGTGGATGGAAGAGGTTGGGAGTGGCAGTGGACCGTAGCCGTTCCCCTTTTCACTCCATGTTGAGCTCGGCAGCTGATCTGGATTGGTGAGGCGAGAGCGATCGAAGACGGAGTGGACGAAGGGAAGCAAGTCCGGTATGGAAAAGTCGGGTGTATGGAAGGCTGGATTAATAATGGAAAATCTTCTGTTGAGATCCCTAAGGACGATGACGTTGATGATTCATCAAAGAACCACGGAATCGGAGAAAAGGAAAGGGTTTTGCTTTCTGAGCAAGTGGGGACTGGGGGGTCGTATGAGGATTTGGGAAATGGTAAGCGGCGGATGAGGGTGAAAACTATGGCTATAAACACAAAGAAGATGACACGAGAAACCAGGCACATATTTCACGGGATAGTGATACTGAAGTGTTGGATTTGGATGAAGAAGATAGTGACTGACTTGGAAATTACTGAAGAAGAGTGTGATAATTTGTGTTTTTCATTGAAAAAGAAGAAAAAATCTGTGTCAACTGAGCATGTTCTGTTCCATACTGTGGGTGTTTTGGTTTTTCAATTCTGTAGTTTTAGAAGTTATGCTTATTTTTAGGAGAAGATGGATTTTTTTTTTACTTTTTTTTAATATACAGTTAAGAAGTTAAGCTTCTAGGAAATTTGGCTTTCATCTTCAGTTTATTCTTTAGAACAAAACATTTCCAAGTTTGGTTCAACTTCAGAAGAATCCTTGTAACGCAGGAGTTGAATCTGATGAACAAATGAAAAATGCTATTTTCTCTATGTAATGCAGGAGCTGAATCTAATATTCATATCTTGCTTGCGTGATTGTCCCTATGCAAAGGATCTTTGGGTGGAACTAATACAACCCTGATTTTATTCGGCATTTTTTGCTGCCTCTTTGCAGAATTGGATGAGACTAAACCTCACAAATGAAATTGGGAAGGCATGCACCAACCGATGGGAATGACACAAGTGGTAAGTGGCTTGTGTAGCTTAAATAAGATATCGATTTCGAACCTTATGAATGCAGAAAGTCTCCATTGAGAGTCTCCACTATAGTCTGGTACACGATGAGGGTCAAATTCAGATTAGTCAAAGTGAAGCTCTGGATACCAAATGGACAAAAAAAAAAGGAAGCATACTGTTAGTAATTGGGCTGTCTTACATTTAAAAGGTTAAATGCTAAACTATTATTTTTGATATTTTTTTTATAAAATGGTGAATGGAATGGATGAAGTGAAAATATGAATGTTCTTGGAAATGGAATAGTGACTATCATAGTTCAATTAAATATAGGAGTAAATTTTCACTAAGTCTAGATGAAAAACCCCAAGATACCACTTGAGTCCAATATTCCCAATTAATAGTAGATCTACTACCGTAGCTAACTACTATCTCTTGAGATATTGTTTAAAACCACTTAGTGTGTGATTAGGATTAAATTAATGCAACTTGGTTCCTCTTCATATGAATGCGATACTGCATCACTCAATTAATCCAATTCAATCATATTATCTAACAATACCACGTAGACAACACAATATCATTGAATCAATAAGGAAATACATATATCTAAATCCAACAAGCTACAAAATTCAATCCAATCACAATTGTCAAACTAACAAAGATAATAAACATTAATCTCAGTTCCAGAATTTATACACAATAATTCCTAAAACTAGGCAATCTAAATATATAAATATGGACTAATAGAATGAACAAAATACTCCCCTGTTAAAGCTTTGAAACTCAAGAACACATCCTCATCTCCAAGAACCAAAAGAAATCAGCCACACATTATTCTGAACACTCACCGGAATCTGGAAAAATACTCGCCGGAATCTGGAAAACAGAGAAGGACCGATGGTGTTGGTGTGTGAGTTTTTTCCGGTGAATCAGCGACTCCGGTAACGGTGAAAGATGTCTTCGACGGTGGTGGTAGCTGTCCGTCTCTTTCCTTCTTCTCTCAAGCTCCCTCTCTCTCGTCTGATCCCAAGTTCCACCTCCTGGCCCAGGCTCGTGGTGCTCTCTGGTTCTGTATCTCCGGCGATGGAAGTTGGTGAAGGTGGAGGAAGGTCGCTCGCCGGCGACCGTGGTGGCAGAGGAAGTCGCCGGCGAGGGAATGATGAACGAAAAGGTCCGAGAGGGAAGAAGGAAGAAGAACGATGAAGGTCCCGTCCAAGGAACCAAATTACATTATAAACAATCCTACAAATTAGTGCTTAATCATGCAATAGTGTCCCAGAAAATGCATTAAAAATCTCAATTTAATCATGAAAAATCATATAAAAATATTGTTAGATCAGATGCTATATGAGGAAGACTTGCAAGTTTCGAATATGAAACTGATGGGGCTTCCCCCACCTGCTGATTGGATAAATATCAAGGTTGATGGTGCTATGTCATCATCTATGAATAGAGCAAGTTGTGAAGGTGTTTTATGTGAATGTCATGGGTTATGGATTGCTGGTTTCTCATTGCCCTCAGTCTTTGTAGTGTCATAGGTAAAGTTGTCCATATGAAAATAATTTTCCTTCCCTTCCCTCCTAAACCAAATATATATAGTAACATTAAAATCGTTTCACTCCTGCCTCTTCTGATGAATCCAAACAATGTAGTATTAAAATCTTTCATGTCCCCTCCCTTCCATTAAAATCTCTCACATTCTCTACCCTCCGTCAAAGCAAACATACTTTAAGGTCTGTTTGGTTTGAGGAGAGGGGAAGGGATCGGGAGGGAATGGAGGAATTTTGACCCCTCCCCTCGTTTGATTGATCATATTTTTTAGGAGGGGAGGAGGAATGTTTTAAAATTTTCCCCTCTCCCCCCTTAAAATCTTACCCCCTATACGGATTTGAAGGGATTATAAAAATTGGTTTCTGAATGGACTAAGATGCTTATAGAATTTTTCTATTATTCCTAAAATACCCTTATGCTGGTCTGTCTTGTCTGTGCACTGTGTCTGTCGTCTCTGGTCTGTTTCTCGTCGTGCTTTGTTTCTGTCGTTGCTGGTGTTTGCTTGTGTTTGCATAAGTCTCTATATATTTTTATAGATCTCGATAGCTCACGTAATCTATGGCTATCTGACTTTTCTTCAATTATTAGCGTCTATTAATTGCAACCTGGTTTATGGTGTTAGCAATTGATCAGTTTGTTCGGAACTATGATCTGAAACGTTTACCAGAAAGCAACGAACTAACAAGTGTATGGAATATATGAAATAGCCATTTTTCTTTTTCTTTTCTTGGCGACGAAGAACTTGAGGCTCATAGGCGGGAGCTCAGAAAATGGCGATTAAAGCCAATAGAACGGTGGTTTCGGCTTGTCTTTTCTGGGGTTTTATTCTGTACACGACCATAGCAACGCCAACGACAGAATAGTGCGTGAAAGTGCATATTCTCTCTGTTGTGGATAAGATCCCAAGAACATTAGGGGCCGAACGGAACTAGTCCTCTTTCCCGATAAGAATCAATCCGGAAGTTCTACAACTTCTCTGGGCGTCTTAAAATTATAGCAAACTGCAAAATTGAGAGTAGAATCCATATGCCATGTTTTTCTGTTAGATTAGATTCTTCTTCTCGTGATAGCGATTCTGGTTATGTGCCAAAAGGTTATTTTTGTTCTGTTGGAGGAATCAAAAGCAGAACTAGCTGTAAGATCAATATTCGATTCATTTGGCATCTTCAAATCCCAATATTTTTCTTGGTGAGTTTGGTTTTGCTGTGAAATTATTATTTGTAGTATCGAATTCACGCGAGTCCTCGTTTTGTCAATTCCTTAGGCGTTTGGTCTCTATCCTGTATTGCGACAACTTTTTCATAGTCTGTGTTTTTTTATCTTTCTGATTCGCAATTCCACCGCAAATTCAACTTTTTCTTCAGTGACAACTGACAATTATCCTACTCCCTCGCTCTTCAAATTTCCTTCTCTATTTTTTTCCCCTTTTGATTGTTGCAATTACGTTGTTGCGAAATTGGTTAATTAACTTCAGTGTGGTATTCTTTCCTGTTCATTTGAAAATTGATCAAAATCTAGAGAAAAAGAGATCACTTTCTACAAGTTGAGCCTCTGATAACAGACGATTTTTCTACTAGGGTCCCTCTTCTGTTTCTTTCTTTTTCTTGGGTTGTGTTCTGTAGTGTAGAACACTGAACACTGATGTCTAGTCTCAACGGGTTAGTATGTTTTTTATATCGCATCGGTGACTCTCTCCCACATACCTATAAGCAGATATCAAAGAGAATATGATTGTTCTAAGATGTCTATAAGGAAGATCACTGTGCAACACGTATGTTGTGTTTAGGCAAAAGGGGTGGGGTGTATGCATGGTGAGACTGAATAGTAATTAGTGTGAATAGAGAATGTATACCTTTTAGGTTAACCACCTATTTATAGGGATTACCTTTAAGGTTTGGACCTTGGGCTTTGTGCACCTCCTAGTCCATGATCAACCACTTAACCGGCACATTCCATGATTTATGGAGGGATTCTGGTATAAGCTGTCATTGTTGGGTCACACAGCCAATGGGCCTCTTATATGATTCCATGATAGGTTGGTTAATCTTAATCAGTTCTCTTTCGGCTATGAACAACGTTTTTTTTTTTAACTTTTTTTGTGGTGTTGGTCTACTGATTCTAAACCCTTAGGACCCGTTTGTTAGGAAGAAAGCTTGGGGAGGGAAAGGGAAGATCTCAATCTTCCCATGGATTTTGGCTGTTTGTTACACAGAAAGTCCAGTCAGCAACTCACTGGAATTGGACATTTTCCCTTATTTGAGAGAAGATGTTTTCCCTCCGAAAATGGAAAGAAAGTTGCCATCTTCCCAGGAAGATGGTTTTTTGACAGATTTACCCCTGAAATTCAAATTTGGCGGGAAGTTTGAACTTGGCGGGAAAGTTCAAATTTGGCGAATTTTTTTTCTTCAAAAGTTCGAACTTAACAATAAAATATTTTTTTAAAATATATTTTAGCAAAAAAAATATTTTTTTATTATTTTGAATTAATTTCTTTTGAGGGTAAAATAGACATTTCCTAATTCCTTACCAACTACCACCTCTTCATTTTCTTCCTACCAAACAACTCAAGTCATCTTCCATCATCTTTCAAATATTCATTTCCATTCCTTTCCCTCCTCTAAAGTTCATTTCCCTCCCCAAGCTTTCTTTGTAACAAACGGGTCCTTAGCTTTTGATGTTTATCTTATCCTATTGAGTTGAGTTTCCTGCCTCTTTCTTATTTTTGTATAGCTATGCGCTTTTCATCATTTCCAATTTGTTGTTGTATCATTAAATTTTCACTAGCAGCTGTATCCATGATCTTAAGTTGGCAGAAGTATTTCCCATATCCCTATTGACGTTAGATTTCAGACCTTCTCCTTTCTGTTGATGATTTTTTTTTTATATAAGAAAAAATTTTAAGAAAGGGGTTGGACTCACTTATAGTCTAATGGTAGGGCATTTGGAGCCCAGTCCACATGGCATACTAGATTAGAGAGTACACATGCCTCCACCTCTTCCCAGCGTTTCCACTGCTTCGTAGACCCCTAAGATGCATCCCCCAGCGTAGGATCGAACCCCTTCATTTTAAGTGAGAAAGTCCCAGTTGAACCCAAAGACAAGGGGTCCTTTCTGTTGATGATCATTTATGAACGTTTGCTTCTAACTTGAGCAGATTTCACATCCCTTAAAAAAACTCATGCATGTTTTATTTTTGCACTTAATTTGTCAAAATTATAATGTCATATGCATACCAATACTTAGCTTCATGGTTTATTTATATAGCTTGATAAAATATTATCTTGATTTTCAATATATATATATATATTAAATGTTCATTTTCATTTTAAGGCAATAAAGTTTGAAAAAAATCACTTCTAACATATGTAAAGTTGTCCATGTGTAGATAGTTTCCCTCCCCTCATCTCTTAAACTAAATAAGGTAACATTAAAATATTTCTTATAACATAAGGGTAAATTTATCAATGTGAAAAAAATTTCTCTCCCCAATCAAACAAGGCAATATTAAAATCTCTTTCTTCCCTTTCCTTCTGATTAATCCAAACAATATAATATTAAAATCCTTCTTATCCTCTCTCGTCCATCAAATCAAACAGACCCTAGAGGCTTTAACTATAGAGAGAGAGTTACAAACCCGGTAAAATTATTAAAAATATATTTATTTAATTTTTCCAAGTGCTTAATATTTGCTAAACACGTAGCTCTAACTTCGGTGTTGATACTATAACTTCAATCTTATCTTCTCCCACCGACCAAATCATTGTAATTGATACTCCATCTATTCTTAATATAAAGTAAATGTGACTTTTTTTAAAAGATATTAAGAAAATTAATTAAATTACTTTAAAATATTTATATTTATTTTTTTTTTTCAAACTATTTTACCTAACATATAAACTGATGATATATAACATAGGGGTTTAAACTTCTCATGTTGCATGAGAAGAAAAAGATTCCTACACACAAATGAAACGGTGGGACCCACATTTATATATAATGTTAATTATATATATGTGTGGGTCCCACCATTTCATGTGTATATGACATGAGAACAAAGTTGTCAAACTCACGAGTCTAAACAAACTCGTAACAGTGATGTAAACTCGTATCGTGAACTCGAATCGGTAAACTCGTAAAAGTTTACTTTTATCATTAAAACATATTAACAATGTATAATTAAATAATTAAAATATAAAATGACAACAATTTAATTTAAATATATTTTAAATCTAAAAATTGAAATTAAATATATCAACATTCATAATTTATTATATTTAATAAAGAAATTTTTATAAAATTCATATATAAAATCGTTGAGGATGACAAAAATAAAATAAAAAATAACACAATTTTGTAAGCTACAAACGTAAAAACGGTAAATTCGGTATGTAAACTCGCGAGTTTATATGAATTCACAGCTGACATGAGTTTACTAGAGACTTGACTCGATTTAGTAAGGTAGAAACGTAAAGACGGTAAACTCGGAGAGTCAACTCACTAGTTTGACAACAATGCATGAGAATACACTTCTCCTACAACATGAAAAGTGTTTTTCCCTATAATATAATGTTACACAACATATTCCTTAATTTCTCCAAAAATGTTAAATATATCTTATATTTAGAACCAGAATAAATAATTGTAATGTGGTCTCACTCAATCTCCATTATTATTGTTGTTGTTGTTCATTCTTTTGTGTGTGTGGGGGGATTTAAATGATAATACTCATCTGATCTTAAGTATAGAACATAGTTTATAATACAATTACATTATAAACAATGTCCTATATTTAGAACTGGAAGTAGTACCATTTTATAATACTCATATGATCTTAAATATAGAACATAGTTTATAATACAAATTACATTATAAACAATGTCCTATATTTAGAACTAGAAGTAGTACCATTTTATCTTTTCTATGGATTATTGATTCTCCTCCTTGGAATTGATAAGTGTGGCTATATTTGTATAAAGTTGATAACAACTTTTACTTTACATATATGGTTGATAGCTATGAATCACATTTCATAACGTGTAAAGTTGTTTTTGTGCTAAACAACAACAAAAGCATGCAAATTAATCCCTACATAGCCTTTTATCCTATTTCTGTTCATGATCCATGCTCTACTACAATGTTTACTACTTATATGATTGCTTAATTACTAATGTTTTCTTTTAAAAAAATGTGTTATTCGTTTTCCATAGAAGTTTAATACTCCATCCGGTCCTAATTATAGGACAATATTCTAATAATTGTCAATTTTTTCCTAAAATACCTCTATTTTATTTCTCTCAAGTGTGTTTGATTTTTTGTGAGTATATATATGTGGACACGTATACTCTTTCAGTCAACGAAACTTTTAGATATATATGTGTGTGTGTGTATCTATGTATGTATATATGTATGTGTATACACACAAATATCTATAGACACTATAGACACACACATATATGTGTGTCATATATGTATGTATGTATATGTGTGTGTGTGTCTACACACATATTTTTTTGTTGTGTGTGCGTACATATATGTGCGTGTCTACATATATGTTATGTATGTATATATGCGTGTGTCTACACACATATATTTTGTGTGTGTGTGTGTGTGGACACACACAAATACGTGTGTGTGTCTACACATATATATTTTATATGTGTGTGCACACACAAATATATATAGTCACACACACACACACATATATGTGAGTGTGTGTGTACTGTGTGTATGTACATATATGTATATTTATGTGTTTGTCAATATGTGTATGTACAAATATAAACACACACATATATACATGTATATCTTTGTGTGTGTGTGTTTATATGTGTGCGGCGTGCGGGTGTGTGTGCCTATATGTGTCTGTCGATATATCACATATATATGTGTGTGTGTACATATATATGTATATATAGTAAGACCATTATTTTAATTATATAGCATGTAGAAAAAAAAAATAGGTTGGAGAGGCATGTGGTAGGAGCTATTGATTTACTTTCACTTAGGTCATTTTAAATTTATATAAGGACATTTTAGGAAAATAAGTAAATTTAACTAATTTAACTTCTTTCATTAATCTCCCCAAAATCAGTTAAATATATCGTATAATTAGGACATGAGGATTTAATAATCAAAACATTATAAATGCAAATAAACATGTATAAAAAATATGATATTGTGTGCCATACCTTCAACAAAATCAAAAATCAGTCATCATTCGTAACAACAAAAAAAAACAAACGAAAATGCTTCATATTTTTATACAAATCTTGGCACTCTACGTTTTCTTTTTTCTTTTTTTAACAAAGTGGGGTTCCATCATCACCCATTATTCCACAATCATCATCTAGAATCTATCCGTAGTTAAACAACTCTCACGAGTGACTATACAGAAAATTTATCACCTCTGTCGGAGGAGATTCAAAAACTAAAAAGTCATCACTACAATTAAATTTAAAATTAGCTAATCAATCTGTCATAGAATTACCTTCTCTCAGTGTATGGGCAAAAAGAATTTGCAGCTCTTTATTACTTTCTTGCAGCCATGCGTTAAGTGTCGGTCTTTAGTCTTTCCTTAGATCCAGGCATCCTGAACCATATGTAGAGCCAAAGTTGAGTCCCCTTCCACTATTCCACTATGATCCTATTGAATGGCACTCTACTTTTATTATAGGAGAATTACGGTTAAAGACTTAAATTCATAATTCTTTAATTTGTAAAGAAAGCTAATAATAAATACTACTCCTTCCAGTTCTAATTATAGAACCTAGTTTGTAGTGAAAATTGTACTACAAACTAAGTCATATAATTCCAGAGGTAGTAATTATTTTATTTTTAAATTTAATTTGTGTTATTTGAGTGATAAACAATATGTTAAATGTTTTTAGTTGTAAATTTGTATTGTATAATTGATAAATAACTAATAAATTTACATTATGTGAGTGGTAAATTTAAGAATTTCTTAATATTATCTCATGTCCTAAATATAAGATCCAGTTAACTTTTATTGGAGAAATTATGAAAGCTAAATAAATTATTTTAAAGTACTTCTATTTATCATTTTTTTCTCCAAACTAGTTAGTATGACTTATAAACTACCACTCTGATCCTATTTATAAGTCCCCTTTGGTCAAAAAATTTGGTCCTATTTATAAGTCCTCTTTTAGGTAATAAATGAGATTGTGACAATTTTGCCCATATTAATTATACCAATGAAAATAGAGAGAGAATGTTAACTTGAAAGATACTCATTCATAAATGAGGACAAAGTTGAAAATTTACCCTACAATCATTGAGCTAACTAACTCTCCTTGGTATCTGTGTTTTGGTCAAAAGGGACTTATAAATAGGACCAGAGTGGTAATATATAATTCAATGATATATGACATATGCAATGATTATTAAGTACTATATTTAACTTTCTTAACATCTTTAAAAAAAAAATCAACTGTATTTTATATTTAGGACCGGAGAGAGTAATTAATTTAAAATTTTAGTGCTTCATTATAATTTTTAATACTCAAGAGGAAGGGTGGTAGATGATTAAAGAAGATATTTGTGAGGTTCATATTAGGTGCTTCTTAGGTACTTTTCCCTCTAATTTGAGGGATTAGACATTTTTTTTTATTTTTTTATTTTTTATGTATTCTATTTATTTAGATTAGATTATATACTACATCCTAAAATTTTTTTTTGCACCCAATATCTCAAATTAATTAATTTTCAGTCCTGCATTCAGAAATATTTTTCCTGTAACCCCAATATCCTGGAAATTAATTAATATGATATATTGGGTGCAAAAAAAATTTCAGGATGCAGCATACAATCTAATCTAAATAAATAGAATATATAAAAAATTTAAAAAAAATAAAAAAAAATGTATAATCCCTCAAATTAGAGGGAAAAGCACCTAAAAAACACCTAAGAGAAAAGCACCTAATGTGAATTCATATTGGTGTGGTATATTAATAAGTGAAATCCGTTCACATGCATCCACTTCACTTGCATGTCATGATGAAGAATTGGATGTGTCATATGGTTAGGCACGTGTCACAAGACTTAATATAGAAGAAAAGGTAGAGAGAGAGAGAGAGAGAGGTGGAAAAGGATATATATATTCATGCATGCAAAGTTAGATGAGAAGGCAAGCAAAGTGGTACACGTAAACTTAACAAAAGATCGAGGTTCATTAGTGTTTGGAGATAATAATTGGAATAAACCTATATTTTAAGTGATTTTATATATATCGCACAATCTAAATAGGGAAAATCCAAAATAAATCTCACTGAAATAACAAAATTCTCATTTAGGCCTACACTTTTAACAAATTCATAATTAGACAATAAGTCTTTATATTTATACTTTTTTGAAATAATGATTGAAGCCTTCAAAAATAGTTTTTTAATCGTGATTTACGGTATATGAAGTAAGTATGTGAGAGAAGTTTTGTCTCAATTTATGTAAATAAGCATTATTAGGACCCTGAAAAGTGATCACAAACAAGCTTTTATTAGGAATTTCTCAATGTTGTTAAGAGACCATAATGTCCCTTTGTGTTTATGATCATTTCAAAAGAAATATGAAGAATATTCAGATTTTTGTAGAAAATATAATTCAGAACCACACAATTCATATCCGAGACTTCACGGGTTCTACACATGGTAGTGAAAACGTAGATTTTACCTGAAAACGGAAGAAGATTGAAAAATCGTAAAACGTAAAATCGTAACGTAGTAAAAACGTAAAAAAAAATCGTAAAAACACAAAAAACGTTTGAAAAATTAGTAAAATCGTTTTAATAAAAAAAAAATCGTAAAACCGTAAAATCGTAGTGATAAAACGAGTTTTTAACTACCTTCTACAGTCTTTGATACTTAGAATAGATAAACCAACTATGAATTCTTCACTAGAAATTGTTGAAAAAGTAACGAGTCTCATTTCATATTTGCCTAAACTATCCAAATTACAAAGAACAAAGCAATTGTATTTAAGACGAACCCGATTCTAAAGTGCACAAATAGGAAAAGAGATGTTGTGAGCTGTGAGGATCATGGATTTAATCCAATTTTTATCCATAAAAAGAAAAAAAAAAGAAGTGGTTAGAAAAAGCATGTAGGGTCATTATGGTATTTTAACGACATTTAAGAAATTATTGATTACACCTCTTGGTCTGATTAGAAATCTATTGAAAGTGCAGGCCTAAATTAGAATTTTATTATTTCAATTGGATTTAATTCCGATTATCCCATCTAAATATGTTAACATCGTTTTTTTCCCTTAGCTTCCAAAAATACCCACTAATTAAGTTTTTATTTGAATTAATTTATTTTAAGTATTTTTACGATATACGAAATACATAATACCTATGTGAGAGAAGTTTTACATTAAGTAGGTGCATAAACACTTATTTTTAAGTGCTCCTAAAAAAAAAACTCCTACAATAAGGATAAGAATAAAATTATGATTTATGAGCCTTTAAACACTTTCCATAAAAGATAAAGTGATATATCATATATATGTATTTGTAGATATAAACTTTTTAAATGAAGGCAACAAATATAAACTTTTTAAAAACTCTTTTGTAACCAAATATATGTATGTATAACTTTTTAATAAATAAAAAAAATCTTATAAATACATAATCTTTTCAATAATATTTATATTTTTTATGTTGCACTGAGTTTAAAGCTAATCACACTATTTATGATTTATGATTAATGTGTCTTGTTATAGAGTATTTTCCGTAATGATGGTATACTTATGTTCAATGAAATTTCATGAGAGAATTAATCATAGATTTAGTTGTTAACCAGGGCTGATATTGTTGTTAATGTGATTGATTTAGTTGTTAAAATATTGTTGTTAATGCGACTGATTTAGTTGTTAACGGGTATTGATTTTGTTGTTAATGTGGTTGTTTTAGTTGTTAACGTTTATACCAGAAAAGGCCCTAGGGCCCTTTTTGGTATGTGAAAGTTGTTGGGGCATTTTTTAAAATTTTGAGCCTTAATTGGGCCCCTGTATGAATTTTCCTCTAATCATAATATGTGCGTTGGGGGAAATAATCATATGCTAATTATATTTTAATTTTTAAAAAAAAATATAAAGACATAAGAATTTCATAGAAACTTTTGTCATCTGAAAATTTACGATCCCTTCTTTAATTGTTTTTTTTTTAAAAAAGCATATTGACATTCTCTAGATATATATAAACACACACACATTTATTTTGATTACAATATATATTTTTTTTTGGGTAAAAATTGGGGCTTACTTGCCCATTACTTCAATAAAAGTAAATTAATCAGGATTTAGCCGTGGGTAAACAACTCCCAAATTATCCCTAAACAGAAAATCTACCACCCCTGTTGGTGGAGAGTCTAAAATAGTAAAATCGTCGTTACAAATAAAGCTATGCTGCGCTAACCAATCTGCTACAGCATTGCCTTCTCGCAGAATGTGAGAAAAGCAAATTTGTAGCTCATTGTTATTGTCTCGTAGCCATGCATTCAGGCTTCTATCCCTTGTTCTTCTTTGGACCCAGGCATCCTGAATCATGTGTAGAGCCATCGTTGAGTCTCCTTCTGCAATGATCTTGTTGCAACCCAGACCCTGAGCCATTCTAATGCTCTGTACGAATCCTCAAATCTCAGCAGCTAAAGCCTGACATCGTCCTAGCTTCCTAATAAACCCACAAATCCAGCTACCATCACTCCTCCTCAATACCCCTCCACAACCTGCCAAGCCTGGACATCCTTTTGCAGCACCATCAAAATTTAGTTTCACCCACCCCTCTTCCGGGAAATTCCATTTAATTTCCCTTGGCTTCTTTAACAACCCAAGGTCATCAAATCTATTTAATGAGGTAATACACTCTCTAACATAATTTTGGATAACAAATTCAGGGCGAGCAGGCATCTTAAACCCTTCTTCAAATAATAACTCTTTCCTCCATTCCCAAATCATCCAGCTGCACACTGAAAATACCATACTCCATTCTTCTCCGGTTTGCGATTATTTAGCGACCAACAATTCTTGTGTTCGGTAAAAAATTGTGGACGTACCTTTAACACCTTTAAGGCCACCATATCCGACGAGATTCCTGATGACTTCTCAATACATGGTTCAGTCCTCAACTCCTCCACCACACCTCGCTACAAGTAGCCACACCTCCCGGGATACGTGCTCTTCTAGCCGCCGTGAGAAGCCGATTATGTGCTGCCAACCACAAAAATACCTGGATCCTTCTTGTGGTTTTCACCTTCCAAATCACCTTCCAAATGGCTCCCAGCTCTATATTCACATCTCCTCTCAACTGCTGGTACATTTAAGATACCGAATACATGTTTCCCTATATTTATATCTACTATATTCTACAAAAGTGTAAACGATGTTTCCGTTTTTTTATTCGAAATGTTTTTTTTAATTATTACAATACAATGAAATAATATTTTTTTAAAATAAAAACGAGAAATAATTATTTCTTTTTTTTGGTAAATTAAATTAACGAAGGGTATTTTGGTAATTCAAGCGTTGTTGGGTGATTCCATTAGGCCCCGTTTGGATCAAAGAAAATGTGGGAATGGAAATGAAAAGAATGGAATGAAAAGGAAAATATTTTCCCTCGATGTGTTTGTTTCGCAATAGAAAAGAAAATGGGTTGATAGGAGAATTCTTGTTTGGTTGGAAGAAAATAAGGTAGGAAAATGACGCAAAATACCATTTTACCCCTGAATATAAAACGGGTTGAAACATTCTCGATAATCATTTTGCTACAATTCTAGAGAATTCCATATGATTCTCGAGAATTTGCAACAATAATGCCCCAAAATAGTCCAGCCCTTCTTTTTATTCATTCCAAAACGGTGGGTCCTTTAAATCTGATCAAAGAAGAGGAAATAAAATAAATGAGGTAATAATAATAATAACAGCAACAACTGATTTTTGCCTTCTCCTTCTTCTTCACCATCACCTCTCTCGCTCTCTCTCTCTCTCTCTCCTGCCCCTTCAATCTCACTGATAGAGGTCATACCCCTCATCAATATCATAATCGAAATTTTCATCTTGTAGGGATGAATGGAAGGTCGCGGTCTCATCGGAAGCCATGGATCACTTTGTTCAATAAAAGAAACAAAGAAAAAGAAAGTATGAAGCAATCGAGCGAGAGAAGCAGAGACGACGACGACGTTGAAAAGGGTAATTTGGTCTTCTTCCTCAGCTGGAAATTGAGTTCCCACCAAAATAGGTGGGAACCGATTTTTCCCATGTATAAGGGAAAATGTCCCGCCGCCGGAAAATATTCTCCCGGAAAAATGCGAACCAAACATCAGCCGCCGACGGAAAATGTCCATTTTCCATTTTCTTTCCCCAATTTTCCTTGAACCAAACAGGCCCTTAGTTTTGGTATGGAATTGTGATGCCATATATAGAATCCAAAGCGTGGAATCCCTATTCCCACTCTTGTACATGATACATTTATATTGCATTGTACCAAAGGAAGCAAAAGTCTCTTCTTAAGAAAGCAAGCTTCCTCTGTCAACTTTTCCACTTTAAATCCTGAAAGGTGAAAAGTGATCAAGGATACCAAAATTGTCCTCAATCCTATGTGATCGTTTAGCTATATCTAGTTAGTTAGAGAGGTTTTTTCTTTTCTTTTTCTTTTCTTTTATATACCCCGAAAAGTAAAAGCAAAAAGGAAAATTAAGAGGCCATCGCTGAATTTACAATGCTTTGAATAGTAAATATATATACACACTCTCTCTCTCTGAGGGTATAAGAGAAAACTTTCAACTATAACTACATACCCGACCATTGTTATTACTTTCTTCGGTTCTAAATATAAGACATAGTTGATTTTTTTTGAAAGATTAAGGAAGTTAAATAAGTTACTTAATCATATTATATATTGTGTATCTTGAAATTATATATCAATTTATAAGTAAGATATAATAGTTTTGAGAAAAAATGGCAAATGTAAATATTTTTAAATAATTTAATTAGTTTCTTTACTTTTTTTTCAAAAAGAATCAATTTTATCTTTTATTTAGGAGCGAAAAAAGTATCCCTTATGAGATATACCACAACAACATTCTCTACCATCCTCGAGCAGGACTAGCTAGCCATATCGTCGAGTGTTTGGGAAACACTAGAATCAATTAAAACTTGCCTTTAACGATTTACCTCGTATGATATATATAATATTACTTCTAATCCTAAATATAAGGTCTGGTTAACTTTTTGTTGAAGAAAATAAGGAAACTAAATAGGTTACTTAATCATATCATGTGTTGTATATCATTAGAGTATATAATAATCTATAAATTAGTTTGAAGAAAAAACAATAAATATGAGTACGTAAAAGTAATTTAATTAGAAATTCCTTAATTTCCCAAAAAAAATCAACTGGGTCTTATATTCAAAACCGAAAATAGTATCATTTAAAATAAGTTAATCCAAATGAGACTGTATGATATAATGTCTGTAAATTTTTTTTAAAATCATTATAATATATAAAATTTATATAATCACGGGTGGAAAAAAGGCTTTTAAGACCGGACAAAAGAAGCATCGTAAGACCGGACCCGCGTCAGGTCTTGTTCCAAGAGGTATTAAAAGTCTCACTTTTAAGACCAGACTCAAACCGGTCTTAAAGAGTTTCTTTTAGACCGGACATTTTAAACATCCGGTCTTAAAAATGTTTCAAAATAATAATAATAAAAAAACTCAAATGAAACAACCGGTCCCAAATCACCAAATCTGACAACATTTTGAATGTCCATCCGTCATCAACGACGGAGAACCAAGAGAAGATTGGAAGCAACAGCAACAAGAAAAACAAAAAAGATGATTACAAAATCCAGAAATAAGAAAAAAATAACAAGAAACAGAAATCATTCACCATGGAAATCGAATTTGAAGTCAAGATCTACAAAAAAAATCACAAGCTTAAAGCAACCAAATCTGAGCAGGATCCTCTTGTCGGTGCTAGCAAAGCTTCAAGCAACCAAAATCGAAGTCCAAATCGAAAGGTGGAGCAGCCAAGGTAGGAAATAAACAAACTTAAGCAAGAAGAGATCTGAGTTTGATTTCAGGCCAGATCTATGCGAAGGCGTGGAAGGAGCCATAGATCGAAGAGGAAGGAACCGCCGTCTAGAATCCTCAAAGTAGTACGCTTTCGCTGTTGCTGAGGATTGGAGTCGACGCCATCGCAAAACCCTCGAAGCATCTCACCGCCAACGTTGCTAAGGATTTGATTATGTGGCTCTTGGGATGACTTACAAAGATTGCGAGTAGGTTAGAGGAAGAGGATGACATTCTTGCTGAGGATTTGACCCGTGAGACTCTTGGGACACTCGTTGAATCTATAACTAAGCAAATGTTATATCACCAAGAAGACAAAGCAGACTTACGAACTTAACAGGTTTAGCGAATTTAGTTTTTTTTTACACTTTTAAGACCGGTTTTTTGAAACAACCGGTCTTAAAAGTATACTTTTAAGACCGGTTGTTTTAAACAAACAGTCTTAAACCGGTCTTAAAAGTGCTATATATATTTACGAAATTGTCACCGGTCATTTTTTTTACACTTTTTTAAAAGTATACTTTTAAGACCGGTTGTTTGAAACAACCGGTCTTAAAATTGTTCTATTTATTTACGAAATTGCCACTGGTCATACTTTTAAGACCGGATCTTTTATAATCCGGTCTTAAAAGTCTTCTATATATTTACTGAAATTTTCATCGGTCATACTTTTAAGACCGAATCTTTTATAATCCGGTCTTAAAAGTGTTCTATATTTGTTGGAAGTTAAGATTTAATTAGTTAGCGTATACGATTATATTGTGCAATTATCTTAATTAAGTTGTTAGAGAGATTTTAGGAATTAAGTTAGCAGATCATGATTTTTTGAATTTTGTAATTAAATTCCTGATTGTAATAATCTTAATTAAGTTGTTAGAGAGATTTTAGGAATTAAGCTTGCAGATCATGGTTTTTTGAATTTCGTAATTATATTACTGATTGTAATCCCTAGATTATAGGACTACCTAGGTCAGAAGATTATTTACTTATTAGCATCTGTATATAATTTCAATTAGGCGAAGGCATAAATCATCGCATTCTTGGACTAATCTCTTATCAGTGTCTTCTCACAATATTTACGAAATTGCCACCGGTCATACTTTTAAGACCGGATATTTTATAGCCCGGTCTTCAGAGTGTTCTATATATTTACGAAATTGTCACAAGTCATACTTTTAAGACCGGATCTTTATAATCCGGTCTTAAAAGTGTTCTATATATTTACGAAAGTGCTACCGGTCATATTTTTAAGACCGGATCCTTTATAATCCGGCCCAAAAAGTTCTTTATATTTACGAAACTGTCACCGGTCATACTTTTAAGACCTGATTCTCTATAATCTGGTCTAAATGAAGCGGTCTTAAAGCTCTTTTTTACACTAGTGAATACAAATTGAAAACTTGGGGTCAATTATCATCGCCGGTCCCTCTTCTCCCCCCTCTAAAATTGCTATAAAAAGAAGCTATTTTGTTCTCAAGTCTCTTTTTAATTAAATTACGATAATATAAAACAATTAACTTAGATTCTCATACAATCGTGTCATGCGTCACAATAAAAAGAACCATAGTGGTTGGAGGTATATGTAATCATTTTGAGATCGAAAATGACCACCTTTTTAAAATTTTATATAGTCAATGTACGAATGAGAAGTTATGAATATTAAATAATAATTTTTTTTAAAAAAAATGTTATACTCAATATGATATGAACTAGTGGAAATTATTATGTTCCATCTATTTATTATCTAATTTGTTGAATTAGTAAAGTTAGTTAATATTTTTTTTCCTATAACTAATCATTTTCCACTAGCTAATTCATACTTCCTCCGGTCCTAAATATAGGGCCTATTTGATACACGGAACATGTGAGAAAGAAAGAAAAGATGAACAAATTTCCTTATTTGGTACACTTTTTATGTTTAATCTTCTTGACAACTCAAGTTTCCAGACCCACCAATCTTCCTTTAAAGGTAGAAGATAATATCTCACCAAAATTGGTGGGATCTTAAGTTATTACGTGAAGTCGTGAAAAGTGACGTTTTCAGATATATTTACCCCTCATAAAATGTTTTTTCTATAATGTAAGAAAATATGATTAAATTCTAATCTATGCGATAAATTCGAACTTATACGATAAGTTTAAACTTAGTGGGAGAATACTTTAGACAAGTTCGAAGTTAGTGGGAGAATATTTTAGAGAAATTCGAACTTGATAAGAGGATATTTTTTAAAATATATTTTAGAAAATATATATTTTCCCTTTTATTTTGAATTAATTACTTTTGGGAGTAAAAAATATATTTCATGATTCTTTACCACCTGTCACCCCTTCATTTTCTTTCTACCAAACAACTTATCTTCCATCATCCTTCAAAATCTTCTCTTCTCTTCGTTTCCCTCCTCTAAACTCATTTCCCTTCTCAAATGTTCCCCATACCAAACAGGTCCGACATAGTTGACTCTTTCTTGAGAAATTAAAAAAAGTTAAATACGTTACTTAATCATATCATATGTTTTGTATCATTAGATTTTATATATTAGGTAAAATAGTTTGGAGAAAAAATTATAAATATAAATATTTTAAAATAATTTAATTAGTTCTTTAATATCTTCAGAAAAAAAATTAACTATATATTATATCTAAGACCAAATCTCATAGTGGTTATACATTTTTTTTTTTCAACTTAAATACTACGTATTAGATATTTTTTGAATAGAAAATTAATGCTATGCGCTTAGTCCGGAAATTAAACACAAAGCGTGGTGTTAATTACACAAACCAATTGCCATCATGACCCAAAGGTCTCCAATTTTGTTTTTTTTGTTTTTTTTTTAAAAAAAATTCTTAATTAGACTAGTGAAGAGAATAGTTTTTTTGGAACAATAGTGAAGAGAATAGTTCACTAATTCATTTGTATGGCCAACTTGACTCAGAATTTAATTTTAATACCACATAAAAGCATGTAATTTATAAAAAATATTTTACTGGGGATTTGGTCTAGAAAAATGGGTTAATTTGCATTAAAAATAAAAAGTTACCTACTCTGATATTAATTATAAGACTTAGTTGATTTTTTTAGAGAAATTAAGAAAGCTAAATAAATCATTTTATATATTATATCCTTAAATTATATATTAGTTTATTAGTCAAACTAATTAATTTAAAGAAAAAATAAAAATAAAAATAAAAATACTCTAAAATAATTTAATTAATTTTCTTAATTTTTTTTTTAAAAATCAATTAGATCTTATAATTATAATTAAAATCGGAAGAAGTACTAATAAACTCTTGAGACCGAAAGTTCAAAGTTGTATGAAGCCGGTCAGCCGGCCTTGTCCTTGTTTTTGGATAAACTATAAAGCCAGCAAAAGGACAAACGTAATCTGACTAATCGATTCAACTGTCAACACAAGGTACGACTGGGAAACGAATTTATTTTAAATAATTAATACTATATAAGTTTAATTAATTAATTTAAAAAAAATCGATAAATATAAGTATTTTGAAATAATTTAATTAATTTCCTTAAAAAATTAATTGGGTTTTATATATGCAACATGATATAGCAACAGTAGTAAACGAATAATTGTTCTGCTTTTTTAAATTTTTATTTTATTTAAAGCGCGTTGCATGTGTCGCCTCCAGACGGCACGGGCATAATAATGGGCGGCTCCGGCGAAGCCAAGTCAAATCTTTCGTTCTTTTTGAGTGACATCTCCGTTCCTACTCTCCCACTTAGCACGTGGCAACCAAGCTCGAGCTTAATATTTTTGGAAAAATAGCACAAAAGTCCCAATTACAAAAATAATTCAAAAAAGTCTTATAACTTGTCGATATTAACTCTTTCACTTATTAGTAGCAGCTCTCTCACTTGTCAATGGTTTTTTTCTCACTTGTCATTAGCAACCTATAGGACTTTTCTGATATTATTATTTTTTATTTAGGACCTTAATGTGATTTTTCCTAAATTTTTTCTTAAAAAGTTTTATACCATGCTTGCTTCATAGCCCACAGTCCTTCACATATAATAACAGCTAATCATATCGTGGACAGTTTGGCCCCAAAACCAAAATAATAATAATAATAATAATTACATGATAATTTTTTCCGTTGTCAATCAATTTGAATAATTAGGATCTAATAAATAATGATATATTTATCCTAACACCTAACTTCGAACTCAATAAAGAGTCATAATTGGTAATAAAAATAAAAAAAGAGCGCTGAAAAAATTCCTCCATTAAAACATTTATTATTATTTTTCTTTTTTGTCAAAGTAAACATTTATTATTCATAGTACCTAAAATTCATTTAAAGATTTAGATGTAACTTATCTTCGGACGCGCTTGTGTCCTCTTCCACTCTGGTCCACTGCGGTCCTCTTCTCTTAATATTGTGTCGTTTTGGTATCAGCGAGTATCCCCAGTCAGCATCCTGAAGTATCTTTTGAGTATCAGTCAGTACCCTGAAATATTTTTTAACATTATAAAATAATTTTTTAAGATCATGAAGTACCTTTCATATTTTTTCAGTACCGGTAAATATTTTAAAGTATTTTTTTAGTATCTATCACTATCAGTACTAAAAAAAAATATCACCTTACCTATTTTGCGTCAAAACGGTGCAGTATTGAGAGAAAAGGACCATAGTGGACCATAATGGAAGAGGACACTAGCCGTGTCCCTTATCTTCAGTGTGGTCAAATCTTTTTTAACTGTAGACAACCTATCTATCCACTATTGACAAATTTCTTTTTAACCAAGTTTTTTTTTTAGTAAGAGCATTTAAATGTAAGCTTTTCTGCTTTCCTAGACTTTTGCATCACTATCCACACTAACATGTGAAGCAAAGAGTTATTATGTACTTCCTTCGATCCTAATTATAAGATCTAGTTGATTTTTTGGAGATATTAAGGAAGCTCATTAAATTACTTTAGAATATTTTATTTTTTTTATTTTTTCTTCAAACTAATTAATTTGACTAATAAACTAATATATAATCTAAAGATACACAACATATGAAATGATTAAGTAACTTATTTAGCTTCCTTAATCTCTCCAAAAAAAAAGTTAATTAAGTCTTATAATTAGAACCGGAGGTAGTACTAATTATCATTTTCTTTGCAATGTATTTGAGTCGCTTTCAAAAAAAAGAAAAGAAGACAAATTACTCTTATTAATTCCCTTTGGTTTTTATTATAAAGCACTAACTACCATTTCTTGTGGACCAAGGAATGAAAGTTAAGTTATTAAATTGGTCCAAAAATGATAAATGTTTCCAATTTTACCTCTACTTTAATGATGTGATTTTAAAAAGTTAGTAAAAAATGAGGGTATAATGAGAAAATAGTAATAAATAAGTTAGTTAAAGGCTGTTAGTACCTTATAAGCAATATAATGTAGAGATAGAGTGAGTGACAAAAAGAAGGAAATAATATATATTACCTTTTAATCTTTAATATAAGTTCTTGTTTGTAATGCAGATTATAGTATAAATGAGATATTATATGATACAATGGTAGTACATTAGACTGATATTGTTGATACAGGCACATAGATCCAAAACATACTCATACGTAGCTGAAAAAATGTTTGAATATTTTGTTAGATCCCTTTAGCCTCTGGTCTTGAGTTCGAGTCAAATTCCCTTTATACTTAAGGGGAGTAAAAGTGAATCTGTGATAAGGAGAAGTATGCGTGATATTATCATCATGAGAGAAAATATCATGTTGTAATTTTTTCTTTAACCAAGGTTTTATCCCACGAGATTCTTCTTGATAAGATTTTTAATGAGATAGCTTCAATATGTATTATGTATTCTTTTACTTTCACTAAGTTTTTGTCCCATTGTTTTTTCCTAGTTTTTTTTATAGGGTTTTAATGAGGCACAAAATCTATTTATCAACATCCAAGATGAGTGTTAAAAGTAGAGTAAATACCATTTCTGGTCCCTGACAAAAAACACGGACCCCATTTTGGTCCCTAAAAAAAGTTCTTTTTAGTCCATAAAAAGGACGAATAAGGGTCGATTGATGGACATTTTGATCCCTCACAAATTTCCAAAATGTCATTTTTAGTCTCATAAAAATGACGAATAAGGGTCGGTTTTTTTGTTAGGGACCAAAATGGGGTCCATGTTTTTTGTCAAGGATCAGAAAGGGTATTTACTCGGTTAAAAGTATTATGATGTGTGGATGTTCATAGCATTAGAATCTCTTTGAATTCCATCTTATATGGTTAATGTCATTATACCCTATAACTTTCAAATTGAAGAAGGTTTTCTTGTATTTATTCCATATAACCTTTAATTATATAATTGTTATATACCTAGTATATATATATATATCACTATCATAACCCACTAACTGTGGGATATATATCATGACCATATAGGTAGGCGGTTTGTACGATCCTTGGACACGCACAACATGGGAGCCATCTACATATAGAGCGTGAACCTAAGAGATCCGGATGCGACTCTCCCCTATCTCCTATCTTCATCTTCTACGGATCATCTACAAACGGTTCACGCTCCCGGCTTATTCACATACAGCTGGTCACAGAGCATGTAGAACCCTTTAGGCTAAACGCCTCCATCAATACTCGAACTACGTGGACTTTGATCCCTCTTCAGGGTACGTAGGCCCTAGGAATCACTCCTAGGTCAAGTCCCCATCTACACCAACATCCTAGCCCCTCAGGGCTAGACAATCTGAGTTCTACACCAGAACAGTGGCGCCGACCGTGGGGAATCGGTAAATTTCTGATTCCCGCGACCAGCAATGGTCAATGATTCCAATTTCCAACTGCTAGATGAACAATCCCAATTGAAACGCTAGTGAGGGCTTTCCATCTTATTATCTCTTCTCGTAAATCAATTCTAATAACTTATGGTCAAGACCTAAATTTAGAGCAATTAATAGATCCACAAAATATAAAGGGCGTTGAATATTAAAATCTTCAACTACCAAAAAGATGTTTGGGGCATAATAAATTAGCAAGTTCCGCCGTCACCAATTTCGCGTTGGGGTTTATTCGGATAGCCACATGAAGAAAATTGAGACCTAAAGCGGAGGCATTCCTGATAAAGAAAAAGGAGACTACGACACTTGATGTTTGTTAGTTTTCATCCCTAGTGAGGTTGACCACCATTGTAACATCCCAATTTCAGAGCCATTTTTTTTTTTTAAAAACATCAGAGTAGAGCATCGGCGGAATAAAAACATTGAGTAACTGATTATAACAATAATGGTGGCGTATCTGCCTGTTCATAAAGATTAATACATTATCGATTATGACTTTATATCTCATCGTAGTGATCATTACTCGGTCTTCACGTGGTCTTCATCTTCATGTGTGATGTCCGCTCGCTTACTCTTACCCTCCGTCCATGGTCTCTCTCCGAGACCTTGATGTGATGCTATAGTAAGAGCGAGATCCAACGTTCATCGAATATTTCTAAAAATACAGCAATGATTCTTGATCATTTAATAACAACTACCCTACAAGCAAAGTTATCTGTGCGCACTTTAATTGTGTGCCACGATGTCTTGTCGTGTCCGTAGCGCTAGGAAAACATGACGGTATTATACTTAATATAACCCGTAAAGGCAAAGTGATTATCTAAGTTTATTACCTTAGTCAATGTGCATGGCCTGTAACGAGTTCCACCCATGGCTTATGAAACTATCCATATCATATATAAGCAGACTATAAGCATCAGAGTCAGTGTTACAGTACGTCGCGAACGTACCTTCGTTTGATGGTACTTCGGTACTTTTGACGGAAATGGCACGTTTTACGGAAAACGGCGAAACGTCCAACAGCGGCTCGTCGGACAGCGTAACGGCAGCAAATCAGAGTTTTCGATGTCCTATAAGAGTAATATCACTTTTATTAGTGATTTGACAACATAACTGGCATTTTAGGTAAAAATTACCATTTTGCCCCTATACCCCTAATTGGCGGAATTTCGCTCCTCTAGGCTCAGCCAAACAAGGGAAAATGGTGTGAAATATGAAGAGAACTCTTGCCTTTATATAGGCAAATTTTGGGTCCTAAAGTGTAATTTTCCCTTCTCAAATTTTGGGTCCAAAGTTGTAATTTTCCCTTTAATATTTAGAAGAGTGATTCTTGGCCACACAACACACCAAAACGTGCTGCCCCTTCTCCAAGCCAAAGGTGAGCCAATTGGATGATGACATGTGTCCATCCCAGCCCCTTTCCAGACACAATTTCCCGTTCGCGTAATTTCGGAGAAATCTCAAAATTCTGAATTTACAACTTTGAAGACATATTCTCACTTACTAGAAATGTCCAAGTTAACCTAAATTTCGATTCCATATAGGGTTCCAACTGTCAGTCTGAAGTTCCTCGAAAAACGTGTCCGTACGGATCCGGTTTCAGAACACATTTCTGGAAACATCATCTTCTCGGAAAATCCACTGATTCCAAATATGTCAAAATAAATTCAAACTCATTCCTAGATATTGAGTTAGAATTTATTTTCTTTATATCCAAAAATATGCCTATATGCATTTTTCCCTATTTCGTCTTATTAGGAAAAAGCACAAACTATTTGTAATTAACTTCCGCAAGAGTCTAACGGAAGATAATAACTCACTGATCACTATTTTTCCTTGACTATGGAGATCTCATTCCTAGATCTCTAGATAGGATCTGTTTCCTAATTTCTAAATTACTATTCACATTTTTTTACTTTAATTAATTATATTATATTATAATTGCAACTTGCAACAATTCTTTTATATATATATATATTTTTTTTTTCTTTTTTTTTCTGCCCCCTTTTTTTTCGTTTTTTATTTATTATTATTTTTATTTGATTAATTAATTAAATAATTATTTTTAGAGTAAATACCCTTTTTGGTCCCTGGAAAAACACATTTGACTCTTTTTCGTCCCTGAGTAAAAGAAAAGTCATTTTGGTCCTTTTTAGGGACTAAAATGACCTTTTTAATTTAGGGATTAAAATTGCAAAAAAGATGATCAAAAGGACTAAAAGGGACCTTATTTTTCCATTTTAACTAATAACTTATTTTTTTTACCAAAAAAGGCTTCCGTTTTTCAAGGACCAAAAATTATTTACTCTTATTTTTACATAATTTTTACAAAATTTTCCTATTGGTCCATTCTTGTATTTAGGCTTAAAATACCTAAACTCAACTATTTTTCTCCAAAATTTCTAATTAATTAGTAAATATACTTTTACTAATTTTCAACCATTTTCTACTAATTTTGAGCTTTACATAATTATCTCTGAATTTCCTTTGCTTATGCTTATGTAATTAGCCAATAATTACTTAATTACTTTCTTATCACAAGTTGATAATTTTCTTAATTAGAATACCCCATTGTCTCACAATTCTAGTATCGACATTTTCATTTTCATGTCTCTTGCATTATCTTAGCACTTACGGGGTATTACGGTCATTTCCTTACTTTTTGAGTATTCTTCTACAATTTCTCCAAGTTTGTAACTTATTAAATTACCTAAATTAGGGACAATATCCTTCCCTATTTCAAATAGATTTTTACTTGCTTCTTTTATAGCTTTCACAATTTTCCTAAATCATTTATGTCCCTTAGGGGCATTTTGGTCATTGGCACTTTGGCCCTTAGATTCTCTAATTTCCAAGAGATTTTCCTTTAGAAAATAAAATAATTATAACCTAATATTTGATATCCCATATTCACCTACTTTCTATAGGTATAATCTTTACCAAATTATGATACGTATTTTTGGGGTATTACATTTCTTCCCCCTTAAACAAAATTTCGTCCTCGAAATTTGTACTCTATCCTCTAAACTCCGTACTATCTTAAACCTTGGACTGTTAACCTCGGATCTCTACTCTATCTCAAATCCATTTGCAACGATTTTGTCACATCGTATGGAAGTCTAAACGAGGTTCGGGGATAGGGCTATCTAATAGCGACTTGTTTGTTGTCAACATATACTTGAATGATCTCATGTGATGCGAACTACTTGTTCGTCTTTGAGGTGTTCTTTTGACACCAACATCTGGGAATATACGATCATCTCAATCACCAAAAGATTCTCACGATCTTTTGTGACTTGTACAAACTATCAAGAGACGTGATCAATCATATCCTAACTACGAAAATCTCTGCTCCACTATCTCTGGTCATTCTCATTCCAAAATTGCTCCTACTTTGTCTAGAATAGATAATAGCATCGTTGCGTCATGGAACATGACCAGAAAATTTATTTCTGACAGCCAACACTCACATTTTGCTAGTCTAGTAAAGAGTCACATCCTTTACCTACTACGAATCGTCATCATTCTTGGCGTTCCACTTCTTATTCTGAACAGATGAGGACGTCGTCAATCAACGCCTCTCGTAACCTGCCTATGTATTCGAGAGAAAATACTTAATTTAAGCGCTCTAAGAGCATGATAGGTGCACTTGTTAACGTACAAAGTGTCACAAGAAATTTTCAAGCGCGTGATTCAAGTCCTAAAGACTATCTTCAAAACATTGCTAGTTTTGGTTTACAACCGGTAGTATTGCAGGCGTAATTCGTCTTTGACAGGATGTAGGAATTTAGATAATGGAATAGATCGTCGATCTTGGGAAGTGAATATTTACTTCCGAACAGTTGCCCGTTCATCTAACAGTAGTTGATACTACGTTAAAAACTTGAGTCTTTCCTCCTAGTGATCGAAAATTTGCTTTGATTTGATTTATAATGTTTTTTTTTATCATGTTTAAAATTGATATATACAGTGTTTCCGTGGCGTCAAAACACCGCGTACTTTATATATATTGCTTCCTTGTCTCACAGTCTTTGTTCAACATTAATGATTTAATTTCCCACTCCTGAGCCTTGTTTATTGGCACGTTACGCGAAATTTACTTGAATAAAGATTCGGTTTCCATGTCGGTTCTATCTCTGCTTGTGAGAATCATATATTCTTTTGTCACCGTTCTTCATCACCGTTAGTTTAACACTATTTTGAACGTCGTTGACACTATGAAGTAGTAGTACGATTTATATTATACCGCGACTTGGTTCAAAACACGCTTTACAAGCTAAAGCTCACACCCAATGGTGTAGCTACTATTACAACGTAAGGAAATATACGTATGCATCCCAAAAGGATCCGTACAAGCATCAAAAAAAATTGATCGGTTTAGCAACTTGGATCGTTTTATATATGAAATAGACTTCTACTGAGCAATAGTATCCGGAACCATCTCTGAGGATTCTCCAGCTTCCTTTTTAATTGGTGCCATCATCGGCTCGAGTTACGTAGCCCTAACTCTGCAGCTTTCTAAGGGCAATCCTTGATCATGTGCCCGGCTTGAGCATTTGTAGCAACGTCCTATCCCAATACAGCTAACACCGAGATGGAACCCCTCGCAGCTTGGACACTCAGCCGGAGTTTCGGCGTCTTCGGATAGCTCTGCTGTTCAGTTGCACTATCTTCTTGTCTCTTCCTTGGTAGTTATCCTCGGAGTAACTTCCTTTTACGTAATGGGGTTTTTGTGGCTGAGTCCGTCATGACTTGCATTGTTACTGTTGAAATTTATTGATCTACGTAGTTCATCTAGGTTACTCTCTATCAGATGACAGAGTTCCAATTGTCTCCTAACTTGTCCTCTTGTCTTTCTTGTCTTTCAACCGAGGAGGGTGTCAATAAGAGTTTGCTTCTCCTTTAGCTTTTGCTTGAGTCCTCTGCTCTTTCGGCTTTCCCATCCGAGTCTTTTGCTCCTTGACTTTTACGTAGAGTTTTTGCTCGTTCGGATTGCTCTATCCGAGTCATCCTGTTCCTTCAATTTTCCCTTATTTCTTGCAACTCACTTCGGTGTTGTGTTGGGGCTGGTATCACTTGTGGTAGTCCTCCTCCATACCCATCTAGAACTTGGTCTTGGCCTCCTAGAGCTCGGTTCTTTGTAGATTTTCCATCGATCTTTCTAAAAAGAACAACGGTCTTTAAGGAATAATTTAATCTTCCAAGTGAACAGTAAGGTACATAAAGTTCATGGTAGGATGTGTTATAATATTTAGCTAGTTGCCTAATTCTAGCCTTTGAGAATGATTTAGAAAGAAATAGACATTGATCTTAAGCCGCTCATCTAGGAGTTTATTTGTTTGTTGTTGAAACGGTTTGAGAAAGAAAAACTTTGCTTCGAACAGAAAAGCCCTATAGCGAAGGAATTTGTTTACTCAAAGCCTAAGACATGGCTTTCCCGATCGGGGCTCCCATGGAGTTCGCTTTTACCGATTCCTACGAGTTGCCCATGATGTTTCATCGTCTTTGTCCATAATATGTGTCCAATGGAGGTTGCTGCTCCACTTGCTTTGAGTATACCTAAACAAGAACTATTGGGGTTACACTTAATGAAAACTTTGAGATAGTACTTATTCTAAGAGTTCGTTTGTGCTTTCCACTCGAAGTGGTTTCGAGGAGAAATGATGAGGAGTGGATCTAGTCCAATCTCCAGAAAGATACGAAATTATGTAATGGTTCTTTCGATAGACGTCTTTAACACTGGTCGAATACCGCATGTATTTCTATTCGTCGGTCTTAGAGTTTCGTCCGGCGTGGCCTAGCTCCACCTACAAGCTTTATGCTAGGATAGAACTATCTTTCAGTACAAACTGGCGATTATCAGAGTTATCAGAGTGAGTTATCAGAATGCGTGTCGGAACTGATTTTTAAGATCTATGATCTCCTAGGTAGTCAAAATTGTCGTCGGTGGCGACATTACCGGGGTTATCGGGGTTATCGAGCTACGATATCGGGGTTATCGAGCTACCCAAAGACATCATGAGGGATCGATATTAGAGTTATCGGAGTCGATATCGGGGCTATCGGAACTATCCGAGATTGATAACGGGGTTATCGGGACTATCGGATGTTGATATAGGGGTTATCGAGGTATCGGAGATATCGAGTTATCGGAATGCGATATCGAGGTCATCAGAGATATCGGGTTTTGATATCGAAGGTATCGAGATATCAGGGTTTTTAGTGGTATCGGTGGTATCGAGATATCCGGGTTTTAGTGGTATCGGTGGTATCGAGATATCAGGGTTTTTAGTGGTATCGGTGGTATCGGAGATATCGATATCGGCATAAGTCTAGGCGATAGATGTGCAGATTCTAGGTTTAATCTGAACCCTATCTTACAGATATATGCACGGTACGCTTTCTTCGCCCTAAATATTTTATGCAAAGGACCTCATTTCTGTCCATCTCTAGAACATAACACTAGAGTTATATCAGTACTCATTTTCAAAAATATACTCTGAGTTTAAAAGGCTTGAGAACCTAACTCCGTTATCCGAACAAAATGGCCAGGTAAGTGTCTACCATGGGGCCTCACCGACTTATACGGCGACTCAATGGCATACCCACGTAGACTAGCCTTGCCTTAGGCACCATCTTCATTGCGGTAACATAGTTAAACACTTGCCGAAAGGTTTGCTCGATACCAAAGTGTAACATCCCAATTTCAGAGCCAAAATTTTTTTTTAAAACATCAGAGTAGAGCATCGGCGGAATAAAAACATTGAGTAACTGATTATAACAATAATGGTGGCGTATCTGCCTGTTCATAAAGATTAATACATTATCAGATTATGACTTTATATCTCATGATCAACGAGATATTTCTAAAAATACGGCAATGATTCTTGATCATTTAATAACAACTACCCTACAAGCAAAGTTATGCATCTGCACTTTAATTGTGTGCCACGATGTCTTGTCGTGTCGTAGCGCTAGGAAAACATGACGGTATTATACTTAATATAACAGTAAAGCCGTAAGTGATTATCTAAGTTTTTACCTTAGTCACTGTGCATGGCCCGAAACGAGTTCCACCCATGGCTTATGAAACTATCCATATCATATATAGCGAGACTATAAGCATCGAGTCGGTGTTACGGATGCGTCGCGAACGTACCTTCGTTTGATGGTACTTCGGTACTTTTGACGGAAATGGCACGTTTCGGAAAAGCGGCGAAACGTCCAACGGCTCGTCGGACAGTAACGGCGACAAATCGAGTTTTCGATGTCCTATAAGAGTAATATCACTTTTATTAGTGATTTGACAACATAAGCGGCATTTTAGGTAAAAATTACCATTTTGCCCCTATACCCCTAATGGCGGAATTTCATGACCCACTTCGTTACTCTAGCAAATTTTCTTCCAGAAATTTCGCCAGAACTTCGACGCAATTATGATTCTCGAAAATAATGACTAAAATAGCCCTCCCATATGATACCCAAATCATACTTAAAATTTAAAGGCTATTCTAACATTATAACCCTACTTTTGAAAAGCTGCAAGCTTCAACTTTTCGGCGACTCGATCCCTACTATGTTTATACCTCTGCATATTTTTCAACGCAAACAAGGCTTCAAACAAGAATAGGAATCTAGTCACCTACTTCCTAAATCTAACTAACAATTCTACTAACTACCGAACTAAAACTAAGAACTCGAACTTAAAGACTAAAGCCCAGAAAGACTTACCGTTGAAGACTTCCGAACAATTTTTCAGGGCTTCGCTGCAAAAATCTCCAGAGCTTCTCTCTCTTCTTTCTCCCTCTAGGCTCAGCCAAACAAGGGAAAATGGTGTGAAATATGAAGAGAACTCTTGCCTTTATATAGGCAAATTTTGGGTCCTAAAGTGTAATTTTCCCTTCTCAAATTTTGGGTCCAAAGTTGTAATTTTCCCTTTAATATTTTGAAGAGTGATTCTTGGCCACACAACACACCAAAACGTGCTGCCCCTTCTCCAAGCCAAGGTGAGCCAATTGGATGATGACATGTGTCCATCCAGCCCCTTTCGGACCAATTTCCGATCGGTTCCGATTCGCGTAATTTGGAGAAATCTCAAAATTCTGGATTTACAACTTTGAAGACATATTCTCTCTTACTAGAAATGTCCAAGTTAACCTAAATTTTGATTCCATATAGGGCTCCAAGTTGTCGATCTGAAGTTCCTCGAAAACGTGTAATAAAATGCAGATTAGGTTTGAACACATTTACGGAAACATCATCTTCTCCAGAAAAATTCACTGATTCCAAATATGTCAAAATAAATTCAAACTCATTCCTAGATATTGAGTTAGAATTTATTTTCTTTATATCAAAAATATGCCTATATGCATTTTCCCTATTTCGTCTTAGTAGGAAAAAGCACAAACGGCTTCAGAATTGACTTCCGGAAGAGTCACTTGAAGGTAAAAACTCACTGATCATTATTTTACCTTGACCTTGGAGATTTCCATTCCTAGATCTCTAGATAGGATCCGTTTCCTAATTTCTAAATTACTATTCATATTTTTTTACTTTAATTAATTATATTATATAATATTGCAACTTGCACAACTTGCTCTTCTATTTCATTTTATCATTTTATATTTTTTTATATTTTCGTTTTATTAATATATTTAATTAATTAAGCCCCTTTTTTTTCGTTTTTAATATATAAAATAATTATTTAATAATTATTTTACATAACTTTTTACAAAATTTCCCCATTGGTCCATTCTTGTATTTAGGCTTAAAAATACCTAAACTCAACTATTTTGTCCAAAATTTCTAATTAATTAGTAAATATATTTTTACTAATTTTAAACCAAAAACCACTAATTTTTGGGTTTTACATAATTATCTCGAATTTCCTTTACTTAAGCTTAAGTAATTAGCCCAATAATTTCCTAATTACTTTATTATCACAAGTTGATAATTTTCTTAATTAGAATGCCCATTACCTCATAACTTTTGCTCGACATTTTCATTTTCATGTCCTCTGCATTATCTTAGCACTTACGGGGTATTACGGTCATTTCCTTACTTTTTGAGTATTCTTCTACAATTTCTCCAAGTTTGTAACTTATTAAATTACCTAAATTAGGGACAATATCCTTCCCTATTTCAAATAGATTTTTACTTGCTTCTTTTATAGCTTTCACAATTTTCCTAAATCATTTATGTCCCTTAGGGGCATTTTGGTCATTGGCACTTTGGCCCTTAGATTCTCTAATTTCCAAGAGATTTTTCCTTAGAAAATAAGATAATTATATCTTATTATTTGATATCCCATATTCACCTACTTTCTATAGGTATAATCTTACCAAATTATGATACGTATTTTTGGGGTATTACAACCATCATCTTCATCGGGAGAGAGAAGGAAAGAGAAGGCCCAGGGGCATCCGAAAGGCTGAGAGCAGAGTCCTTGAGCCTCGATAGAAGCATTTGAGAGTGACCACGAGACGATCAGAAGGCCGAGATTAAATCATGCAACACCGAGATGGAGCCCAAGGCCGAGATTCCTACCCCAAGTTCTACATTCTTTAATACCGGGACAAGTATATGCTAGAACTATCACGTGTTCTACATTCCTCTACGCCGATATCATCCAGTATATGCTGAGGTGTCGGCATACTGAGGCTGGGATGCATGTTTGAAGTCCGATTTGCAGTGAGTCAAAAAGTCGAGGTCACTAAAGCCACCACGGTGATGTTGCCGAGGTCACTGAACCCGGCATGGTGGTGAGAGATGATATCTTGTGATCTCCGCCAACGTCTTTATGGCGTGATATCTGACCGAGTTGGTTAAATGCCATGCCCCACTCTTCTGAGATGATGCTTGCTCAAGACCGTGATGCTTTCGATGTCTGTGATGGCCGGATGCCCGAGATCCTGAGATGCCCAGGTTCCCAATCTTGATTGCTCTATTTGGTTGCAACCTCGGCGTGAAAACAATCCTGAGATGCCGAGATACAGAGCCAGACCACGTTTTCATTGGCTTGAGGGATTTAATCAAATTGGCCAGTGGGGTCATTTCACCCTGCATCGTTATCTCTTCCAGCTATCACTTATCTCAACAGTTTTGGAAACCAACTTAGCAGAGCCGAGATAGATGAGGGGGCAGGCAATCAGAAAGCTGAGGGAACCAAGATCACTAAGGCCGGCATGGTGACGGACACAATATAAACCAAAGCCGAAAGGTGAGCAGTGTCGGTCTCGCATGGCAGATATTGATATGCTTATTATATGAATTGGGTAAAGGGAAATATTCAAAGCGGCATCTCTGGAGCCAAGGCGCTAAAACAAGACGATGTAGCTAAAGTCAAAAAAGCTTGTGAAAGCGTGTCATTTTGTTCAGGAATATAAGCACGATCTGCGAGGCCCCTACGCTTGAGATGCGTTTGTAACCTGCGTTCGAGATGGGTATTACCGAGATGCGTTTGTGTGTTGGGTATTACCGAGATGCGTTTGTGTGTTCCAGAGAGCCTAAATGAGAGCCTTCATGAACCTCTTAAAGCATTGGTAACTAGTGTTTCTGAGAGCCTTCATGAAAGTCGAGATAATAGAGCCCGAGATGCATGGACTAAGCACTTGCATCGGCTGAGTGCCGAGATTCTTTGAGTGGCAAGATATCTGAGATTGCCGAGATGCTTCCACTGAGTTACTCGCCGAGATTATGCACTATTCATATCAGAGGTCTTTGAGCCGAGGTATATAGGGTCGACATATACTTGAATTCGGCATACAACCAGACCCATACTGTATTTGAATCGTGAGCAAGCTTGCACATCTGACAATGAGCATTTTAACACCTGGATTTTCACTAACACATGGTCTAGAGAATGCGGGGTTACGTGGCCGAGTTTTCCCTGAGGAATATGCGGACTTTCATCGGATTATGGTCCGAGTGTGGGAGGCCGCGATACGTCCAAATCCAGCACCGAGATGGCCCAAACATTTTGAATTCAAACCGAGTATCAAAGCCGGGGTAAATGAATCTGGATCGAAGCAGTTTAAAGCTGGGACAGATTCCTTTATGAAAGTCGGCATCAAACCGGGAGTAGCAGCGATTCGTGTGCGTGCATGTCCGGGGTATAACACCGAGATGATGTGCCGAGGAGATGGTGAGGTGCCAGGATTATGAGATGTTGCGATACGTCCAAATCCAAATCCGAGATGGCCCAAACAGTTTAAATTCAACCAGGTTCTATCTCTCCTTCTGTGATCTTGAAGTTTCTGTTACTACAAGAAGCACTGTGTATTTCTCAAGTTGAGGGTGCGCGAAGTGTTAACACTGCAGAAAAATAGTTGTGATGGTTTAGGAGTTAACTGTATAAATAATCTCATAATGGCACATCTACAATCTAAGGATTGTATTAGATACAATATTTCATCCCCTTTGCCGTGTAAGAAATCGTAATTGGTGATTAAGCGCAAGTAGCAGCGCGTCAACTAAATTATGTTAATGGAGGTCATATGTTTGGTGGAACGTGATTTCCTTTAAATTAAGGCAAAGAAAGAGAGGCAATAATTCCAATTTCTTGTCACACGTTCTGGGGAGTTACTGAAGAATTGGTGGCAGCATTAGCTTGGCATGAAAAGGAATCGAGTAGAGCCTGAGGAATTTAACCCGAGGACCCTGTAATGAATTACTTGCAGATGTTGTTATCTATTACCATGTATATTTCCAACCTCTCAACTGCAAGCTTCAACATTGAACTCGATTTCAACTTTCAGCATTCAACAATCCTGATGCCACGCTGCTCTTATCAGAAATGCTTGAACAAAATGTTCAACCTGATGCATACATTTATGCCACATTGATGGCTCGCTGGACTCTCAATCAGGCTCAGATCAGTTAATGAATATTCAAGAGTGCGTTATTCAAAATCAATGGGCTTCGAGGCATTGCTCAGGATCGGAAAATCACAAATCCAAAGTGTCTGATGTTTCTATCGCTTCTGCTCTTTACTCTTTTTCAGACCCTCTTGAGAGTTATTCTTCAACCATTAAAGAATGGATACATCAGCTTCCATGTCTCAAATTAAACGACGTTTGTTATTCGCCTTGGGAAATTTCAGTGTGCCACGAGGACTACAACAATCCTTGCCAAGCCAATCCGGGCTCAGTGTAAAGCTTTCGCGGAAGTGAAAAGAAGGCGGACCGCGGTCACACTTAATACAGTTAGAACCCGGGCTCCGTGTAAAGTCTTGTGGGAACCAAAATAGAAGAAGGCGGACCCCGGTTACACTTAATACGGTTAAAATCCGGGCTCCGTATAAAGTTTCTTCGGAAGCAGGTACTTTTCTCTTTCAAATCTTGTTTCTTTATATGTAATTATTGATTGCGTATTTCCTCGAATCCACATATCACATGTGTTTCCTTCGAGCCATTGCTATCTTGCCGTAGAATGCGGACCCCGGTTACACTTAATACGGTTAAAATCCCATTGAAGACTAAAACCCGGCTTTTCAGTCGGAGGGAGTTGTCTCCGTAAGCTATCGCAGTAACTCCGAAGTTCTTTGAAACTAGGATAGACACTCTATCAGCATCAAGCAGTGGTAGCCTTTCCGTCGATATCCGGACGTAACAACAGATCCACCCGTGACCCAGAGGGCACTGGACTACCCAGAAAGCTAGGGGGGCAATTACTATCTGATTGTCAATAGCAGGGATTAAAGCAAACTCGAACAAGCATTTGGAAATGAGCAAACTCCACGGTTTGCGCGCCTTGCTGAGATATAGCTCGGCCAAGTCAGTATGGCGCAGTAAATCAAACAACTAATCTCGGCGATTCGGAGACTGAATTCTGAGAGCTTGAGAACATAGCTTGTTATGGACCTAGTCAAGGCCCACTATCTCACTATCACAACCCACTAGCGCCCAGGACCCGGCCATGACCGGGCGGTTTGCACGATCCTTGGACACGCACAACATGGGAGCCATCTACATATAGCGTGAACCTAAGAGATCGGATCGGACTCTCTCCTATCTCCTATCTTCATCTTCTCACGAGATCATACTACAGCGGTCTACGCTCGGCTATTCACATACGGCGCGTCACGAGGCATCACGAGACCCCTTTAGGCTAAACGCCTCCATCAATACTCGAACTACGTGGACTTTGATCCCTCTTCAGAGTACGTAGGCCCTAGGAATCACTCCTAGGTCAAGTCCCCATCTACACCAACATCCTAGCCCCTCAGGGCTAGACAATCTGAGTTCTACACCAGAACAATAATTATGCTGCTTTTATATATATATATATATATATTTTTTTTATGTATTTGTAACTCTTTAGGTTAATCTTTAATATTGTAGTCATATTCCTTGAAAAGGGAGAATTTTAGTTAGCATATAAGAATGTGACAAAATTTCATTCAACCTCATAACTTTTTGAAACTTCATTGCACTCCTTAGATCAAAATAAAATTAAGTTTTGAGAGTGAAAATACAATGATGCCCTTACTTTATTTATCTTGTAAATGACCACATATGTCTTGTGAGTAAATTGCTAAAATATTTTTAATTCACTAAGTTCTTTTGAATCCCTTTATTTATTTTGTAAATGCCCATATTTATCTTGTAAACGACCAAAATGTTTTTAATTCTTTATGTTCTTTTGAATATCTTTATTTGTCTTGTAAATGTCCATATTTGTCTTATAAATTCTCTTTTGAAAAAAGAAGAAGGGCATTATTGTCTTTTCTCCCAAAAAATTTAATTTCATTTTGACCCATAAAAAATAAGAAGTTTTAAAAACAAATTAGGGGTTGACTGAAATTATGTGGGACTCAATGAAACTTTCCCTATTATAATAGAGGATGACTATACTATATGAATGAAGCAATAAAGTAAATGAGAATTCTGGCATATTCTTTCCCTAACTTTCTTTCGTCTTCTCCATCTCCATCTCCCTCATCTAAATCTATTATATTTTCCTTATTCTCATAATAACTTTGGTGTTTCTTATTAAATTTTAATTATTTTAATATTAATTTATAATACATAATTCTATTAAAAGCAACCTTTATTTTTAGTTAAAAAATTTCTAAATCAATTGATTATCAATTAAAGGACAATTATTTATTTATTTTTATTTTAATAAAAAGTTACATCAGATTTGATCTTGATGGCAATATTTTTCCACCCTAGCTAGTCGTTTTTTTCTTGGAGCAAATTCCACTCTTGTTAGTCAAAAGAGTAATTTTTCTCTAAACTCCTATTTCAGAAATTTTGATCCTCACTAAAACGTGTTTTTAAAAAAAAATGTAATTTGTTCTTTTTGTTCTAAATATAATGTCTAGTTGACTTTTTTTGTGTGTGGATATATTAAGGAAACTAAATATATTACTTATTCATAGGATATGTTGTATATTATTATAGGGAAAAACACTACTCATGTTGTAGGAGAAATGTTTTATCATGTCACACACACATGAAATGGTGGGACCCACCCACACACACACACACACATATATATAGGGGTTTAAACTTCTCATGTTGCATGAGAAGAAAAAGATTCCTACACACACATAAAATAGTGGGACCCACATATATATATAATGCTAACTATATCTATATGTGGGTCCCATACATTCATGTGTGTATGACATGAGAATACACTTCTCCTACAACATGAGAAGTATTTTTCCCATATATATAATGGGAAAAACACTTCTCATGTTGTAGGAGAAGTGTTTTCTCATGTCACACACACACATGAAATGGTGGGACCCACATATATATAATACTAATTTTATATGTGTGTGTGTGTGTGTGTGTGGATCCCATCATTTCATGTGTGTGTAGAAATCTTCTTCTTCTCATGCAACATGAATAGTTTAAACCCCATATATAATTAGCATTATATATATATATATATATATATATATATATATATATATATATATATATGTAGGTCCCACCATTTCATGTGTGTGTAAGAATCTTCTTCTTCTCATACAACATGAGAAGTTTAAACCTCATTGTTCTGGTGTAGAACTCAGATTGTCTAGCCCTGAGGGGCTAGGATGTTGGTGTAGATGGGGACTTGACCTAGGAGTGATTCCTAGGGCCTACGTACCCTGAAGAGGGATCAAAGTCACGTAGTTCGAGTATTGATGGAGCGTTTAGCCTAAAAGGGAATCTGTGTGTGCTCGGTGACGGTGTATGTGAATAGCTAGGAGCGTAGACCGTTGTAGAAGATAGATGTAGAAGATAATAGATAATCTGTAGAAGATGATCCTGCTGATCTCTTAGGTTCACGCTCTATATGTAGATGGCTCCCACGTTGTGCGTGTCCAAGGATCGTGCAAACCGCCACAGTCGCCATGGGGGTCCCACGGTTAGTGGGTTGTGATAGTGGGATAGTGGGCCTTGACTAGGTCCATACGGTTGCCCCCAAGCTCCGGTTGATCGGGTCCGAACTGCAGGAGTTAGTTGTTTGATTGGCTGCGCCATACGGACTTGGCCCAAGCTATATCAGTGTTAGTTGTTTGATTGGCATTTGCGCCATACGGACTTGGCGAGCTATATCCGGTGTGCGCAAGCGTAGGTTTGCTCATTTCAAATGCTTGTTCGAGTTTGCTTTAATCCCGGTTATTGACAAGCTGTATAGTAATTGCCCCAGTACTGGTAGTCAGTCTACAAGTTGCTGTGGGAATTTGTTGAATCCGGTGCTCGTATGGAGTTCTTACCACTCGTTTGATTTTGATAAAGTGTCTATCAGAGTTTCAAAGAACCTCGGAGTTACTTGTCTTGATTGAATGCCCCGGACATGTAGTCCGGGTTATTTTTGCTTTGAAACTTGTCTGTTCTTTTTATGATCGCCAGATCTCTTCTTCTTTGGTCATCAGGAAGCAGGGTTTGTTTGCAGGCGATAACAGCGGCCTTGTGTAATTTGGAAATCGGGCTAAGTCTTGGAAGCGCCCAGGCTTACGAAAGCTTGCGGTGGCGGCTTCATTTTGGCCCAGCCGGGTTCGATGACCCACACGGAGCCGGGATTATTGCTTGTATTAACTGTAACCGGGGTCCGCTTCTTTTTCAATAATGTAATGTTTCATCCGTGTCCACGATGAACTATATAGTGAACTCACATTTGTTTTTGGAGTACTATTGAGTGACCGGGCCAAGGTCATAGATGTGATATGCAGAATCTGCGAAAGTGCGAAAGTGCATCCGGTATGAAACCGTAAAGTGATGAGGGTCGGTATTCTAAGCGCCTCGTATAATTCGGGTTCGTTGGCCGGTCATCCTAGGATAAAGGGAAGTTGTCACTGTCCCGGTTCGGTTTTCACCCAAGCGTCCGAGCATTTTGACTCGATCGGGGTCGGCATGACGGTTCACTTGATATCACTGGAGTAAGTTAGGAAGCGTCAGAGGCAGCGATAGCTCTATGGAGACAACTCCTCGGAGTGAAAGCGGGTTTTAATCTTCAGTTCGTACTTGAATTACGACCGGGTTCAGTGACCCTGTATTCTCTCTTCCGTTCATGTCTTTGTCGTTAAAGCAATTTGAGGAGATTGAATCAATGCTCTCGATTGAGAGTTTCTTTACACGGAGCCGGGATTACAACCAGATTTGGGGTAACCGGGGTCCGCCTTCAAATTTACACGGAGCCGGGATTTTAACCAGATTCGGTGTAACCGGGGTCCGCCTTCACATTTACACGGAGCTAGGATTTTAACCAGACTTGGTGTAACCACTGCCCGCCTTTTCTCCTTTTTGGAGGTAGGTTGAACACCATCAGCCTTAAATGTGACCAACATCTTCTCCATATTTATCTGATGCCCCTTGATGATAAGACCTTTCCGACAACAATCGAGTACTGCCCATCAGTAATTTGAAAGTACCAGTGTGCATTCTGCAGGTAAGCATGCGTTCGTGGAAAATGGTGAAGTAATTTCCGTAAAGTGTGAAAACCACAGTGTTCTAGCTGATGGCAATTTGTGCAATTTCAAGGGGAGATGTGGTCCCATCATACAAATCTACTTGAGAAGCATTACCCAAGATGATTGATGAAAATATTTTGCATATCACGATGTGATATTTCTCTACTTTGACCCAAAACGGGAAGCCAATATTTTACAATAAAATGAAAAAAGTTAAAGAGGAAGATCGCTGCTTATCTCATGAAGCTCTTGAAGCGGTTGCCTTTGACCATAGGAAAAGATGCCTTTCTCCTTGAATGAATTATAAGCAAATGACAAAACAACATCCAGGTTTGGTCGTGGCTGGTGGTGCCAGTTGAGATGATAAACAACCGAGATAATAATCTGCCGAGATCGATGGTGTTGATGGTGATGAAGTCGAGATCAGCGATGATGAGAATGCCGAGGTGCATGGTGCTAAGGTGCATAGTGTGTATTGGATACTATCCGAGGTGCACATTTCGAGATAGGGCCCATGCGGTGGTGTAATATACCTTGGCATAATATCGGTAGCTTTCCAGATAAAATCAAATACACACCTCGACATCTCGGCAACTCTGGCGTCTTATTACTATCTCACGTTGGGTTAACGTATATCTCGGCATACACTCCTCCGACATCCACCCCTCGAAGCTCGGGCCTTTGTATCTCGGACATGCACCCATATGGGGCATCCTGGTAGTTCAGCATATCGGCGTACCTTCATCTCTGATGTCCCCATCTCGGTATCTCATGTAGCTCAAGAATAATTGAGAAGTGCTGTGCCACTTGGCTTTAGCTGGTATTGACAGCTTACTTCAGTAGGAAAATCAGCATTCCTCAATTCTCTGTGCCAGCACCGAAACTCTGCTATATACGACTAATAGATTTGAGAATTTCAAGATTACTTCAGCGATAGGATGGGCTCCTAGTTAAGCAATGGCACGATTATATACTTTTGGCGTGCCCTCTTGAAAAGACAATGATGAAGATAGATGAAGTCCCTCATTTACTGATGCTATATATGACCAATAGACATTGATTATCTATTTGACTGATGCTTTTTGTGGTGAGCCAGAGCTGCCAAATAACTGTCTGAAGAGAGATGAAGTCCCTCTTTTACTCCATTTTGATTCGGTATGGAGCCTTGCACCAACTTCATCACAGCAGTGCACAAATGAAAGCTGGTTGAAGACAGATTTCTTCCTCATAATGAATGTTGCTTTAGTGTAAATTTGAACCTCAATAACAATTCACCACGCAGGGAATTTTTAAGATATTAAAGAACAATCCACCAAATACAACAAGAGACTCATATCTCCAATGACATCATCAAAAGAATAGAGAATAAAAAGTTGCAGGATCAAATTAACCCTACTTCGCACAACTCAAACCGAGATGAAAATTTGATGGATGAGAAAATTTCATGGAATATGAGTTTTTCCAAGACTGAAAATTTCAACAGCTACTGCAACAAGCCAAAGAGTCATTTTGGCTCTTCTTTTTCTCCCACCAAGCTAGAAAACACTTAGCCAATCTCCATAATGCAAATCATCGTCTTTATATCAACTACTAGCATAAAAATGCTAACCCAATTTTTTCATGAATGCTGAGAAATTGCCAACTACATTTTTACTAATCAGAATATCCTTGCCCAGCTAAGAATCATGCTGATCGTAAATATCTAAGTGATGGAGAAGTGGGTGCTGCAAAACGATTATGGTTTCTGGGTCTTCACACGCAATTAAGTAAATATTATCATCCAAAATTCAGGAGTCGTAACCAAAGATCAGCAGAATTCAGGAAGTATCACCAGTTGGAAGAGAAAGCAAATTCAGAAACTATGACCAATTAATACTGAGCAAATGGCAAGAGGATTGGGACATCGAAGCTTCCAACTCCATTGAATCTCGAAAACGCAGTAACACGCCACGTCTAGTGAATCTCGTCTACCTTCTTGGGTGTGACGATGAAAAAGGAAGCTGCTCGACTGTGGAAACTTGCTTAAGGTTTATATAACCCCTTTTTATCCCGGCCTCTGAATAATTACCTCGGCCTTCAATCAAGACAACTTCAACTATGATCCCGGATCTCCGATTATAATCCCTGGCTCAAACTTACTATCTCGGATGACGACTTCAACTTCGAATTGCAATCCTGGATCTCAGATTATAATCCCGGACCTCTACCAAGACGACTTCGCATTGCAATTTCGGATTCCAAATTGCAAATCTGGAAGCAAAATGGCTATATCAGAGCATATCGAAAGCAGGCCCCTTTTTCTCATTACCATTATCTCTCGGCATCTACAATGGACTCATTATTATATTTCATAAGTTAGACTAATTATTTTAGAGAAAAAAATAAGAGATATAAATATTATAAAATAATTTATTTAATTTTCTTAAATTCTAAAAAATACAATTGTATCTTATATTTAGAACAGATAATAATATAACTTTAAAGTACTCCATAATCAATATTTATTTGTCCAAAAAAAAGTAGTAAATATTTCCATGAAATAATAATGTTTCACTTTTAAAATAGAAAAAATATAGAAAAATATCACTTAAACTTTAAAATTATGTTAACAATAATAGTAATGGATTAACAAAAATATAAAAACAATTGACAACTCGTTTTATTAAAAAATTATTTATTTAGAATTTTGAAATTCAAATAATATTTTCTGAGATTTTTTTTTAAATACTAATAATAGGGTAATATAAAACTCCTGCTCCATCACTTTTCTTTTTCTTATTATAAGTTTGTGTTACCTGATTCATACCTTGCTTCAACTTCCATTTTTTTCTTCCCACTTTTTTTTTTTTTTTTCAAAAGCTGTTTATTTTTTTTTTTTTTTCTGAGTCGTCTTCTCTGAGCTATATATCTCTTTCTCTGAAACCCAACCCCGAAATAGCAGCGATTTTACTCTTTCACAGCCTCATACAGTGAGAGTGGAACTTTACAACAGAGAAATCTCAGGAGTTACCTTGTAAGGGTTCCCTAGAAATCCGGCACCGGCATGGCGTCGTCGAAGTTGGTCACGACGAATCCGGATCTGCCACGCCAATCTTCCATTTGTTCCCTTTCTTCTATTCTCGCTGATCTCCAGAACAACACTAACAACGCCAACAGCAACACCAATAACAGCAACAACCACAACGAATCAAACACCGGCGCCGACGACCCTTCCAAAGCCTTGGGTTCTATGAGCATGGACGATATCTTCAAGTCCATTTACTCTTCTTCTTCCTCCGATCCCAATAACAATCCCAACCCGGCGCACCTCGCGACGGACCCCAATTTCCACCCGGCTGCGGCAGAATTGGGCACCAGGACGACGGAGGAGTTGTGGCAGGGAATGGTGGAGGGTGGTGATCAGAGGCGGATGGGTGCAGGGGAGGGTTTGGAGGCCATGACTTTGGAGGATTTCTTGGCCAAGGCTGGCGCTGTAAGAGAGGAAGATGTCAGGGGGGTTCCTACCGTAGTACCTGGCCATGCGAGTTTCCGCGTGGATGCAGCGGCGGCGGCGGCCATCAACAGTGGCGCTCAGTTCTCGATGCCGCCGTCGGTTCAAGTTAAGGAAGGGTCGTCCATGGAAGTTTTTGGAAATGGGATTGACGGGACAGTAGTGGGAGTTGCAACATCATCGGGAAGAGGGAAGCGGAGGGTTGTGGAGGTACCTGTTGATAAGGCTACGCTTCAGAAGCAGAAAAGGATGATAAAAAACAGAGAGTCTGCAGCCAGGTCCAGAGAACGCAAGCAGGTTACTTCACCTTCTCTGTTTTACCTCTCTTTTCTTAAGTAATATGGTTCTTATGTAAATTTAATTAAATTGATGTTTTTTTATTATTAATAGAAACATAAATTTTTTCATTTGCATGCCGTTACTTCATCAATTTGCGTTGATATGATGGTTTTATTGAAAATTCTGTTAAGTCACCACATGACGGGGAGCTACCTCTTGAATTGAGTGTTTTGTGCTTTCTTGATTTATGTTAGTTTGAACTCCCTTTTTTCATTGTTAAAAAAAAAACTTCCATTTTTCCCCCTTTTTATTATCAGATTGTTTCCCAAATGGTAATTGATTTATAAAAGCTGATCAGTAACGTTCTCTACAGGCTTACACTGTCGAACTAGAGACTATGGTAACACAGCTGGAGGCTGAGAATGCACAAATATTGAGAGAAATGGTATGCTTGTACAAGTTGAAAACATTTTCACATTCATGTATCTTATGTAGACTCTGTCCATACTCCATACACTCTCTGCAGCTTCAAGTGCTGCTTTGCTATTTTCCTTTTGAAAATTATGTATGCAGTTTGTTAGAAGAGAGGCAATTTACTAAATGCATATTTCTCATCCATGATTGAGCATCACTAAAATTTTATATTTTTTAACGCTGTCATATATGAGGTGCTAGTTACAGTTCATGTTTTCTAAATACAGTTGTGCCCATTAAGCTGGCTCTTTGGTAGCTTTCGTGTGACAATTTTTCAACCTTTCTTCCTGGAGTTAAAGACTGAACTAATTCAATGAAAGTTTCACGTTCCTTTATAGCTTTTATCCTGGTTAATCTGATTTCTGCAAGAGTTTTTGAAATATTTGGATTTGAATGCAGGCTGAAAAGAAGAAGCAGAGGTACAAGCAGGTATGTGGATCATCTCTTCCTTTGCTTAGACTACAAAAAATCGTTATTACACATGTGAATCAAAGGCTAGGATCAAAGTAGTCAAAGTTAAAAGGCTGGGACAAGGTGCTAATGCAATGCCTTACATGTGTGTGGTGTTAGAAGAATGGCACATGACCAAGTGAAGAAAAATGCTAAAGTAGGAAAATATATACTTTACAAACAAAAATTAGATGATAGAAAGTTGGAATAACATATGACATATAAATTAACTATTCAAGCGTAAGAATCATTAAGTCATAACTCAAGATTACATGATATGCGCTTATAAATTTATAATTTTAGCCTTATGTCAATTATGCGTGTGTTCTATGGGTAACCTAAAGTGCTTTTGTGTCTGTGGTCCCTTGTGGGTGGTGGCTTTATTTAAAGCCTAATAATCTAAATATTTTAAAATAAGAATAACTGCAACTATTTGCCCTATTCTTAAATCTAAGTCTCGGGTTAGGCTAAAGATTGAGAGATTTTGTAGTTTCCTATTTCATCCCATCAGTATTTTTTAAATTTTTGAGCCAAGCCCCAAGCTAATAAGTTAACTTCTTTGCTTTAAACACACAAAAGGGCCTAAGGCCAAGGTGCTCTCCCAGAAAGCTGGAAAAAGCACCAAAAGCACTCATCTGGAAGTGTTTTGTTGAAGGCAGCACCTCTTATGGGCACTAGCCACTAGCCTTGAGTATTGCCTTCCTTGAGCGCCTTTGAATACTGTCTCTGGGATTACTCTCCTGGGATTATACTCGTTATAGCTATTATCATACTGTTAGTTTCTTAAGTACTCATTGTAATGTGTTTGTGTTCAATGTAATCTGCCTTTAGTGCATATTTGGAATTTGAAATTGCAGGCCTGAAATGCATGTCAGAATGTCAAAATCATTTTATGATTGAGTTATCAAAGTGGATCTAATTGACTTAAAATAAAGAAAATGATTTTTTTTCCTTTTTATTTATAACTGTAAACTATGATATAAAAGGAGATATCTTGTTTCTTGTAAATGGTATTCATATTCTTAAGAATATATTTTGCTTGTCAACTAGCTCACATCTATACTAATTATATTATGGCGGGCTTTTATTCTAGATCTGAACTGGCTCTCTGTATGTTTTTGACCTTGTTTTCTAGTTCTTTATTAATGCTATAGGAACCACAGTGAACTAGTTGGTCCACCCAGTGAACTAACTGCTTCAGTTTGGTTCCATTGCTGTACAAGTCATACATTTAAAGTTTAAAAAAAAAAAATAGTGATCCTTCCAATGCAAGAGTAAGGCCTATCATGCAATGGTGATGTTATTGATATGATAATCTGAAGGAGGAGCGGCTAATGCCTCTTTCAAGTTTCATCCCCAAAATCCACTCTTTAACAGTCCCAATATCCCAATATCCCTATTCAACTCTTCCACACTTCCTTCAATCTTATCACCTCTCGGTCTTCCTGTTCCACATGTTCACTCTTCCTCACGCCCATTGATTGATATGCTCTGATACCAAGTTGGTAGAGACCTGCAAACTTTGTCAAATTGGAAGCAAAATAAGCAGCAACAGCAAGAAATAGAGGGTACTAGGTTTTGACTTCACTGAATCAGTTTCACAAGGCTGACTTTGATTCTAGCCAAAACCCTGATCCCACTGACACCCAAATGACAAGATACAAGACACGGCAGTGACTCTCTGGCTTTTGAGAGATCTGAACTCTCCTAAACCACACTTTCACTTTCAAAGGACTAATCCCCTGACCCCTTTGGCCGGAGAGGCTATTTATAGACCAGAAAGTTTTAACAAACACCTCCCACCCTAAGCTACACCTAAACCCAATCTTACACCACCTCTTTACCCTTGTGGCCATGAACCTCTGTATAATTCTCTTGACCACTGGAGTTACTTTTTCCTACACCTTTTCCTGGATCTTCTGCTGTAGGTCTTAGGGAATGGTTTGTTAATTCGTGAATCTCCAGCTCTATCAGACTTTTATTGAATTGGACTTCATGAGTATAATTTCCATATCCAATGAGAAAGGAACCCCGTGATTGTATCTGTCTGCCAGTATTTTGATTCGCTGAACATTGTATTTGTATATTTGAGAAATCAAATAGGTTCTTGTCCTTCGGTATTATCAGCTGAGCTTTTCATTTTTAGTAGTCTCCTACTGTGAAATTCACTTCATAACACATTTTTTATGGTTGGATATTTCTCAAAAGTAAAACTGTTAACCACTCATACCTGGAGTAACAGCAAACTCGCCATGCTAATTTTTTCTTTCCCATTTGGTTTTATTAGAAGGTAGAGTTTCAGGGAGATGGGTTAGACTTTTTTACTCTCCCCCCTGGTGGGTTTTTTTTTTTTGGGGGGACTTGGGAAATTGAACCTCACCCTCCTAAGCAGCATTTACAACCAAGTGATACTGCCGTCTTGGGGCTCTGATTTTTGCTTTTAGTTTTAGCAGTATGTTTCCTTTAAGTATCTTGACAATGGAATCTAACCTGAATCTCCTGTAACTTTGCCTGCAGCTCATGGAAAACCTTATTCCTGTGGTGGAGGAGCGTAGACCACAACGAAAGATTCGGAGAGTGAATTCAGCCCACTGGTGATCTGATCAGCAGTTTTCATGGGACAGATCAGTTTTCCATGGCCTTGTGAGAGTGAACTTGGTCCAGTGGTGATTTCAGTATGTAGCCTGTGATCGGATGGATTGGCTTTAGCGGCCTGTAGATAGAAATCAAATGGAGCAAGATGATTTTAGGGAAAAAGGGGGAACAGTTGCAGAGTTTTACCCCATAGCTGGTTATCTTTCAGAGGCACTTGGAGCTTACCTTGTATAGAAGAAAGTAGCTTCAAGTCAAATAGTGCAATTAAAATGGATAGAGGTTAAGGTCATTATTGATTCATTGCTTGTGGAAGATCCATGGTTATGGTGGATTCTGAGGTTATTGTATAAAGTTGAAATAAGTTAAGGTTATTGTATTATGCTCATGGTCCAGTAAATTATCCCCTGCTTCTTGATATTGAGTGAAAGGGGAGGGAAGGGGAGGCTGATTGATCTGGACTAGACTTTTTTTCTTTAATTATTTTTCTTACTAGTATTGCAGGAGTTTATAGAATGTCTACCCTCAGAGAGCCTTGACAATATATTATTTGTAACCGGATTGATCTGAAATGATATGCTCATTTGTGACTATAAAGATTCTACTTGTAATTCATTATTAATAATCATATTCTTTTGCGATTTTCTCGATGTTTCATTATTCTTCTAAATTCTTCCTATATCCTATAACATTCTACATGGTGATTGAGTCATGCATGACAGTACAAGTGGCACCCAACAACCTGATCCAATTTGTGGGTTGTATGTCATGTCATCATGTACTACAAAGTCCAAGTCCCTTCAGGAGATGTATTTTGACATAACCCTTTAACTTCTGATTGTTGAGAGTTGTCAAACTCGTAAGTAGAGTTTCCGAATTTACTGTTTTAACATTTTTAGTTTACAAAATTGTGTCAAATCGTTGATAACTCGGACCAACTATAAATTTGGTTAAACCCGTGAATTTACACACCTAGTTTACTATTTTTATGTTTTTAACTTACTAAACTGTGTTAACTCACTTTTAAACTTGTCTTAACTTTTTTGATTTGATCATACTCAATGGCTTTATATATGAATTTTATAGTTTTTTTTATTAAGTATGATAAATTATAAATGTTGATGGATTTAATTTAAAATATATTTAAATTAAAATGTTATTTTTATATTTTAATTATACGGAAACCATTGATCAAATTAAAATTTTGAGTGTGAAAATTACTTGAAAAGTTGGCCAAAAGAAAAAAAGAAAAAGAAAGATTATTACTTGAAATGTTTAAATGGATTAAATATAGCAGCTTTTTTGGAATTACAATAGGCATTGCCTTAAAAAATGGTAGTGACAATATCTTATCCTTACGTCTTAAACCCTAAATTCATTATTAAAACTTTATAAAAATCAGGTTGTGTTCTATGATGCAATTTAAATATCATCAAATCATCTATTAGCTTTCTTTTCTGTTCTTTTTACAATTTCTCATTTTTCATTATCCATTGACATTAAAAAAAAAAATCTAATTAAAACACCCTCAATAGTTCAATATTCATCGGTTAAAGTTTTTAGTAAGAAAGAGTCTCAATGTGCTTAGCCCTCGTTGATATCCTGAAACATACTTCCAGTTTCTTTATAATTAGCTTCCTCGTCACTTTCTTTAACAGTCGAATTCTCTGGTCTTAATTCTAACAAGTCATGAAGAAAATTTTTAGGTATACACAATAAAAACTTGAGCAGATAATTTGACTTCAATAATAAAAATTTGAGCGCCACCAAGAACTGATCTTTTATTAATATGTCTGAGATTCCTTAAAAACCATAAAAACACAAACTTTTTACTCTAATTCTGATCAGAATACAAAAAGACTAGAGTTTAGTTGTTCCAAGAAAACAAAATAACAGAGTTTCTCGTTTTCTTCTCTGACCAAAAAACAAAAGATCACATATCAGATTTATCCAATAATCCCCCAAGACCAAATATATTCGATCAAAGCACAAACAATAATATCGTTAATTACTACCAAAAAGTGAATCAAAACCTTCTAAGTTCTAATCAAGATTGACGACTGATTCAGAAACATATCTTAGAAAACTTATGCAACTCATAATCCCATCTGCATAACTGGCATGAAATTAATGAAGCTTTATCTTCTTCTTCATCATCAAGAAGTGGCCATCCTCTCTCCAATCTTGCCGTTTCTTGCAACCCACGGCACATGTCGAAACCACACAAACGAGGATGATCCTTAAACATGGTACGAACACGATCGTTCTTGCTCCACATCATCCTTAAACATGCCTCCACCTTGTTCCTACATGTCCTCAAACACCTCAACTTCTCCAGAAAAAAACTCAGAAACTCAAACCCCTGTTCCCTCTGTTCTTCAACCCTGCTACACAGAAGAATCATTCCACACACATATCTTGCTTCTACGTGACCCTTCATTGAAACGTCCTTCAATATTTCAAGACCACCATCAAGATCCATTATTTTAGGGTTGAAGTTGAAGTATTTGTCTATGCCTTCTCTGTACAAGCTCTCTGGGTTTCTGCATTCTCTGCAACGGGCCCGGAAGGAAGTTTCTTGGCGCTTGTTGGACCATTGAACGAAGGGAAGTTTCTGCATATTAATATGCTCGTAGATATAGTCATCTTCTTCGATGAGATTGAGGAAATTCTTGGAGCAAAATTTGAGGTTGTAGAGATCAACCATGGATGATGACCCCACTTTGGCTAACACTTCTGAAAACACATGGTTTGGGAGAGATTCAATGGTGGTAGTGGAAGGAGGAAAATGATGATCAGACGCCATTGAAGATGAAGAAGAATTATGAGATCAGTAAGGTTTTTGGTTTCTTTGATCGATGATGATGATGAAGATAATTATGAGTGTTAAGTTTAAAGAAGGGCTACTATATATAAGAGTGGTTTGCCGCGTTTTAGGAAACTTCTGATTCATATAACTTGTTTATCAATTACTTTCCTTTTTTTTACCCACATGTTAATTAGTTTCCGTTTATTTGTAGGATATTGGTAGTTTATCAATTACTTTCCTTTTTTTTTTGTTATGCCAACAACTTGTTTTTGTGAAGTCTATACTGATTTTAAAAGACGAAATAAAGTAATTTATTTTTTTAGGCCATCACAAAATTAAAAAAAGATTAAACTTTTTTTTTTTTGGTATTTTTTGTAATAACATTGTCAAGTCAGAGATAGCTATTCTAAGAACATTTTTTATTATTACAAGATTTAGTATTTAAATGTAGGTACAAATTTTTTCCCTTTAAATTGTGACAAAAATAATTTTCTTCTTAATTTTTCTTTATAATTTGATATAGTAATTTTCTGGTTGAAACGTAATTTTATTTTTTAATTTGACAATAATGAAAATAAAGTAAATGTTAAACTTGAACAATAAGTTATATATATGATCCGATTTACTAAAGGATGAAAATAATCTCCCAAGTCATATCAATTTTTTTTTTTTTTTTTGTGGTTACAAAAGGGACCTGATCCTCAACGATCAGGGAACGTTAGCCTAGCTTTCCCAACTAGTGGCGGACCTAGAAAATTATAGAAGGGGTACAATTGGTGGGGGATTTGGGATTTTTTTTTAAAGTAAAGTTTTAAATGCATTCAAAAACAAAAAAATATAAACAAGAAAAAAATATCAAAATAATATTTGAAATCAAATGAATACTGATGATGTAATAAGAGAGACAATTATTTTACAAACCTGTTATTTAGAAAAGCAAAGCTAAGTACTGTTAGAAATAAATGCACCTACATAAATAACAATGAAGGGTGGGTACTTAATAAGTTCAAGTACATATATTTTAATAAAAAAATATATTACAATAAAAATAATTATAATGTCATCCTTCTAAGCCTTATTTTTTGGAATTCCATCATAATTGCCTTATTATCAATGCTATCAAATACATCTTTTTTCAATATAAGGCACTAAACAATCATTCAACCATTCACCCCCATCCCATTACGAAGTGTAGCCTTGATGTATTAAGGGTGGACAATCATTCAAACATGTATTAATTTTTTTTTTTAAAAAAATCCCATATCATCACGAAGGATTCCACTAAGAGCATCTGGTGGAACCTGTAAAGCATGAAGACCAGTCTCCAAACTCAGAGCATGAGTAGCTAAGAAATCAGCACATCTATTCCCCTCGCGATAGACGTGTACCATCGTAACTCACCAATCCCAGTTCAACAAGCCACGTATACTCCTAATAAAGTTGAAATTTGCATGGGGGCCCCTATCCACCCTTTGTATGAGATTAAGAGCCACTAAGCAGTCCAGCTGAACCACTACATCTCGAAACCCCGAAGACCATGCCAGATTGAGCCCATCCACCAGCACCCAAAGTTCTGCTTGGAGTGAGGTACATACTCCAATATTTCTGCAACACCCTACCAGCCATCTTCCTTCATGATCCCTAATGAGACATCCCGCCCCTGCCAGCAAGGACTCCGGCTTCTTTGCTCCGTCACAGTTCAAAGAGACAACATTCCTTGCCGGTTTAAACCAATTGATAAGCCGTTCTTGTTTCCTTTGTTCCCCCCGAGCATTGCTAAAGCTGCCCCACCATCTGCTCATTGAAACCAGCGAAGAGCACTGCTTCCCGGACGAGACTAGGCGAATGTGTATGCCTATTCTCAAACACCGCCAGATTCCTCGCAGACCAAAGCTTCCAGCAGGCCAGACCAAACGACGACCATGGAACCCCATTGTCGACACACCTTCATTTGTTCTGGAGGTTCTGCAGGAACCACCCATGGAGGTTCAAGCCTAGGAATTGATGAAGTTGACCTGGCGAGATGAGGAGACTCCAGACTTCCTTCGCCCACTTGCACTTCCGGAGGACGTGATCGACATCCTCTTTGCCTTCTCCACACCTAGGACAGGCATCATCTTGTGTCATGTGTCGTCTATGTCGCTCCACATTTGTCAATAGGTTCCCACTAGCCGCTAACCAAAGAAAGACCCATACACGCTGTGCACCGTCCCACCGCCATATTTCCTCCCATAGCTTCAAAGGATCAGCTCTCTCAATATCCGCCATCATATCATAAGCAGAGGAGACCGAAAAGAGCCCATCAGGCGAGCTATCCCAAAAAAATGCGCTACTCCATCCTCGGTCGTAGGTGGTTTGATGCCTGAAATAATACTGATAATCCTGTCGAGGAGATCACCTCTAAACTGGTCAAAAGCCCATCCACTACTTGGTGCCACAAAGTCCTGAATGGGAAGCAAACCCTTTGTCGGTGAAATGTCCCTAAAAGCTAGGAGTTTTAAAGGGCCGACCTCCGGCACCCACGTATCAGACCAGAAACGAGTATGGGTACCGTCCCTAGGGTCCCACCGTGTTCCAAGGTCTACATCATCCCAGACTTTCAACAAAGGCCTCCAAAGGTAAGAGCATTGTTTGTTCCGCCGGCATGGTCCTCTAAATTCGTCCCAGCCATACTTATGTTTAAGAACTTGTACCCACAATAACTCAGGTCTAGATCGCATCGTGTAGCCCACCTTCATGAGAAAAGCACAGTTCTGTTGCTTCAACTTCCTGAACCCACAACCCCCATCCTTATACGGCTTACACATAGTCTCCCATTTGACCAAGCTAGGCTTTCGATTGGAGCCCGTACACCCCCAGACAAAATTCTGAATGTGCTTTTCTAGGCGGTGACACAACCCAGGTGGGAGCTTAGTAGTCTGCATAGCGAATGATGGTACCACAGAAAGGACCGCCTTTGCAAGAGTGATGCGTCCTGCTAGTGAGAGGGTCTTTGCCGCCCAACCAAAAAGCTTACTTTGAACCTTTTCCTCAATGTACGCATACGTCCCCGTTCGAACCCTTTTATGGAGTAAAGGGACGCCAAGATACTTTCCTAGCTCCTTCGTCTTTCCATAACCCAACTCCTCACTCACCCAGTTTTGAACAGCCGGGGAAACATTATTGGAGAAAAAGATTGCCATCTTCGAACTACTAACCTTATGACCAGAGCTTACACAAAAATCATTAAGGATACCGCTAATAGGTCGAACCTGTGTAGCCACAGTGGAGCCAAACAACACAAGGTCATCCGCAAAAAATAAATGAGATAGAGGAGATGCCCTGCGACTCAGATGAATTGGACGCCACTGGTTAACCACTACTTGCTTGTTAATCATTTGAGACAATCTCTCCATGCAGAGCACAAAGATATAAGGTGACAGCGGGTCCCTTTGCGAATACCTCGAGACGGTGTGAAGACCTTAGAACGAGTTCCATTCCAGACCACTCTCATGCTACAGGTAGAAATGCACACCATCACTACCTGTATGAATTTAGATGGGAGTCCAGCATCCTGAAGTGTTTCCTCAATGAAGTCCCACCTTAGACGGTCATAAGCCTTCTCAAGATCAACTTTGATTGCCATCCACCCCTCACTACCTTTTTTTGACCTCATGGAATGAATCACTTCCTGCGCAATAATAATATTATCCATTTAATGATTTTACCGTGGTCCAACCTGCCCTAATTAAATGGCCAAATTTTTGAGAAATCTATTATTGTAAAATTTATTGTCCAAAAAATTTAAGAACTCAAATTCTTGAGTAAGTACAACTTATCATATCTTTTTTTTTTTCCATCCGGTGTCCAAAGTTTCGCCCTGACTAATCCGAATCCAACCCGGATCGCACACCTAGCTATGATGGGTGAATCTCCCAACAGGGTTTTTCTGCATTCACAATGCTCAAACTCAACTTATTATATCTTTAATTATGTGTAAATGTCTCTTTCATTTTGTAGATATTTGAAGATAAGCAACATATCACTCTGGTCTTATTTAAAAGTCTTTTTTGACTAAAAAATTTGGTTATATTTATAAGTCCATTTTCATGATAGTAAATAAGATTGTGACAATTTTACCCATATTAATTGTACCCATGACCATAAATTTGAAGATAGAGAGAAGAAAGATTTTAAAAATACACATTCATAATTGATGACAAAGTTGAAAATCTATCCTATAATCATTGAGATAACTACCTCTCATCGGTATGTGAGATTTAATTAAAAAAGGGCCTTATTATAAGGCACCAACTAATCATTCTTACAAACTAATAAAAACAGTTAAAGTCAATAAAGTTATCCTAGAATTTAAATAATTTCTAATATTACCCCTACTGATTGCACTAAACTCCAATATCATATTAATTATTACTCTCAAGTCTCACCCACTACCCTTATTAATTATGGGCATACATGGGAAAAAAATAATTAATGCTCTTTGGGAACAAACAAGTGCCTTATAAAAATGACCAAATAAACTTGTAAGTTGGTATCTTATAATAAGGACCAGAGAGAATAGGACCAAAGTGATACAATTGAAAAAGAGTTACACCTGCTAAAAATAGGTTGTAGTTGAGTTTTTAGACAAATATGAAATTTCAGGTACCTTTGGATAATTAGTTTAGTAATAGTGATTTTTTAGCAATTTTTCATAATTAAATTGATATGTTTTTAAATATATAATAAATATTTTAAATAAAAATAGTAATAAAAACAAGTATCAATTGTTTGTTGCTTGAATTTTACATTAATTATTCCATGCATTCTATGTCTCCCATTTGGCATGGAATGGCATGGAAGGAAGAAATGGATATTATATTGTACTTTGGTTATTACTCCCTCTGTTTCATACTACACATCAGTTTTTAAAGTGTTTAGATTTTTCAAAAAATAAGTTATTTTGAGAAAAATAATTTTTTTAATAAACCTATTGTAAAATTTCCGACAAAGAAGGTGTAAGAATTAAATAAGTTCAGGATAGGATTATATTGATTGAAAGACATTTTGATTTGATTTGTTTGAAGGACATTTTTGAAAGTTTATATGTATTTTTAGTGAAATTAAAATTTTAAATTTTATTTAATGGACTTAGTTTATATGTGTAATTTTGCCAAGAAAGTACTACCTCTTCTTTTTAATATAAAATCTGAATTTTATTATAATTTTATATTATAAATTATATCTTATATTTAGGTTCAAGGTTTTACCCTTATACTCAGGTACAAATTCGCAATTAAGTAGTATAATGTTTTTTTTGTTTAAAGAAAAAGCACTAGTTTTTAATATAAGACACATTTTAATAAAAAAATTACAAAATATAAAGTATGACTTAATAGTTCAATTAAGAAAAAAAGTCTTCATAGAGAAGAGAGAGTATCATGTCAAACTCTACTCGCAAAACTGAATTATTCAAACATAAAAAATAATTCTATCTCTGGTCTTATTTATAAGACCTAGTTGACTTTTTTTTGGAGAGATTAAGGAAGATAAATAAGTTACTTAATCATTTCATATATGTTGTATATCCTTAGATTATACATTAGTTTATTAGTCAAACTAAATAGTTTGAAGAAAAAAATAAAAGTACTCTAAAATAATTTAATTAGCTTCCTTAATCTCTTCAAAAAAGTCAACTAGTTCTTATCATTAGGACCAGAGAGAATATTTAAAATGAACTATTCAGTGTCCATCATATTACCGACTAATTCCGATTTCATACCAGGGAGATTTTTGTATTGTATTTCCCCCCTCCCCCTTTTTATGCCATGAAAATAAGTACTTCCTCCGGTCTTAATTATAAGATCTAGTTGATTTTTTTGAATATATTAAGGAAGCTAATTAAATTACTTTAAAATATTTTTAATTTAAATTTTTCTTCAAACTAATTAGTTTGATTAATAAACTAATATATAATCTAAAGATACACAACATATGAAATGATTAAGTAACTTATTTAACTTCCTTAATCTCTCCAAAAAAAGTTAACTATGTCTTATATTTAGGACCCCGAGGTAGTAATACATTGTAATATTTACATTATTTATTTCTATTAGGTAGTTACCTTTATCTTAAAGCCCAAATTCATTATTAAAACTTTATAAAAATCAGGTTGTGTTCTATGATTCAATTTAAATACCATCAAATTATCTATTAGCTTTCTTTTCTGTTCTTTTTAATATTTCTTATTTTTCATTATCCACTGACATTACAAAAAAATCTAATTAAAACACCCTTCAATAGTTCAATATTCATCGGTAAAAGTTTTTAATGTAAGAAAGAGTCTCAATGTGCTTAGCCCTCGTTGATATCGTGAAACATAATTCCAGTTTCTTTTATAATTAAGCTTCCTCGTCACTTTCTTTAACAGTCGAATTCTCTGGTCTTAATTCTAACAAGTCATGAAGAAAATTTTTAGGTATACACAATAAAAACTTGAGCTGATAATTTGACTTCAAGAATAAAAATTTGAGCTACCAAGAACTGATCTTTTATTAATATGTCTCAGATTCCTTAAAAACCATAAAAACACAAACTTTTTACTCTAATTCTGATCAGAATACAAAAAGACTAGAGTTTAGTTGTTCCAAGAAAACAAAATAACAGAGCTTCTCGTTTTCTTCTCTGACAAAAAAAAAAAAAGATCACATATCAGATTTATCCAATAATCACCTAAGACCAAATATATTCGATCAAAGCATAAACAATAATATTGTTAATTACTACGAAAAAGTGAATCAAAACCTTCTAAGTTCTAATAAAGATTGATGACCCACTAATTTAATTCAGCAACATACATATCTTAGAAAACTGATGCAACTCATAATCCCATCTGCATAACTCGCATGAAATTGATGAAGCTTCATCTTCATCTTCATCATCATCTTCATCATCATCAAGAACTGGCCGTGCTCTTTCCAATCTTGCCGTTTCTTGCAACCCACGGCACATGTCGAAGCCACACAAACGACGATGATCCTTAAACATCGTACAAACATGATCGTTCTTCCAAATCAACCTTAAATATGCCTCCACCTTGTTCCTACATGTCTTCACACACCTCAACTTCCCCAGAAAAAAACTCAGAAACTCAAACCCATGTTTCCTCTGTTCTTCAACCTTGCTACATAGAAGAATCATCCCACACACATATCTTGCTTCTACGTGACCCTTCATTGAAGTCTCCTTCAATATTTCAAGACCATCATCAAGATCCATTATTCTAGGGTTGAAGCTGAAGTATTTGGCCATTCCTTCTCTGTACAAGCTTTCTGGGTTTTTGCATTCTCTGCAACGGGTCAAGAAGGAATATTCTTGGGGCTTGAGGAACAATGGAAAGTAGGGAAGTTTTTTAATGTTAATGTGCTCGTAAATGTAGTCGTCTTCTTCGATGAGACAATGGGCCAAGAAGGAAGATTCTTGGGGCTTGAGGAACCATGGAATGTAGGGAAGTTTCTGAATGTTAATGTGCTCGTAAATGTAGTCGTCTTCTTCGATGAGATTGTTGAAATTCTTGAAGCAAGGTTTGTATTTGAAGAGAAAATCGTATTTAAAGAGATCATCCATGGATGATGACCCCACTTTGCGAGAGATTCAATGGTGGTAGCAGGGGCGGAGTCAGGGGTGCTAGGGATGGCCCCCGCTCCTCCTAAAATTATAGAAGTTGACCCAAAATTTTAAGAAATTGTATTTTAGTCTTATAAAAATTTTAACATTTTCACTTTAGTCCTTAATAGAAGTTTAATGGAGGGACTAAAATGAAAATATTGAAATATATATGATATTAAAATATAATTTCCTAAAATTTTGGGTCCAATTCTATAATTTTTTCCGCCTAATTTCATATGTTGGCTCTATTGTGTTCTTTTCTTTAATTTTCGCCCCCCTAATTTTAAATCCTGGCTCTGCCATTGGGTGGTAGTGGAAGGAGGAAGATGATGATTTGACGCTATTGAAGAAGAAGAATAATTATGAGATCAAAGAGGATTTTGGTTTCTTTGATCGATGATGATGATGAAGGGTTACTCTATATATAATATAAGAGTGGTTTGCCTCCTTCGGCCTTAGCGTTTTAGGAAACTTCTGATTCATATAACTTGTTTCTCAATTACTTTCCTTTTTTTTTTTCTGCCAAAATGTTGATTATTTAGCTCAGTGGCGGAGCCACTTGGTTGCAAGTGGGTGCAAGTGCACCCATAAAATTATAGTTGTTGAGTTTTTTTTTTCCTTGCTGACTGTTGAGTTACTACATATCTTAACATAAATACCTATAATCTCCCTCAAAACATGGGGCATTATTATATAGTGCTATGAGGCCCATTGGTGGTTTTATTTTTATGGGTCCCAAGCTTTACTACCCACTACCAGAGCCAACGTTTTACTTTTTTAGCTAGTATGACGTTTTTTAATATGACAATCTGATTAAATTAAATATAAATATTATCAGACTTAATTAACATAGTTTTCTCAAAAAAAAAAAATATATATATATATATATACAGTCACATGTACTTAGCTTGTAGAGTTCTGAGAGCAACTCCCCTATGTAGGTGTTTGGTGTTGAACCTATTGAAAGTGTCGTGCTTTCTGGTGGACATATGCTCCTTTACTCCTTCGTTGATAGTTGACTTTTTAATATCCTATCACATATGACAAACCATAATAATTTTTCCTTGCAACATCTGGGTATCTATATGCCATGAGATTAGAGTATATTGTTATGTTTAAATTGATTTCCTCGGAAATACATTTCAATTGAACCTCATTTCTAGTCCTAAACTTTACGAATGAGTGAGTTGCCTTTTATCCTTCTTAAAAAAAATTCGGGGGCGCTGCCCCTGAACCCCCAAATCCTATCATTAATTGTGCACCCACAAACTTAAATTCCTGGCTCCGCCACTGATTTAGCTTCCTTTTATTTGTAGGATTGTAGTTTATCAATTATTATTTATAGGGTTAAGGTGCAAAAATAGACATATATTTTTGTCAAAAGAGCGCCTAATAGTAAATACTTTTTTTAGGTGCAAAAGTGACTATGTGGTTACAAAAGTGGAGCAAAATTAGCATTGACCGTTAGTTGACTTTTTCTGAACTGAAAATGATGACGTGGATGTTAATGCTTTATAAATTACAGTTCAGCCTCGGATACATTTCAAAAATTTCAATTTAGTCCCTTTATAAACTTTTAAAATTATCATTTAAGTCCCTGGTCAAAACTTGCATTTTGACCAGGGACCTTCTTCTTCCTCGGTATACCCAGATTCCGGTGATCCTTCTTCTTCATCGGAGGTGCACTTCCTGTGGGGCAAAATGAACATTCAACCCAGTAGCGTTTCTTTCACAGAAATTCACAGAATGTAAGTTTACATGAATCTGAATCATATCTATATCCCTACCACCAAATTGGATTAAGAAAAAATTTCGTCTTCCACTGTGCCTCTCAAAAAGAAAAAATTTCGTCTTCCACTGTGCCTCAACGCTGTCATCGCGAGAAAGAAGGGAAGAAGAGCACAAACAACCCAAAGAACACAACCCAAGGAATCAGATGGAGAAATCAGATAAACAACCCAAGGAACACGGATTGAAGAACACAAATCAAGATTACAGATCAAAAGAAGCAGATCGAAGAACACTGTCCGCTGGAAATCAGAGAGAAAACGAAGCAAATAGAGAACATTAACCAGAGATTCGACACCACGGATTGCAGATCGAGAATCTCAGATGAAAAAAAAAGCCACAGATCGAAGGATCGACGAGGATGGAGGAAAACAAACCTCAAACACCGTCCGCTGGAAATCAGAGAGAAAACGGAGCAAATAGAGAACACTAACCAGAGATTCGACACCACGGATTGCAGATCGAGAATCTCAGATGAAAAAAAAAGCCACAGATCACAGATCGAAGGATCGACGAGGATGGAGGAAAACAAACCTCAAACACCGTCCGCTGGAAATCAGAGAGAAAACGAAGCAAATAGAGGAGAAAAGAAGGAAAGAGGATCGAAGGAAAGAGGAGAAAAAAAATGGCCGAAGGTCGCCGTAGATCGAAGGTGAATGAACAAGGAAAGAGGAGAAAAAAAATGGGGGGGGGGGGCGTGTCCAGGTCGACGCGGGGTAAATGATAACATGGATTTTTTTATTATTTCTTTTTCTTCTTTCACTGCCAACTAGGATAAAAAGTTGCTGAGTCAGCATCCATGTTAATGTTTTTGGTCAAACTAACGGTCAATGCTAATTTTGCTCCACTTTTGTAACCACATAGTCACTTTTGCACATAAAAAAAGTATTTGCTACTGGACGCTCTTTTGACAAAAATACATGTCTATTTTTGCACCTTAACCCTTATTTATATTTTTACCCACATGTTAATTAGTTTCCGTTTATTTGTAGGATATTGGTAGTTTATCAATTACTTTCCTTTTTTTGTTACGCCAACAACTTGTTTTTGTGAAATCTATGCTGATTTTGACTAAGATAAGGATCAAAGTAACGTAATTTTAAAAGACGAAATAAAGTAATTTATTTTTTTAGGCCATCAGTGACAAAATTTAAAAAATTAAAAAATGATTAAACACTGTTTGATGTGTCATTGGAGGAATGATTAAGCTATGATAAACCTTAAACTTTTTTTTTTTTTATGGGTTAAGGTGCAAAAATAAACATGTGTTTTTCTCCGAGGAGCGCCCAGTAGCAAATGCTTTTTTCAGGTGCAAAAGTAACTATGTGGGTTACAAATTAGGTGCAAAAATAGCATTTGACCGATAAGTTTGACTTTTGATCGTTAAATTTGATTTTTTTTGCTGACTGGACGATGACGTGGCATTTCAAATATTTTTTCAGTATCCTTTTAGTACCGGTCAATACCTGAAATATTTTTTCAAGATCCTAAAATAATTTTTCAAAATTATGAAATATCTTTTTTTGTACCAATCAGTATCCTGAAAATACTTTTTAGTACCATCGAGTACTCGAAATATTTTTTTAGTATCCTTTTAGTATTGATCAATACCTGAAATATTTTTTCAAGATCCTAAAATTATTTTTGCACCTTTGAAATGCCACGTCATCGTCCAGTTAGCAAAAAAAGTCAAACTTAACGGTGAAAAGTCAAACTTAACGGTCAAACGCTATTTTTGCATCTAATTTGTAACCACATAGTTACTTTTGCACCTGAAAAAAGCATTTGCTAGTGGGCGCTCCTCGGAAAAAAACACATGTCTATTTTTGCACCTTAACCCTTTTTTTATATATATATAATTTTTGTAATAACATTGTCAAGTCAGAGATAGCTCGTCTAACCCCCTCATCCTTGGGTTTAATTGACAAAGTGGTCGGACACTCTCACCAAAGGGAGGGGGTTCGATCCTAGAGTTGGTTAAGGCACTGGGGGAGTCATCTTAGCTCCTGGGTGCCTAGGTAAACGCCTGAGGGTAATAGACGGCTCGCCCTGCCCAACATTGGTATCACCTAGGAGGAAGGGAGACTTCGCATTGCCCTTGGATCGTGGGTGAGCCTAACCCATTTCCTAAAATTTCACTATTGAAGAGATAGCTCGTCTAAGAATATTTTTTTTAATTACAAGTTTTAATATTTAAATGCAGGTACAATTTTTCCCCATTAAATTGTGACAAAAATATTTTTCTTCTTAAATTTATTTTTTTGTCAATTTTTTTTTATAATTTGGCATAATAATTTTTTGGTTGAAATGTAATTTTATTTCTAATTTGAAAATAATGAAAATCAAGTAAATATTAAACTTGAACCATAAGTTATATATCCGATTTACTAAAGGATGAAAATAATCTCCCCATCACATCAATTATTGAATTGGCGTTTAGTTCACCATTTAATGATTTTACCATGGTCCAACCTGCCATAATTAAACGGCCAAATTTTTGAAAAATCTCTAATTATAAAATTTATTGTCCAACAAATTTAAAAACTCAAATTCTTGAGCAAATACAATTCATCTTCACCTGTGTGCATGATATATCTTGTGCGAATGTCTTTCATTTTGTACATAGTTGAAAATAAGTACTCCCTCCGGTCCTAATTATAAGACATATTTAACTGACTTTAGGGAAATTAAGGAGATGATTAAAATTAGTTAAGTTTACTCATTTTCCTAAACTGCTCTTATATAAATTTAAAATGACATAAGTAAAAGTGAATCAACATTCTCTGTCACATACCTCTCCGACGTAAAATTTTTCTTTCCACATGCTTTCTAATTGAAATAATGGTCTTACTATATATACATATATGTGTGTGTATATATGTATACATATATATGTGTGTATCTTGAGATTTATATTTACAGTTTTTTACTCCCTCCGATCCTAATTATAAGAACACTTTTATAGTACAATTTACACTACAAAAGTTTACTATAATTAGGACCAGAGGTAATATTTGTTATAAACAAAATTATCACTTTAAAATTTGCTAAAAGAAAAAAGAGAAGAAAAAGTAAGTATTACTTTTCATTGGAAAACTGGTGAAGACTAACATCGTCTGGCTTGTTGGAAACATGTTGATGGAAATGAAAATGAAAAAAGTCAAAAAAAACAGATGGGTGGTATTGGAAATTTGAAAAACAGCAAAATTAGTTTATCAGAAAAATATGGATTTTTTTTTTATATGTTTGAACTTGGATCCCAATTTGATGGAGAATTAACTTTTCAAGAAATTTTTTTAATATCAACAAAATATTAGGAATCTAATTTCCATATCCATTTCCTTTTAGGAGAGAACCTATGAAATTTCAGCGAGTCAAACGGGGCATAATAGATCAGGACTAGGATTTACCTTGAGCCAATTTTCATGGCATCAAATAGTACAGTAAAAAAAGCTTACTTTTTTGCCTCAACTGTTCCGGGATTTTTATCTATCAACAAACAAGAGATGATCAGATGAATGATGAAGAAGTCGACCAAAATTTTCCAGACAAGAGTCACGACTCGCGGCCCGTGATTTTCGATCTTCACAGCTAAAATGTCACAACAATGGGCTGAACATGGCCACATGACTATCCTGACACGACATGCTCTGCCGCCTAGGGGTGCACTTTCAAAGATCCCGTTTTTATCTTTTTGGGAAATTTAATTAAAAAACTTTAAGAGAGATAAAAAAACTATCATTAATGCCATCATCATCACCTGCTCCTGTAGGGTTTGACAAGTAAAAAATGATTCTGAGCAAAAAAAAAAGACAAGTAAAAAATGATTTATTTATTTCTTGGTTGGGTCCTGCTATGTGCCAACGAGGTACCAGAATGATTGCACAAAAAAGTCCGTCTTCGTTCTTAGTTCTTTTCACGCCTTTCCTTTATCTTTCCTCCATTTTCATCCCAACTTTTCCTAACTCTTTCGCTTCAACCCAAAACCTGCATTACAGATGTGCTCTGCAATTTGACATTAGAAAATTGGGTTTTGGTGATTTCTGATGGGTTTAGTGAGCATAGTAACTAAGGGGTGTGTGAAGGTTAGTTTTGGGTTCATTCTGGTTCAGGAGTTGTGGGTTTTGCTCAACTTTCCCTGAAACGACTAGGGATGATAGTTTGGGAATTCGGTATCAGTATCACAGTATCTGTTAGTGCCACTCATGTTGGGGATTCGGAGACTACGATGGTTTATGGGTCTGAATCAGAGGAATATGTCGACCAAAAGGTTGGCCAATGTCGAGCAACGTGGCTCTGCAAGGGCGAATCAAGTATCTATGATGGATGCTGTTCATGAAGTTGCCATTTACATTCATAGGTTTCATAATCTAGACCTTTTCGAGCAAGGGTAAGCTCTAGTTTCAGCAGAATTGATGAATTCTGGTGAATGTTGTTTCTTATTTTTTCTGTATTCCTTTTGATTTTTCAATGTTAGTCATGTAATGTAGATGGTACAAAATCAAGGTTACTTTGAGATGGGAGGACGATGATGATTCCTATCCTGGGATTCCAGCAAGGGTAGTTCAGTATGAAGGTGAATGTATTTACAATCTTTTGAGACATTGGTGATTCATTTCAGCTACTTCTCTGTAGCTAGACATAGTTAATTCATAGAGCTAGAAGTTCAGGTTCAGTGAGAACTTATGCCTATTTGATTAGTGTGTTTGTGATTTCCATTCAATTTTGTTCTTAGGTGCAACATATGATGAGCAAGTTCTGTTTATTATCAAGTAGTTGGCTACAAGCTTGAAGCTTACAATGAGCTTGCCAATCAATTTTTCTTAACAGACTAGGCTCAAAGAGTGAATTGCTTTGCTTTTTAATTTAATTCGTGCAATGCAGGTGCTCTCTAAATTTTTATTTTAAAAATATTTTGCCTAGGTTAATCAGACCTTTAAAATTGTATGCAAAACATGTATTCATACATTATTTCTACTTTCTGGGACTTTGGTTAGTTTTCTAGAATGATCATACTTCTTGTGTCAGTAGTCCCTTAAACTTCCTTTTCCCAAAAAAGCTATTAATGTTTTGTCTGATTTAATAGGAGTTCTATAAATGGCCTGTTTGGTATTCTTCTGTGTGTGTTTGTGTGCGTTTTCTGTGAATAGATGGAATGTGGAAACAAACGACAGAAAACCTTAATTTTAGGGGCTCAGAAGGCAAGCTTGTATCATGAGTCATGATGTGATTGTCATAATGCTGTTTCCTTGTCATCACTTTTCTTCTTTTCAGTCTAGACCAGATCATGGACATGCAATGATATTGACTTTTGCCAATTTTATGTGACCTTAAGCCAAAGTCTCCCAATTCTAAATGTAAAAGATAGACCAAACTTCACCTAGCCATTGCCATGTGTCATTTCAAGCTTATTAGCCAATATTTTCTTTTATTATCAGTATTTTTTTGCCCCTGGAGGGTATGAATAAATTTTTGCTGTCCAACCTTAAAGGACTTGAAATTTTCATAATCTGAATTTAAGTCAAAATTTTTACCCTTCATGTTTTGAAAACTTCTTTAAGCCTTTAAAGCCTACTACTATCTATAACTAATATATGCTTTTGACATCATAGGCCAGTGACACCAGTGTGTTTGACTTGAAGTACCTTGGTCCATCAGATGCTTTTCTATCTTTTATCTTTGATTAATGTAGAGTGAAATCTGAGAATCCATCTTGATCTTTTGCTGCAGCTCCTGAAGTGGTGGGTTATGACAATTTATGTACAGTTTGGAAAATAGATGATGCAGACAACAGTTTTTCGACACCACCATTCCGAATCAAATATGCAAGGCAGGATGTGAATCTTTCCATTATGATCTCATTCTACCTTTCTTTTGCTGGATATGAGGTCTGTAATTGTCTTATCCCTTGATAGCTTGATACGACCTATAATATATATATATATATATATATATATATATATATATATATATATATATATATATATATATATATATATATGCAGGTAGTTGAGAGGGTTTCTTTATGTTGAATAAATCAACCACGTAGCTGACACCCAAAAACAGATAAAATAGAGAAAAGCTTGTTAAAAGCATGGTATTTTTTTCTCACCAAAAAAGTAAAAAGGGATATGTTTAAGGCTTCATATGATGTTTTGGTGTTCGCTTGGCCTTTTGGGTTTTTCCAACATGGCCGACTGAAAGCCCTAAAACTGTCCTGAATTATTATAAATTCGATTTAGTAATATAGTGTCACAGTTAACTGAATTTTGAAATTCTTGAAAGAAGTGGACAAGGCCCCTTAGCATGTACAATATAATGAAAACAAAAATAATGCACAGAGCAAAAAGAACTTGGGAAAGATAAGAAATCAAACAAACATGAACTTAGGCAATAAACAAGCAATAATATGTGTCAAAATCAGTTTATAAAAGTGTATCAATTCCAATTATGCTTGCTGATGTTTCTTTAAAATTGCTGAATGTATGGACATGAATCTTCCCTCAAGTTCTAATATATTGGCTGATTGATTTTATTTCTCAGGCAAAATCATCTGCTGTTATCTTGAAGTTTGAACTTATGCAGGCCCTTACATCTGATATCGGGTTAGTCAATGATGGAGTTTATATTCTTGTTAATAATATTGTCAATTGGAAGATGCGAACCCTTGAACTAATTGCATCATTGTGCAGAGCGGAGATGCAGGCATTTCCAGATGTCTACTCTGCTTCAGTTCATGAGTATAGAATTCCCCCTAAAGCTCTTCTCGGGTTGCATTCATATTGTCCTGTCCATTTTGATGTTTCACATGCTGTCCTTGTTGATACAAGTGTTCATGTCAGTTTGCAAAAAGCTAGCTATCACACTAGCCGACAGAAGGTACCCAGGTTTGTCAGAGTTTCAACTTTAGAAGCTTGCATAATAATCCTGGTCACTGTTGCATCCTAATGATTTAGAGTCTGTTCCTTTTACTTTCTTAGATACTTTGCTGCTCTAATAATTGATTACTGTATTATGCCAGTGATTATGGGTCTTCTGAAGGCGCTTATGATGAAGATTCTATCAAGTCAAACAAGGCATGTTCTACCACAGTGAATTTCATATGATCTAAGTTTTTAATTCCGCTTGATTTTTTTATTCAATAGTATTCTTTCTTTTATAAAGATGCTGTTATCTTATTTAAACATTTTTTCTTGAAATCCTTTTTTATTGCCATAGTAAGTTATACTGATGGGCAGATCTCAAAGCAGGTTAAGCTCATCAAAGCATTAATGGCTGCCCATGATATCCTCCTTGAAGATCTGAGAAGAATAAGCGAGGGAATCAACCAAGCTATTGATCTTACTGAAATGGCTTTCACGATTGACCATACAAAATTTTCTATTTCTTCTCCACTGGTACATTTGGACAGTATTGATAGTAGGATTTCACAGCAACCGTCTACCAGTTCAGAAGGCAGTGCTGAGGTAGAAGATCTGCATTGTAGACACTTTGTTATTTATTCTTCCTTTTACTGATCTTTCACACTTATTGCTTATGTAGTAGTTCAACCTTTCCTTCAGCAGAAAGCTACTGGTTATATTAATATGCATACTTACAAATTCTTTCAGTCTATATCTTGGGACGATCTGTTCAATTCTTACCAGTCTCTGGGGAACCAGCTCTTACAGATGTGGAATACATTTCTGAAATTTCATAGGTATGTTGACATTTGTTAGTGAAGTAATTACTTATATATTAATTATCTTAAGTGTGGCAACTTTATAGTTGCTCATAGTTCTAATTCTATGTTCCTGCATCTATTCTGATCTTGTATTAGAAAATTTATTTCCTCAATTAATTTCCTGATGTCAAGGCTAATGTTTCCTTACTTTTATCAGCCAAGCTTGAGCCTGATCTACAGGCTAAGAGAGTTTTAGCTTCTTCTGAATGAAGCTTCCTTTTGTTTTATGAATATTGTGATGCATTTATTAGGAAAATTAAGTCTTAGCATGATTTTTTTTTTTTTTTGTGACACAGGGAAAACAAAACAAAGATACTCGAATTTCTACGTCATTCATGGGCTACTGATCGAAGATCCGAATGGTCGATATGGATGGTGCACTCCATAGTTGAGATGCCCCACCAGAATGTGAGTAATCAAGTTGAAGGAGCACTAATGCGCTGGGGCATGCATGGAAGATCTTTAAATTCGAGGAAGTTAACTGATGATGTAAATATCTAATATATTTTGTACAGGAATCATAAACTTGATTATCCTCTGTTGCATTTGAGATCAATCATTAAATTGTCTGCATGTGAGTCTTGCTTAACTAAACCATTTTCTTTGAATCCGTTGTCTATCTTTTTCTGTTTAGCCTGCTCAGACTGCAACAATGCGCGCTGAACTTCATAGGCGAGGTATAGCACAAATGAGGGTGAGTCGTCGCTTGTCCAGAATGCTTTATAATCTTTCCTTTTCCTACTGAATAGAAACTATGATGTATGCTTCTCTTATGCAAAATGATTGTGACAAATATGAATTTAATGCAGATCAACAATCGGTCACTTCAAGACATGTATATATTTGAGGATCCTTTGCGCGTTCCTATTATTATTATAGAACGAATGGCAAACAGGGACCATTCGCCAAGTTTAAATTCTTACTTCAATCCTTTGGAGGCAAAAGGAAATCTTTTCTTGGAAAATGGACCTAGAGCCACTAACAAGCCTGGCAGTAGCCCGCAACAAAATGGGCAAGTTTTGAGAGTAGTTGTTTTTGTGCATGGATTTCAGGCATGTTTTAGTCCTTGCAGTTGTCTTCAACCCTATATTTGTTTTGGCATCTCTTCTTACATTTCTTGCTGCTTTGTACCTTCATTTTTGTTTTGGATGATATATGATCTAGCATTCAACTGAAAATGAAAAATCTCTAAATTATCTTCACATACCTTTGGCCACTCAGCATGTTGGACCTGAATGGATAACTTGTGTATTAAATACATCAAATTTTGTATCCATATTAGAAGCTTGTCTATGTTTTTCAATGGTGTTTCCAGATTCTAGGCTAAAGTGCGGGATTTGCCTCCTTCCTTTAGATTACCAAGGTCTACAGAGACATTTTTTTGAATCATGCTGGTTCATCATTCTGAGGTTTTCTCACTGTAGTAGCTGGGTACTGGGGGCCGAAAAATATCATCTGTGGGGAAATTTTAGCATTGGATGATTTTCACTCATCAGCTAATAAACTTTTTCACATTTTCACGTGATTGAAATGCTGGTTCAACACTTCTAAGTTGTCTTCACATGTTGACCTGAGGGAAATGCCAATTTTGAGATAGCTTGGGAGCTGCAAATTCAATTTGTGTGGCTGTGACAATTATTTATTTGTAAACATGGAGCATTATAGTCCGTTCATTTTTCTGGGATGTTAATCATTAGAAATGTCATCGCCTAACAGCTAGCTTCTGTATTCGGAGAGCCATATCTCAAAAGCCAGAGCATAAGATTGAAGAGCCTTTGGTCCATATAAATCGCATGTCCAGATCCCATACTTCTTATGTGGGGCTCACACACGGGTGAGGTGAAGTGAAAGAGGGCTCCTAAACTTGACTTCAACACATAGGCAAGAGGAAAAAGAGAGAACAGAAGAAATTTATGGGAGAGAATGGAAATAGAGGGTTGTAGAAGGTGCTTATACCAATTTGCCAATGATATAAACCTTTAAGATGTTCAGAACAGATTCTAGTTCCTTCAAGGTCCATCATGTGAGACTCAAGTCCGATACCCCCTGCAATAGGTTCCAAAGTTCCACCATGCTCCACATCCTAGCGCCAAGACTCTTAAACCTGGGCAATGACATGCAACCAAAAGAAGAGGAGAGATGAAGAGGAAGGGAGAACAAAACATGGGAGACAAGTATAGAATAGGGGGTAGTGTAAGTCCTTGATACCATTGATATGGGCCTTTAAGAGAATCATACTCCACAATGGAGCTCGTGGAAGAGCTTAAGGTCCATATAACGCCATACCTTGTAAAGGTTCATATACATTGTATCCTTTATAATCTGTTCAAATGACTTGTTGCACAACCACAGATTTGAGTTGTCCAAAAAACTTTAGAGGTGTGGCTACTTCTATGAACCCTTTTGACAACAGTGAACCTCCAGTATAAAATGAAAAATCACCAAATCACTTACCTTAACCATTAGCAATAGACTTTGAGGCGCATTATTATGTGTTGTGTAAACTTTATAAACCCAAGCTATCGCCTTTTCGTCTTGAAATGAGCACTTACTGGTGAACATGTTGACACATCTGATTGAATAGTTGTCAATAAATTTTCAAGTTGATGGATATAACCTATTTTCATAGCTAAGTCATTGTATCTGGCCACTATAGCCATGTGATATTAGAACGGACGTGTTCTTTTATTTGAAGTTTGAGATGGTTAAAACAAAGCAGAGCCATGAACGATTCAAGAAACTTTGCTCCTTTGTTGATTGTCCTACAGAAGAGTTTCTGTCCTAATAGAAGCTTAACATTGAAATAATCTTGCCATACACTTTATTTTGTTAAAGAAGTTATTAATACAAATGGGATCCATCCATCCTAATTTCTTCTATACATGCGCATTAAACCTCATTTTATATTGTTATATCGGGACAGTCATACTCATGCATCCATGCACTTGTTTTCTACACCCTCCCTCTGCTAAATTACTTTCAGTTCCCTTTAGATCTTTTTGTTTGCTCAAGTCATGCCCCACCTATTCCTGTTCTGTGGAATGTCTGAAATGAAAGGGTAACTTTGGTCTGTTATACTTTCCAGTTTCACGTATAAGACGGTCAGTCGCCAAAACCAATGCCTATTCATGTGGATCCCCCCTTCACAGTTAGCAGTAGACATAGAGATATGCGATACAACAGCCTTCCTTTTTTTTCCTTTATACTGTTGTTTGCATTGATGACTCTGCTTTGTAATTTCCTATCCGGTTTATTTTTGCAATATTCTTGCTTTTACTGATATGTGTTGCATTTCTCATAATTTCAACATAAATTATGTTGTGTTCAAATGGTGCTAGTGGCTTTTACAGATTGTTACATGTAATATTTTAGTCGATGGGATTCCTACTTTAATGTTTATAGTCATCGTGAATTCATTTTATTGGCAAGTTTAGAATTTGTCTCATCCTCCTTATTGTTCTATGAATAGATCATTTGACTATCACTTGAACTCTTACAGGGACATCATTTGGATTTACGTCTTGTTCGGAACCAATGGCTACTGATAGACCCCAAGACACAATTCCTTATGTCAGAAGCTAATGAAGACAAAACTTCAGGAGACTTCAGAGAAATGGGTTTACGACTTGCAGAGGAGGTGGTCTCTTTCATCAAAAGGAAGATGGATAAAGTTTCAAGAAGTGGACACCTGAAAGATATCAAGCTTAGCTTTGTTGGACATTCTATTGGAAATCTCATTATCAGAACTGCTTTAGCAGGTACGCATGCATAAATCTTAGAAAAATAGTGTTGATCACAAATAAATTAATTAAAAGAATTATTCGTTTTTTTAATTGCAGAGAGCATCATGGAGCCATATCTAAGATACCTATATACATATGTTTCAATATCGGGTCCTCACCTGGGTTATATGTATAGTTCAAATTCTGTATTCAATTCAGGGTTGTGGCTCTTGAAGAAGCTGAAGGACATACAATGCATCCATCAGCTGACATTCACAGATGATCCTGATCTTGAAAACACCTTCATCTACAATCTTTCCAAGGTACTGAATTGTTATGCATGCTTATTTTCTTTCGAGATATAGTAAATATTTTTGGGTTGTTCTTGTGGGGGGTCTTTATGAGTCTTGTAGTTTATTTATTCTTTTGAATCTTCATGGGAAATATTTTCTATGCCGTTAAATTTAGTTGGCGTATTTTGATGAAGGGAAATAAGTGCCATTTGTTAGTCTTTAGCTGCTGGAGTTAAATAACATCTATTGTTTTACTGCAGAAGAAGACACTGGTGAACTTCAGGAACATAATACTTTTATCCTCACCTCAGGTAACCTTTTTGGTATGCTTATGATGAGAATTTGCATAGCTTGAAATTTAATAAGGTCCGTTCATTAGCAAACATTTTTCTGAATTCCATCCCAAGAGCTTGCATTTGTCTATTTGGTTATTTCTGAATTAGAGTATATATCTGAAACCAATGGATTGAGAAGGGAAACCTGCACTGAATTAAAAGAAATATACCAGGTGGCAAGCTCGCTTCTATGGGACCTTGTTTTTTTTTTGGTGCCGATATAGGACTTTAAATAACGCTTGCAATCTGCTTTGCTGCAATGGTCCTTTACTTGAAAATGTTTGCATTTGATGCGCTTCTATACATTTTGTATTGGTTTATTAGAGGTATCAACTGGTTGTGATGATATGCTTTTGGGTAAAAATTCAATAGCACCGTTTTATTAAATATCTAATTACCCTTTTCTATTATTTGTTAAGGTATTTCATAGTGCCTCCTCTTAATTCGATTTCAGGATGGTTATGTGCCGTACCATTCTGCCAGAATTGAACATTGTCCATCAGCTTCTTTAGATTACTCTAAAAAAGGGAAAGTCTTCCATGAGATGCTAAATAATTGCTTGCACCAAATCAATGCTCTCGCTAACCACAGTGTGGTCATGCGCTGTGACATCAACTTCAATACCTCCTCATATGGCAAGAACTTGAACACGCTCATTGGGCGGGCGGCTCATATAGAGTTCTTGGAGTCTGACATTTTTGCTAAGTTCATAATGTGGTCTTTTCCTGAGCTCTTCACTTAATCATGAAGAAATCTATATGGAAGTCGGTCAACTCAGTTCATTTTGAAAATTGGCAAAGGTTTTTGGCACAGGATTTCTGGACCTGTTTAACTGATTCCTACATTGGAATCGAGAAAAGTTCATAGTTGCTAAGTTCAAGTCATTTGAAGGTCAAAACTCCTTCAGTTGGGTATAGTCAGAAAAAAATTGGTGGGTCCCTTTCTTACCTTAATCCAAATTTTGCTCCATTTTTCTTTTACAAAAGCATATAGTGAGTAGAGCCATTTTTTTGTTATGAGACTTTGGCCTGTGAATTACTTACTGTTCTGTTTTATATATTTTCTCGTTCATTGTACAAGATATAGGGATGCACCTTTTTTGTTAGTAGTCTCTACTTGACTCTGCTAAAGCACCTGATTATTAAGGGTTAGCAGTGTTGCTTAGTGAGGCTTGCTATATTACTTGGTGTACAAGTAACAGAAGCATAGGTGTACAATATTGGTTGTAAGTTTTTAGGTGGTGTTAGTTCAATAGGCTTAGAAGCTAGAAAAAATATTGTAAATTCTCGGATGGGATTTGAAGAATTTTCAATAAAGTTATTGTCTATTTTATTTACAAAAAAAAAAAAAAAAAAATTACTTGTGAGTGAGATAGCTATCAAATATTGATGATCAAGTTTTTCAGACTAGCATCTTCAACCTATAAAAAAAATGCTAAGTTGATCAATTTTTAAGTTTTAAAAAAAGGCAATATTACTATAATTTTAAACTTTCTGACATACATTGAGATCAAACAAATTTCCAAGACAATATTGGTTTTTTGTAAATACTTCTATGCGGATTTGCACCATAACAGTGTATTTAGTTTGAGGGGAAGGAGAGGTATCTTTACTAAATAACCCATGAACCCCACTATCATTCCAATCTTTGTCCTCTTATAGACCCCACTGAAGACTAGAAATATTTACCAATTTTTATGGGCAATTTGGTAAAAGTATGCCCTCCCCTCTGTTCTCTCCCCTCTTTTCAAACCAAACAACCCTAACTCTATTCTAAAAGAAAAGAAATGAGAATAACAAAAAAGAAAGATTTTTTTTTTTTTGACTTTATTCAATTAAAAAGAAAGTAAACCGATGTCCTTTTACAATAATAATAATAATTATACAGTGTATGAGAAGTAAGTTCAAATATCTTTTGAAAATCAAGAAAATAAAATCTCGATCTTAAACTTGCCTCATATTAAAGGAAGGAAGAAAACTTGCGTCTTTTTTGTACGGTTGTTGAAAAGCCAAATAGAAAAAAAAAAAAAAAAACACTCAATTCAACTTAATCATAGTAACAATTAGGATCATCCGTAATCCGCCGTAGTTGAACTTGTCGGTTATAGATATAAACCCTAATGCATTTTTTAAGAACTTCCCCTGCAACTAGGGGAGGAAAGAACAAAAAATTATTAGAAAGTATTAATTCTTAGATACATTTCCAGTTGGATTTAGAAGAATTTTCAATAAGTTTATGTTCTATTTTAATTTAAAAAACACTGCTATGATATTTGTTACGGACCTATAATTAGGCCCACTAATGAATTGGCCCAGCAAGGGGCAATCTACACCAGGATCCCAACCAATCTACAATTAAGGCTAAAACCAGGGAGGATTTGAACCAGGGGATCTATCCCCTACCTGATAGCCTAGATTCTCGGATGCAGATCACGCAGGGCCCAGAAGCCCTAACCCTAAGGTACACTCTATTAATAGGAGTTACGCCATGAAGGTACACACATTCTAATCTATCGACTATTTACATTACTGCCGTCACTATGCACACACATCACCCCTTTGACGAAAGCCTAATCGTGTATAATGATTAAGCTTCCTCATTGGCATCTATACCCTAAATATCTAGGAGAAATAGTTGAACGATCCTATAGTAACGTACTAGTCCACTGGACTAGACATCACCTGTTCTCATACAGAACAATATTGTTACTGGTAATTGAGATAGCTATCAAAATGTAAGGTTGTGTTGTTAAATTAGCTGACCATTTTTTTAAACTTCACCCCTTTGTGGTGTCCTAAGAGTATAAAACTTAAATAGAGTTGCTTATATTTATTAAGTTCATTGGTGTTTACAAGTTTACATACACACATTTTAATAACTAACAATAATAAAATAACAAGTATCTATATAAAAATTTACAAAGCTTAATTTTAACAACAAACAATATTATTCCATATAAAAATTTATAAATTATTGCAAAGATAATACAAATGTTCATAAATGAATTTTACAAGTGTACACAAATTTCAAAAACTAACAATAGCAAAATAATAATTGTGATTGGGGAACTTGACCATAAACTTTCACCAAGAAAAAAAAAAAAAACTTGACCATAAACAACCTGACCCAAGTTTTATCCTCCTTGTAATATTTATTGTTCCGCATAAATTGAATATTGCAGCAGGCATATGATATTAGCTTCTTTTTTGTGGATCATGACCATTTGATATGTTTGATCTCATTGTCAAGTTACAGATACCTCATTACTTTGAAGAGAATTCATTTCCAAAAACATAACGTTCTAACCACTTGAAATGAAACTTCACATTTACAACTAATGACTTGCATTGTGATTAGACACCAAAATCGAACACACATTAGAGTTTATTATCAAATTTGTAATTAGGCAATGATTTAAGAAATAAAATGTAATTATCCCTTTTGTAGCAAGGCCGGTGACTCAACTATAATATCTCATTTCACTGTTTCAAGCACAAACAAACTATTGAAGATAACATTTTCCACAGCAAAATATAGGAAAACATTCCATCTCTTTTGTGTAGCAGCAGTATCATCACAAAAAGATGGCTCAAAGTTCATGAATGTCCTATTTTTCCTCATTGTAAAAATTTACTGTATTACAAATTTACCAAGACAAGTGCAAGAGCAAGACATAAACTATATGAGTAAATAAAGGCAAGAGACATTTAGAAAGCAACCAGAACATTATGTTCTTTCCCACGAGTACTGAGACAAGTACAAGGTAGCTACATAGTTTATAGTATAAACGCATTTGGGTAAACTCTTCCTCCTCCCAAAAAGGAGAATACAAAATGCGTACGCTTCACAAATTTGTACATTTGATCCTCTGTAACAAGTTCATCGATTTCTTTACTCTGTAAAGTTCATCATACTAAGGTATTCCAGCCCCTCGGTTCTGCAAGCCATGATCTTTCGGAAGACTTCTCTCACTTGGCACTCCAGTGGATCCAAACCGCCCTTGAAAGATTCATAAATCGAATTCAACTCATTTGTAACCTGTTCAACTTCGAGTTTCTGCTCCTCCGTCAATGGAAACTGGACTGAATCCACCAAATCTGTCAAGTGTTGGGTACATTTCTCCATTTGATATATTTCCTTCAACAAGCCATTTGAGTTCCGGCGATCACGCTTCTTAGAAGCCTCCAAGATTCGTTCCTGAAGTGAGATTACGAGAGTGCTCCATGAGAACTGCCGGGGGAATGAAAAGTGGATATTCAGACCCCTGTCCTGACAAGGAATCGCTGCTACAAGAGACCACAAGACAAACAACAGAACAGAGTACATTGTAAACACGGGGATAGCAAGACCATTGGTTGCAGCAATCTCATTCGCACGAGGTGGGGCCAAGTTATTTGCGATGGATTGCAGCTGCTTGGATGCAGACCAGGAGCGAGACACACTCCAAGAATGAGATCGAGAATGCCCTGATTGATGATGCTTATCTTTGCTTGTGTTATGACGCCCAAAAGATCGGTTGCGTTGTGAAAAAGTGGACCCAGTGTCATCAAGCATAACCAGAGCCAAATCCATCAATGCCTTTCTTGCTCTCCGAAACATGCCTTCACTTAATGCCCTCTTTTTAGAATCCAATGCAGACATGACAATCTCCAATTGTTTTTGCCACACACGAATCTTCTCAACCCCTTCACGGCTGGCATTACAAATATCAAGCGCCTTCACCGAACTCTCAAAAAACTCAGAAATGATCCGATCAAGAGGGGGTTTTGCGACCTGCTCTTTCTTTTTCAGCAGAATAGCTCTGAATTCCTCTTGGCAACAGAGAAATGAATCCAGGAGCTTCAGCATCCATTGGATAGAGAGCAATTCATCATCACTGACCCCACAAAGTTCATGGAACCTATCCGTAACCAGCTTCTGGAACGATTCAAGCCCTGTATCATGGGATCCAGATTCATGGCTCGCTTCCACAGAATGAACCTGCTCTCGCCGGATACCAAATAATGAACGGCCAAAGGAGGATAATGGTGTTGAGGGGCCCTGATTATCCGTAGACGACATTGTTAAACTTCAGAGAAAACCCTCCTCAAAAGATCCTCTATATTCTATACCAAAATGTCCAAAACCACCAGATCATAAGAAACCCATCATAAACGGCTTTTTCTCATTCAAATGCATCTGATGCTAAGGCATCTAAAGTCATCATATGATTAAATACTCAATATCCAATTGGTCAAATTCATTGACTTCAAAGTGGATCCGATCAACAGGTTGATCGAATTCCAATCCTGAAAGCCAAATCCAAATCACAAAATATCTTACCTTCCAATCATATGCCCTCCATCACTTCAAACATGAACCTAAGAATTTGCAAAACCATGCTCAGGGTCAAAAAGTTTCTTCGTAATTGACTTGATTTTGGGGGCAGAAACAGTCCCAACTAGCGATCCAACCTTTTCCCTGAAAACTTCAGAATTGTCAACACCCAGATGCAAATTCAAACATGCTTCAAATAAATGAACGATTTTTCAAAAAACCATGTAAGAAAACTACAAAGGGAAAGAACACAGATTTAAAAAATCTAAAAGTGGAGAATAAAGGAATTACCTTTGAACTTCGAATCAGGTACCGAGAACACATAGAACATGAGTCTTTCGGAAGGATCGAGTTCAAAGGGAAAGCACAAAACACGAACTATGAAACTTGTAGGAGTAAAAAGTAATCGTAGCAAGCATAAAACGTACAAGAATGGGCAATGGCAGATTCGCAAACCCTAGCGAAGGACCTAAGCCCTCGCTTTGGTTGTCGCCAGTTGAAGGAACTGATGTAAGGAAACGAAAATAATGAGAAAACGGAAAACACGGAAATAAAATAAAAATTATAAAAATAAAAGGGTTAGGGTGAAAATATATATGTGTTTTTTTTTTAAAAGTACATCTAACACCCAGAGTTTTTTTTTTTTTTAATGTAAAAATATTATGTGGTTATAAAAGTGGAGCAAAAATACTCATTGACTGTGTTTGACTTTTTGTATTTTTATGGTTGACATGTACAATGACTTAGCTAAATTTCATCCCAACTGGCAGTGGAAAACTCAAAAAAAAAAATTACAGAAAAGGGCCCAGATAGTCTTCAAAATTACAGAAAGTCGGTAACGGCGGCGAGGAGGAGGAGATGGACGGTCTGATGAGTAAGATTGAGATTGGGAGAGAGGGGAATTGGAGAGAAGGTTTGAACTGATTTCCAAAATATTTATGTCATTTTATGTAATTTTCTCCAGTTCTTTACTTCCGGCTGAGATGAAATTTAGTTGAGTCATCATCCATAATAGCCTTAAAATACAAAAAAGTCAAACTAACAGTCAATGGGTACTTTTGCTCCACTTTTGTAACTATATAGTCATTTTTATACCCAAAAAAGCATTTAGTATTTGGTGCACTTTTAAGAAAACCACAAAAATATTTTTGCACATTAAACAAAAATAAAATCATCAACGGCTAATGTGAAACTGTTCCTCAAAACTTTTTTTTTTCCTCTTCTAAAAAAAGCATGTGAAGCTGAAATTAAATATTCTGTGATACGGGCTGGTGCTGTTCTAGTTGATAAATAAATATAAAATAATTGGGTCGTACATATGTTTTTATTAAAAAAACACTTCCAATATTTTTTATTTAAAAAATCCATTGCCGCTGTTTAATTTTATAATAATATAAGTATTAAAATATAATTTTAAGAAAATGATACATTTGCTGATAGAGAATTAGACATAGAATAAACATTCTGTGCAGAAACTACAGCATCAGTTTGGATGGAATAAATGTTAATAGCACGATGTTTGATAAGGTATGTTTTAAGATAGTTTAAATCTTAAGGTTAGATGGCATTTAATTAATATCTAATAACTAATTTATGAATATTAGAAAAATTATTTATTTATTTGATAAAAACCCTGTTAATATATGAAATTAATATCTTGAAAAAAAAGTTATAAATTTGGGTAGAGTATATTGAAGTCTTATATTTAAAAATAAAGTAAATCATTATAGTAATTCTTATAATGAGAATTGAGGAAGTAGTAAGATGTACTATAATTCTAAAGTCAGATAATTAATCTATAGAGATTAAAAAATAATAATTAAATGAGTTAGTGTACCGGTTTCTCATATGTACTCTTTTTAATTTGAATTGGAAATTATATTCTTGATGGAAAATTCACTTGACACTAGAGATGGCTTTAGAAATTGTAATTAAGGGGTGAAAGTTACAAAATAACCCAAGTGTTCATGAAATTGCATTTCAACCCCATAAACATCTCATCATTTTCATTTTAGTCCCTCCATGAAACTTTTAGAGGTTACTAAAGTAAATATATTGAAATTTTATAAAACTGAAATGTAATTTTCTAATGCTATGTTTGGTTGGAAGTGAGGGAAGGAGGGGAGATGCCCCTCCCTAGTGTGAAAAGTCAGATATGCCCATGATGTGACATGCTTCCAAAGTTAATGTGCGGAAACGATGCAAAAAGTTATGTAATTTTTAAAATTTCACATGGGTAATTTGGTCAAAAATGTTCCTCTCCTCCCCTAACCTTCCCTCAAACCAAATATAGGCTAAAAATTTGGGTCGTATTTTATATATGATTTATAAATCGGATAAATTAATTCAGACAAAAAAAAAAGAAATTTAGATAATTTAAATTAATTTAATTAACTTCTTGAATTAAACTGCTCCAATGTCAGAAGTAGTATTAACGTGAGATATAATATTTGACAAATTGGGCCACATGTCACATGTTCAAGTTGAACCGGCCAACTAACTCAGCAGAACTTGTTATAACGCCATGAATTTAGGAAAAATAATTTATAATCTTTATAATCTTCCTATAATATATGTAACTTATACACCTTGTATGTTTTAATATCATTTTATTTTTTTATCAAAATAAAAAGAAGAAAATAATAATTTTATAATTTACTACACCAAATAGAAAATACAATTTACGAGAACAAATTTTTTAATCAGCCCAACAATACTCAAATCTAGTTAAATGATAGGGTTAAGGTGCAGTTTTATACATGAAGTTTACTCCCAGGAGCGCCCAGCACCACAAAGTTTTTTCAGGAGCAAAAGTACACACGACGTTACGTTTTGGGAGCAAAAATACCACGGACCGTTAGTTGACCATTAGTTGACCGTTAGTTTTTAACGCCCGTGGTATTTTGCTCCCAAAACGTAACGTCGTGTGTACTTTCTTCCTAAAAACTTTGTGGTGCAGAGCGCTCCCGGGGGTAAACTTCATGTGTAAAATTGCACCTTAACCCTAAATAATATTGCATCGTATCCTTAATATAAAATTCACATTGTAATTTCATTTATTCATTAAATTAAATCATAAATTAAGGATTAGAGGGAATATTATATACCAACTATTTTTTAAATATAATTTACAATAATTCATATTTTTTTTTATAATTAATGTTATAATATATATAAATTATATATGCTCTAGCAAATCATTGAATTCATAAATTATAAATAAAATAGTACCTCCAGTCCTAATTATAGAAATAATTTTGTAGTGTAAAAGTGTTCCTAGGACCTGGGGAAGTAATAATTTATTTTTGGGAAAATTCATTTCAGGGCCCTTTTAACAAGGGAAATTGCAAAAAATGCCCCAAGATTCTAACAATCCCAGAAAAAGTCCCAGGGCCTTTTCTGGGATTTTCAGAATCTTGGGTAAGTTGTTAACGGGGCTGATATAGTTGTTAACGAGTAGGTTTTTAACAATTAAATCAGCCCCGTTAACAACACTTTGCTAACAACTAAATCAGTACATTTAACAACTATATCAGTACCCCATTAACAACTATATCAGCGTCGTTGATAACTCACCCAAGATTCTGAAAATCCCAGAAAATGCTCTAGGGCCTTTTTTGGGATTGTCAGAATCTTGGGGCCTTTTTTGCAATTCCCTTATTAAAAAGACCCTGAAATGAATTTTCCCTTTATTTTTTAACATTGCATATGGCACGAGATTTTCGCTAGTTTTTAACGTACAAAAGTAGGTAGAAAACCGAAAAAACGGTTGCAGGTGGGTCAATACTTGGCCTAAGCCACCTCATGAATGTTTTTTGGTGGACTAACATGTACATGAGATCCATAAATGTAACAGATTATATATATAGATTAAATATATATGTAATTAATCAAACTCTAATTTTAAAAGGCTTGATTAAGTTATTAATTATTTTGATGCATGCATGAGAGTGCTTTGATCCGTAAGTTTATATTGTTGAATCTGTATGTAAAGTTAATGACAATTTTTTTTAAAATAAATTTGTTAATTATATCCTATGAAAAAAAGTTAATACAAAGAAATTACACACACACAAAAACAACACCACATAAGAAAATCCACATAGGTAATTACTACAACCAATCTGTTTGGGATAGCAGTGACAAAAGTAATTTTTATCCCGATAAACTTTTGCAAACGGAATATAGAATAAAAGTCAAATTATAGATGCAATTTGTATTTATGATAGCGGTGATAGAAGTGACTTTTTTTTTTTCAAGATGAGCTCTTATTTGAATGATTATTTGAGATAAAAAATTATTGAAAATGATATAAATCTTATTGAGTGCTATACATATACATTGGTTGTATATATTGTGATAATTGTATATAAAAAATTTAATTTAAATTTGATATAAAAAATTAAACTATTATTTTAAAAAAATTACAAAATTCTAAAGTACTTAATTAAATTATTCTAATGGATAAATTAGAATGCATACAAATATATATTTATTAGTACATTGCTTATTAGATCACCTATCTCTAACATTTTTCTCCATAAGTTGAAAAAAGTCATGTCAAAAGCTGAAAAATGTGACTTCTGAAAAAGCTTACTTTTTTGGAAGAAACCCATCACCCATCGAAGTTATCTCAAACGCCTATTTTTCTCTCGTTGGATTTTTACTCAACTCCGTTAGGCTTTTTTTATTTTTTATTTTTTTTATTTTATGAGTAGCATGACCCCAAATTCTCCTTAAAAAAATGTGTACATCATCCTACTATTAAATAAGCAAATGATAATATATTTTAATTGTTTGTACTTCAAATTTTGCTGAATTAATATACTTAAGCCCTAAAATGCGCCCATTTATAATGCAGCAGAAAAAAAATGTGTGACTTGCAAGTTTGAATTTGAACATCCTTGTAAGTTGTAACATCCATAATATAATCAGCTTAGAAAAATTTAAGAGAAAAATTATAAGAAAATACTATTTTAATTTTAAAATTCTAAATAAGTGATTTCCTACTAAAATAAATTATCAATTACTATACTCGTATAGGTAACAATATTGATTTAGGATTTTGAAATTCAAGTCTTTTTTTTCTTTCTAAAAAATACTTTTTTAAATAAAAATGTGTACTTTTATTTTGAGTTATTGTTCTTTTTATTAAAAGATATATATTCCAACTACATGACTCTTTTTTTATTGAAAATGAGTACTCTCATTTTTTAAAAACAAAAACAAATTATCTACGGCATCAATTTTTTTTTAGAATAAAATATGATGTACAAATTATACTTATCATAATCAAAATACCTTTAGATATATTTATTTATTTATTTATTCAGATATCTTCATGACGACGAAAACTCAATTACTGCATTTTATATTTAAAGTTTAAAAAATAAATTAAAACATGAGAAGTTGTTAGCCTGTTATAATCATATCCCACATCTTCTGTTAGTTTTTTATAATAATTATAATTGGATGGAAAATGAGACATAATAATTAGAGAGATGAAGCAGTTGGGATGTGGAACATCATTGACCATTGAAACATAATCTTTTTATTATTTAAAAATCAGCCAAGAAAAATAAAATGACATGACAGGAAAACATCTTTCATATATATATATATATATATATATATATTCAAAAAAAGGATGATGAAAAGACACTAAATTATTTTGTGCATAATGTTCATTCTTATCTTTACCGAAATCCTTTTTTTCTTTTTTTTGTTGATTCAATGTATTATTAATGGGAAAATCACCCTCGAGGGCCTCGGCACAAACATGCTTACACTTCAGAAATAATTTTTAAGAATATCCAATTGCAAAATTTATTATTCAAAAGTACCCTAAAACCTAAGTCCTTAAGTGAGTGCTCCTTCTGTTCCTTATTATAAGATATCAATTAAGAATTGTATTTAGTCTTTTTTATAAGGCATTTGCTTGTTTCTAAAGCACATTAATTATTTTTTTTCATATATGCCCATAATTAACAAAGGTAGTGGGTGAAAATAAAAATTAATATAATATTAAAGTTTAATGCAATTAATAAGGGTAGTATTGGAAGTTATTTAAATTTTAGGACCACTTTATTGACTTTAACTATTTTTATTTATTTATGTGAATTGTTAGTTGGTGCATTGTAATAAAGACCAGAGGAAGTACAATATAACTCTTATTTAGATGTGTATATAGCATATATTCAGTTATATATTTGCAAATACTGCTTTACATATAATTAAAATTAGATTATATATGGTTGAAGAAGAGTTACATTTGTTGGAGATATGTAATATTTGAATCCTTAAACATATTTTGGGTATCTTTTGATTAATAAATATTTCTATTTTCTATTTTGTCAGTAATGTTTTTATAAAAAAAACATGTTTAAGATGTAAATGCCTAAAACTTGAAATAATAGATAACTTCAAATTATAAACAATGTACTTTAAATTATAGAAACCTTTTTTTTTCACAAAATATAGTATTGTACATAAGCTTAAATTGTAAATCATGAATAATGTATTTATAAATTAGGAAATTCAATTGTAAATCATGGATAATGTATTTCTAAATTAGGAAATTTAATTGTAAATCAAATGCAATTCACTTGTAAATTATGAAAAGGTAGTAATAAATCATCTGGATCATCCAACCTAAATATTTGGAGTGTGAAGTAATTATACTTAAAAAGGTAAAAATCTTAGTTGTAAATTATGTTCAATTCTTTTTTTTTCTTTTTTTTTTTCCATCATAAATTAAGTTCAATTCACTCAAATTATGGAATGAAGCTCAATAGTAAACCAACTAAAACTTTAAATATGGTATGTTTGATGATGCAAGTACCGTGGTAAAAATGTTTTAAAATTTCAAATCAACTAACATGTCACAATAAGATAAGATTGATGGGCCAAATAGGCCGACCCTTTTAAACCTTTGACCTTAGAAGCAATGGCGGAGCCACGTTGTTGCAAGTGTGGAGACAAGTGCAGACATAAATTTTGTTTCTTCTTCTTCTTTTTTTTTTATATAAATAAATGAAAAAAAATTGTGTATAGTCAAATTATGCCGACATTGTTTGTTAAATTATAAGCACAAGTTACCTTCTCAAAGTGCAATCATATCTCTTTCTTTCTTGGGTTTTCTTGCGGCTTTGGAAATTTGTTTATTTAAAACTCCATTGCTTCTTTTCATGGGGTTGTGACTGATTAAATGCTACCCGCCTCTTCAGAATTCTAGAGAGGCTCTACTCTTAAAACATAATGTTGATAATAACTCTTTTGCATGGTCCTCAACTTCTCATTCTATATACCTTTTGATTGTTTGATTCTTGTATGATCTCTACCTCCACGAATTCTTTTGATTACTAACTGGAAAAATTTGTCACCTGTCAAGATTGGACAATTTCTCAACCATTACATATTCTTCTCATTCTATATACCTGTTGCTAACTTATGTTAAATGTGATATGTTTTTTATAAGATTGATGATGAAGATATAATGCAATATTTTCAAAGAATGAAGAATCGAATAATGTTTTTGTAATCATTCTATTGTAATAGCTTAATTGACTCTTTTGATTATTATTTTTCTATGTTAAGTTGAAGTTTTCTTTTCTTTTTTTGTTTATATTTTTTTTAATGCATTTAAAACTTTACTTTAAAAAAAAAAAAATTGGGGACGCTGCCCCTAAATCCCCCCACTAATTATGCAGATTTTAACACAAAATCCTGGCTCCGCCACTGCTTACAAAGCTAACCCTTTTAGGCCTAACATTATTTGGAGACTTCATTTTATAACCCTTGTCCCTTAAAGGACCAGGGCTTAAATGGCCCGATCTAATAGACTCGACCCGATTTTCCGACTCTATATATGTTGGATTCAAGTACCGTTACAAAAATGCCAATGTGAGTTGGCATAGATTGGGTCGGGATCCTCTCACGTGCCGTCGCCGACTAGGCCATTGGGTCGTGGGTTCGATCCTCTTTCTTCTTATCAAAAAAAAGTACCGTCGTTTTAAAATTTCAAGACTCACGTCACAATAAGGTAAGCGATCTCGTAAGTCCTTCTAGAAACTTGTGCTGATTTTAAGGAATTTATTTTTATTATTATTTAAAAAAAAAAAAAAAAAAAAGGATTGCGTGAAACATGATGGAAGGTAGATGTCGAACCCCTCTAAAACTTTCTTCTTATCAAAAAAAAAAGTACCGTTACAAAAATGTTTTAAAATTTCAAGTCAACTAACACGTCACAATAAGGTAAGATTGAAAAATATAAAATTAGAGGGGAATATAAAAAATTCTTCTAGAAACTTGAGCCATGACTTTTAAGGAATTTATTTTTATTATTATTATTATTATTATTTTTTTTTTAAAAAAGGATTGCGTGAAACATGATCCATGAAGGTAGAAGATGCTGCCATCATGCAGGCCAGTCTCTGGTAGACACAAACTCCTGACTCTTCAACCTAACCAAGAGACATCAATTATGAATTTGTCTCAGGTTTCCATCCACATTCCTTTCCCATAATTATTTTATTATTTTAAAATTCATATATAATCAATTTTGCTTTTTTAATTGAGAAATTGACAGCCAGACCTCAAGGAAAATAAAAAATATCAAAAAATATCAACCCAAAATCACATAATTTGATATTATTTGTATTGAAACAAAATCCATGTGTTTAAATTTTGTTGTGAATATAGTTTTTTCTGTTGTGAATGACCAAGTTTTAAATTTTGTTGTGAATATAGCACTTCCTGTTGTGAATCTAGTTTTTTCTATTGTGAATGACCTCTATACGCTTAGGGACCTGAGTTTGAAACAAAATCTAGGTGTTTAAATTTTGTTGTGAATATAACACTTCCTGTTGTGAATATAATTTTTTCTATTGTAAATGACCAGGTTTTTAAATTTTGTTGTAAATATAACACTTCCTGTTGTCAATACAAATATGGACTTTTTTTATACGTGATTATGGGTTAGGACTTTTTTGATATTTTTTTTGTTTCTTGGGACCTGGCTGTCATTTTCCTTTTTTAATTTTTTCAACTGAATAAATTTGAAAAAATTTCCTCATAATTTCAAGTCTACCACAAATGTTTCAATTCTAGCTAACAATACATGTAATTTGTGCTGAAAATTTCATCCATTAGAATCTAAATCTTTGTTATTTAATAATTACATATTTTTTTATTTAAAAAATACATATTGCCGATAAGAAATCAAACTTCAATATGTGAAAGTATATGTTTTTAAGATAGCAAATCTTAGAAATGTTATTTTGAAAAGAAATATTACTTGAGTGAGAATGTGTTCTTGTGTCATCATAATGTAATTAGCTAGTGATGAAGTTATTTTGTGAAAATTGTTGGTGCACTCGAGTAATAATCTAAAAGTTGAACATCCCTGTCAAGGTACTAGCTAGTGAGTAAATGAATATGTGAAAATCTTCTCAGTCACTTGAGTCCAAATCATATCACTCAAGGGATGAACTAAAAATGATGTGTCACTTGTAAGGTATCAGATGATGATTCTTTGAAAATATTCCTTGCACTCGAATCAAGTGGCTATCACTCGAGTGATGATAAAAATCTTGCAAGTTACCTAATGGTAACTCGGTACTTTTTAAGAAAGAAATGACAGTTCACTCGACTTATAAGAGAGGCACTTCAGTGATACCCAAAACTCCGTAAGTACCTAAAGATAATTTGTCACTTTTGAAGGAAGAAATGATTATTCACTTGAGTTACTAAGAAACACTCGAGTGATGCCCAAATATTCGCAAGATACCTAATAGTAACTAGCTATTTTTAGAATTCAATTGTGTTAAGTCACTCAATTTACTAAGTTGCCACTTGAGTGACGCTCAAATACTTATGGTTACCTCTTAGTAACTGAAAGGAGTTAACATGACAAAGTTTAAAAATTAACATCACCCGAGTGACACATGTAAAAATTATGTTATCACTCTTCAGTTAACTGTTAGTGATCAACAGGGGCGGAGCCAGAAATTACAATTAGGGGGGGTGAATTTTATAAACTAGGAACCAAGTGTTCATAAAATTACATTCCAACCTCACAAACATTTCAATATTTTCATTTTAGTCCCTTCACAAAACAAATAACAATGATTAAAGTGAAAATATTAAAATTTTCTGAGACTAAAATATAATTTTTAAAAAATTTGGGCTGCATTTTGTAATTTTAGGGGGGCGGGGGCCACCCTAGCACCCCCCCTCCCTCCGCCCCTGGTGATCAACCAATGTTTTAAACAACTAAGAGGGCACTTGAGTAACCTACAATGATTCGAGTGACACAATATGATTACCAAACAGTAACTTACAAAAATACTCTCACATTTCTTCTAATTACCACTTGGTACCTATCTATGATAGAACATCATTAGAGTGTCACTCAAGTGAATTTGATTTTTTTTTTTAAAAAATACACATCATTTTAGAAATTTTGATTCTTATTCCCTTATGTTAGATCTAACTACAATATTTTTTTATTGTTCTTAAACATCATTAACTCAACATTCTAGTGTTTTATCTAATACTCTGTAATATTTTTAAATTGCCAAAAGAAAAGATCACTTGAGCGATATTTCCCAGAAATAGAGCAACGCTTTGAAACTTTTAAATCACTGGAATGATTATGAAATTTGTTCTTCTTGCTACTAATCATTCTAACTCTTTACTACACTAGTACTTAAAATATTTTTCAGATGATCAAACAAGGATTAAATCACAAATTGGAAAAAAGCACTTTGTGTACGGAGAAACTGGACCTCAATGAACTTATGTGAAAGCTTACTATTACATTGATTGCAAAGTCTTAAGCTCTTAAATTCGAGTCAATGATCATATATCTACTATTGTGAGAGACACTTATTGAATCATCCATTATCTGAGATAGAGACTCAAGATTGTGGAATCTTGAATAGGCCTTAAATTTCCAAGTGTAAGAGGGAGCGATTGTTCTTATAAAATCACTAGCTTGTACTGAGGCACCAAAAACCTGATGAATCTTGGAGAATAGTAAAAATCTCATACGGGTTCTGAGGACTGAACGTAGGTCAAGTGATTTAGACTAAACCGGCATAAATTGACATCTCTTCAACTCTATCCTATTTTCTTTACAATTTGTATTAAAATTTCAGATTTTCATTATCATCCAATTCACATTTTCGATGAAAGTCTTGTTCTACGGCAATAAATTGACATGTCGGTGATGATTATTATATGAAGAAAAAAAGGCTGCCAAAGTTGTATCTATATTATATATGAACATGTGTTCAAATTTCAAATGGGAAAATTTTGTGTTGTGGCCAAAATAAAAAAGAGACTTTGTCAAACAGAAATCAGATTCTCTACAAAAGCCTTGACAATGACAAGCTGGAAAAAGATAACTTAGAGAAATATTCACATTTATTATGATATTTTCCCTAAAAATGGTAAATGATCCTAGAAAGATTGATTTGGATATTTTCATAGCATAATTATCCTATCAAACGACATTAAATTGTAAGGGAAAAAAACTCTATATTGACACCTATATGTAACATTAAAATCTATAAAATGTCACCCTTCATAATCCGTAAAGGGTGATTCATCTTTTATGGGCCAATAAAAAAACAGAGACCCATCTTTCAACAATGCAGATGACACCCCTTTGTTAGAATACTTTAACGATCTAAACATGTTATTCATGGATTAACATATAGATCAATGCGGAAAACTGAATAAGAGATCACAAATACCTCCCGCCATTGATTTGTCTCCAGAAGCAAATAGGACGAACTCTGAGTCTCCAAACAGGAACAAATCCAAGCCAGCAAACAGGAACAGACTCCGAGTCTCAGTCCTTCTGATCCTTCTCTCTGAAACTGCAGATGGTGTGCTTTCCTCAAGGTCAGAGCAGGTTCAGGGGACCAGACAGAAATTTCACCGTTCGTTTCCCCTCTGACCATCGCAGAGCTAAAAAAGGAAACGTATTCAATACGCACTTATTGCGTATTAAATGGGCCGTTACGGTATTAATGGACGGTTACAAAACCGGCAATAATGTGGGCCATAAATAGAAATAACGGAATATTGAATACATAATTAAATATATTAAATATTCCAACATTCTCCCACTTGGTCCACATACTTCAGTATATACCTCTGAGAAACAAAATGCATGGATCATAGCGATAGGTCCTCTTAAAGCGAGTAATATCTTCCATGTATCACGGTGCATTATGTTTCCCATGCCCAAGTAACTTAATGAATAAACCCTACGTTTATTCTTGGTCCAAACTCAATGATGTTCCTCAAATTTAAACAAATAAATGTATGCGCAATCGAAATGAGAAAAACATCACAAATAGAGTTTCATAAATAACATCGTTCTTACAACGAAAATCACATAAGGGAACCAAGTCCCATTCTTTCGCATGATCCCGAAATTTCAATGTAGGCATGCCTTTAGTTAAAGGATCATCAATCATCAATTCGGTGCTCATGTGTTCAATAACCACTTTGTTTTATTTTTAACACGGTCTTTTATGGCTAGACACTTAATGTCGATATGCTTGATTCGACTACCACCTTTATTGTTCTTAGCCATAAAAACATCAACTGAATTGTCACAATATAATCTTAATGGCTTAGAAATTGGATCCATAATTCTAAGCTCAGAAATGAAACTCTTCATTCACACACCATGTGAGATAGTCTCAAAACAAGATATGAACTCAGCTTCCATTATGGAAGTAGTAATTAAAGACTGTTTCTTACTACTCGATGAAATAACTCTACTGACTAGCATAAATATATATCTTGAAGTATATTTTCTTAAGTATGCAGCCAAAGATAGTACGAAGCGGAGTAACCGGTCTCTTCCATATGAGTTCGTTTGTATTTAAGCGTGTAATCTTAAGACCCTTGAAGGTATCTCAATACTTTCTTTGCTTTGCAGCTTTCCAGTGGTTCATGCCTGGATAGTATTGAACATACATGCTCATAACCAAAATTTGAGACTAAAATATATCATGTTTTACCAATGTAAATCATGCTTAAAATCATGAATCTACTGACATACAACTTGCCTGTGGGCTAAAGTTATAATTCAATTAGATCCATATATAACTTTATGATACAATTATCAAATTATTTCCTTATTCTTAATTCCTATGGGAAAATTAAGAACATAATTTGACATTATATCCTAATTAATCATACAATTATAAATTCTTATCACTAAAGTCTACCTATGGGCAAAGACATTAGCATAGCGTGAATTTATTTCGAATTGTTGAAACTAGAATGCAATTATATCTTCTAATACCTGTGGGTAATTTAGAAAATATAATGTCATTCTATTCCACTCTAATTAAAACTATGATTATAATTATCTACCTGTGGGTAAAGATTGATTATAACCACATATTTAATTACAATTGATGTCTTTAAAACTTTATGTGATGTATTTTGTTTCATCAGAACAAAATAGAATGTATGTACCTAGCGAGATAGCTACTTCTCAATTCTACATATTCATCACAAAGACATCACACCATTGTGTATACTAATTGCACATATAATCATAATTTTGATATGGGATAACCTTAAGTGATTAAATATGCATACAATTTGTGCATAAAGATATTGTAGTTATTCCTTAAACAAATATGTATGCTAATCACTAATATCAAATATATACAATGTAAATACCATACACACATATAATGTCTATAGGAATTTTGATTAATTAATTTAATCAACATAAGTGACTAAATACAATCCTCCCACTTTGATTAAATTAATATTAACAATATTAATCATCAAAATTAATCTTGTGCATTTAGATTCCAAATATGCACAAATCTTTAATGAGAATTTAATTGATCAATTTAATCAAATAAATGTGATTGAATAATCATCTTAGACAAATTCTCCCACTATTTTGTGCATTTAAAATTCAAAATAAATCCAATATATGCACATCTTAATGGAGGGATTATAATCAAATTGAAAGGAAAAATCCTCCCACTGTTTTATGTATCCAAATATTGTTTAAAGAATTAATTTTGACAAAATTCAACTCAAAGTTGGCTTCAACAATTTGAAAAAGATATTTAATTGTCTAAAGTTAATTTTCTGAAATATTTAGGCAATTAAATAACTCGAACAATTGTAAAAGTTGCCAAAATTAACTTTTCTCAATTTAAACAATTAAATGTGATATAATCGAATTATACATAAAACAGAAGTTTATGAAGATTATAATCTTTATTTAGCAAACAATTTGCAAATTATTTAACCCACAATTCAATTCAGTAGATTATTATTTCAAAGCGCAAAGCACAAATTTCTTTCAATCATTCCAGAGCCCAAAACATGATAAAATCAATCCAAAATATTAAATCACAAGGTTTTCAGCCAGATGCTTAATGAATGATAGAAATAATGATTTTGCAAGTCTGAAATTTTTGGCCTGACGAAAATGCCAACCATTAAAGCATACACATCATGGAGTCCAATGTGGTTGGCCCCACCAAAAAATATTCGAATGCCATTTGATATTAATAAATCATTTAAACGTAATAATGATTCATTTTGCAGATGGAGGGATTAATTGATTAACTAAATAATCAAATTAAAACAAAAATCCTCCCACTGTTTTATGTATCCAAATATTGTTTAAAGAATTAATTTTGGCATAATTCAACTCAAATTTGGCTTCAACAATTTGAAAAGATATATAATTGTCTAAAGTTAATTTTTCTAAATATTTAGACAATTAAATAACTCAAGAATAATAGTAATAATTTTTCAAAAGTTTCCAAAATGTGAAAGTTGCCAAAATTAACTTTTCTCAATTTAAACAATTCACTTGATATAAGAAAATATATTTCACATAAAACAGTTGCCAAGAAAATATATTCCCCATTAAGAAATTTTCCTAGAAGGAAATAAAAGATTTAAATGCCCAGAATAATTGCTCTCCACATTTGAACAATTGGCCCAGTGGTTTAAGATTCCAAATTAAGATATTAATCTGGAAGGGCATTGCCTTGAATATCACTTTTGACATTATGAAAATTTTGCTTATCAATTAATAAATCATTTAAACCAATAATGATTCATCTCCTGCCATATATGTGTGCGTAACCACGCACCCACGATCTTAGGTTCAAGCCCAATTATGACATTTACAAAATTTTCTAACTGAATAATAAATCAGGTATATTTATTAACAATTCATATTTAACCAAATATGAAGGCGTGACATACTGGCAGCACCCAGGCACTCAACACGCATGGTCTGCTATTCGAATCCTCCCAGGACCATTCCAGCGTTTTTTCTTTTCTTTTCAAATCAAATAAAAAATAAATAAATAAACACTGTAGATCATCTTCCTTACCCGGTTCAGGACCCGACACATCAACCCGAAAAATTCCCAGAAATTTCAGGCGCACAGAATGATCAGGAAAAGGCGTTTTTTACCGTAAAAATCACAGAAAAACCGATTTAAAGAAGCAAACACAAAACCCAAAAGAAATCTCTGATAAATGGTTTCGTAAGGCTCTCCAAAATCATCCATGAATAAACATTATGAGCATATGAGAAACAAACATACATATATCTGAAAAACCCATATGTTTATTCGAAAAGCCATACATCTGATTTCTTGATGAAATAAACATATATATCAAAAATCCAGAAAAGCAAAAACCCAGATTTTAATATATGCATACAATTTCATCGAACAAAAATCAAGGCAGAGGAATCATGGCTCTGATACCAAATGTTAGAATACTTTAACGATCTAAACATGTCATTCATGGATTAACATATAGATCAATGCGGAAAAGCGAATAAGAGATCACAAATACCTCCCGCCATTGATTTGTCTCCGGAAGCAAATAGGACGAACTCGAGTCTCCAAACAGAACAAATCCAAGCCGGCAAACAGAATGCAGACTCAGAGTCTCGGTCCTTCGATCCTTCTCTCTCAAACTGCAGATGGTGTGCTTTCCTCAAGGTCGAGCGAGTTCGGGGACCGCACAGAATTTCACCGTTCGTTTCCCCTCGACCATCGCGAGCTAAAAAGGAAACGTATTCAATACGCACTTATTGCGTATTAAATGGGCCGTTACGGTATTAATGGACGGTTACAAAACCGGCAATAATGTGGGCCATAAATAGAAATAACGGAATATTGAATACATAATTAAATATATTAAATATTCCAACACCCTTGTCTTTGGACTCAACTGGCAAAGGGGTCGGACACTCTCACCAAAGGGAGGGGATTCGATCCTGGAGTTGGTCAAGGCGCTGGGGGAGGCATCCTAGCTCCTAAGTGCCTAGGTTAACGCCTGAGGGTAATAGACGGCCCTGCCCAGCATCGGTATTACCTAAGAGGAAGAGAGATTTCACTTTGTCCTTGGATTGTGGGTGAACTCAACCCATTTCCTAAAATTTTACTATCAAAAAAAAAAATGCAGATGACCCTCAATTTAGTTCACATTTCCTCCACTCATTAATATAATTAATATAATATCTTGTTAGTGCAATTTATACTATAAACTTGCACTATAAATGAAATATTATATTAAGGACCGGAGTTAGTATAATCTTTATTATAAGATGTCTTTTAAGAAAAATAAGTTTTTTATTTAAGTAGCTGAGATATTAATTATGTTTTTTTATTTTCAAAATTACCCCTATTTCAAATCTCATCAATTGTAACTTTTTAATTGGAAAAATTGCATTGACATCCCAAGCTATGAAAAATACTACGTATACTAAAAGTTCTCTTGAAATCTCCAATTTGCAAGTAAGTCACGTGGGCCTTTTGTGTAATATAATTAAAATGTTAAAAGACCAAATTACCCTTAATGTTAGTTGCCTCACCTGTCAACACAGGCCCATGGACTTGTCACTGGCCGCCCATAAACTTGCTAATGGAAAAAATGATTGATAAGTCCCACGAGACTTGCCTGCAAATTAGATATTTCAAGGGATCTTTTAGTAGTAATTTTTCTAGTTTGAGACCTTAGTGGGATTTTGCCTTTTTAATTTTGATGAAGTGGTTAAAATGAAGCTACCCCTCGGGGGCTTATAAGTCACCTATAGAAGAAAATTTTAGTTTTACCTATAAAGTCACTTATATGGTTATTAATGATCATTTTCCAATTTCATCCTTATTTGATTTATTTTGGAAAGAGAAAAATGATAGAGATGCGAATGATTTGTAAATATTAAAAGAGGAAGAAGAAAAATTAAGAAGGGCAAACCTAATTTTTTTTTTTTATCAATTTAAAACATATATAATGCATTCTATAGTATGTAAAAATGAGTAACAAGTGACTTATAATAAAAATTATAGTAGTATGTATATGCTTGTACATTCCTATTTAACAGTCACTTCCAACATGTAATTAAAAAAAAGAGTAAATACCCTTTTCTGGTCCCTGACAAAAAACACGGACCCCATTTTGGTCCCTGACAAAAAACGACCCTTATTCGTCCTTTTTATGGGACTAAAAAGTACATTTTGGAAATTTGTGAGGGATCAAAATGTCCATCAATCGACCCTTATTTGTCCTTTTTATGGACTAAAAAGGACTTTTTTTTTGTCAGTGACAAAAATGAGGTCCGTGTTTTTTGTCAGGGACCAAAAAGGGTATTTACTCTTTAAAAAAAAAATCTTATTAACTCTATCTTAAAATTTTAATAAATTTTCAACTTTATCCTATTTATATACATTTTCTAAAAAATAAAAAAATACACAATAATTATACATTTATATAAAAAAATTTAAGGAAAAATTGCAACTAAGTTTCAATTAACAGATTTAATGGCAATTAGATCCCTTGAAATCATTAAATTGCAATAAAGTCTCAAAAACCCTGGATGCTATTAATTTCAAACATAAAAGAGAAGCACTGGGTCACAAATGCGAAAATGGATGAGCAATTAAATGAAGACCATGTTTATAAGGATATTTTCTTTTTTTAAGCTTTGTTTTTATTTTGTTGTTTTATGTTTGCTACTTTTTCTTGCGTGCTATCAGGATGTCTTCCGAGGATTAACAACCTTCTAAAATGGAGGCTGATCATTCACTCTCTTCCGGAAGGCTTCAACGACATCGACATTGTGGCAGTGGCCGTCGTTTTAGTCATCACCTTCAACGACCTGAACCTCACCATCAAGGTTCAGACGGAAGCTTTTGTTTTGATTAATACACAGGGAGGTATAACGGCGTTTGTGATCTGTTTATTAATTGCTCCACTTTTCATACTTCCTCCGGTCCTAATTATAAGATAATATTTGAGAGTTTATCTTAGTCCTAATTAGAGGACAAAATTTTAATTTTTGTCAATTTCCTCCCAAAATACACCTATTAATACATTCTAAATAATAATTAAACACAATAATAATTTAATAATGCACTTATATATTCTATAAAATGAGTAATACTTGTAACTCATTAATACCCACATACACCTCAGTTCTACTATTATATTTTTTTAATAAAATAATTTTGAACTTTTTTTGTTATATTTAATAATGACGTCACTATTAAATTACATTTCCAACCTCTAAGAGTAGACCGGAAGTTGTTGAAGGAGATCGACGACGCCAGACTGTGTGAGAGCTCGGAGAAGTCGTGTGTGAGGTAGGAAAGGTTCGACAAAGAACATAGAATCATAGTAACTGGATGTCATTTAAAATTTTAAATAAGGGCATTTTAGGAAAACAAATATAATTAACTAATTTAACTATTATCCTTAATCTCTCCAAAATTAGGTAAATATGTCCTATAATTAGGACCGAAGGGAGTATATAATTACAATTTCTATGATTTCTTATATTTAATTTATGATGTTAAATATAGGTAAATTTAAAAGCTCTTTTCTATTTTTAGTCAAAATTGATGACTTAAACACTTTTTTTTTTCTTTTCTTGAAAGTAGTTAGAGGAAAAAAATAACAATATACACAACAATTATACATTTATATAAAAAATTTAATGATATAACTTATAAATAAAATACATTCTTAGAAACTAGAGGAGTGTATAAAAAACTGATCATTGTAGTATATTAAGTATAATATAAAAAAACGAACAAATAAAAACAGCCTAGATTTTGTCCACGAAGAGTCTATTTCAACTGTAACTAGTTTTCAATGTGACTTGATCTGCAGAATGTTAGAAAGTCTAAATGAATTTCCATCCAAACAACGTCAATTTCCAAACCACTACATTAATTTCCAAGGAAAATATCAACACTTACAACTTCTTCTACACCTGTATCCCAATGCATTATTTATTTGATCATAATTTGAAGCTTCCTGATATGTCAGTTAAAGACTCACAAAAATTGTAAAAGATAAAAGCTAAATATAAGGAAATTTGAAATTATGTGAGACAAACAGAGATTAGCGAGTCACAAGCGAGCCTACATTAATATTCAAGGAGTGTTCATTCACATCATCAGGACTACCAAGGAACCAACCACAACCTAAAATCAATTTCTGATACATTGTTCGCAGAGAACCAGAGACTAAAGAAGGAAGGAAACATTTTAGGAGTTAAGAATGATCTAAAAACCCGGCTTGCTACATCATCAGGGCTTGTACTAATACAACAATGGAGTCACAATACAACTGAGGGTGACAACAATGGCCTATTCTGATCACAATGAGAGGGTAAAAGAAAAAGAAAGATAAGAGAAAAAGAAAAAGAAAAAGGGAATGATACCCCCTCTCATATCAGGCTTTGATTCATGATTTGATTGTCTATTCACAAGCCAGTTTGGTGTCGAAGCTGCTCAGGCATATAGCGAAAGCCTGGAAAGCAGATAGAGGGTATCGGTAGTCCATGGTGAACATATCTTTCCCAACTTTGCCAAATTGCAGAATTATCTTATCATGGTCTGGTGGGGCTGGCTGAGATGGTGTGGGCGCGCCGGCGGCTGGCTGGGTGGCGGCGATCAACTGGAAGTTTTTGACAGAAGCAACTGTCACCCGTCCACGGAAGTTGAGGCACCAGCATTGAAGCTGTTCATGCCATCTCGGAGGTTTGTTTTTCAGAACCAAGGGCCTCATCTTGTTATCCTCGTCGTCGTTGCTGCATGCTGCCCCAATGTCAGAAAATCGTGCGCTACTGAACTCGATAGAGTGGTCTAGAGACTTCGAGAAGGAAATGCTGCGAAACGAATCCTCAAGGCTGCAAGGAAGCAGCTCTGGTTGTCCAGGAACCGTGCCATCCGTATCAAGCGAAGAGACTGGAATCGAATGCATAATACAGTGCATCCTCCTTGGGCCTCGTGTCCCCAGCACATTCAATTCATATGTCACCTGAGCTATGTTGAAGGTACCAGATGGGACCTTTGGCGAGACCTTTTTGGAATAAAACCTTCGGCTCGTCCTCCCGGTCCCAGGAGGGGGTATTTGAGCAGAAGTATATGGTGGCTGTGTATCATATATTATGAATTTTGTGCCAAGAAAATTTGATCTGACAAATGGAAGTAAAAGGAAATTCTCGATCAATGTGAGGAACCAACAATTTAAGATCAGAACAACAAATGCTTAATAAACATGATTAGTAAACAAACTCAGAAAAATTGGCAAAGAATTTATTGAAAACAACAATTAAAATATCCTAAACTTCCCTTTATACACAAGATGGTATCCAAATGAAAGATTATCTTCTTGAGTCATAACTCACAAGGCATGATCACAGATTTTTCAATATTACCAGTTTTAACATATATGGGGTTAAATCCATTAGAACTTCCTTTTATGTAAAAGTTAAGGAAAGGATTTTCAACAGAATAGCCTGGTGAAGCTAAACACTTGAAAGAGTAGTGAACTAACCTTAGCTTTCCAATGTAAGTGCTACTTGACCTGGAGATGTTCTCAGCATCCATGGAAATAACATACTCTGTGTAAGTTGTTCTTCTCGTCCTCTTGGCAGATAGGAGAAATTTTCCATTTTCAACTAACAAAGCTGCAATAATGAATATTTAACAGAAAAATATAGAAAAAAAGGAAAGAAAAGGCATATGTAATGAGTTCAGCATGCAATAGAATATGGTAGGAAATATTAAATTCCAATTTATTTCCCATTTAATTTAATATAGCGTTAAATGCAGACATATTCAAGCCTTCTCTGATTCTCATATCAGTGACATGAATGATTGCCGATAGAAGAGTGTTACACGTACTCAAACATTAGATAAATAAGACACATTCAGAGCTCTTCCTAATACCTAAAATTGCTTCTGAAACCAAATAATGGCATTTTAGGCATTAGGCAGGAGCAACAGAATGAGTTTGCTTCAAAGCAGTTCATGATCATGTTGAGTCAAAAACCTTGATATTAGACTTAATGTCAAATGTGTAGAAAGGAAGGCTTACCAGGGCTAAGACAAAGGAAAAGGTGGTATGTTAAGTTAGATTTATCTCTTTTGATAAAACACTGAATCATTCCATCTCTTGGTCCAGGCTGAAAGGTCAAAATAGATAAATAAATAAAAAGAATCAGGCTTTTGCTTCAACCAAAAGCATCACTACCACAGAAATGTAACCAATGCATCAACCAAAACAGGTCAATCAGTTATACAGAAGTTAAGAAGCAAACCTGCTTCAGGGACACAGGAAAAGTAAGCTTTCCACAGAATTCTGGGCATTTCACAATTTCCTTGCACATATTTCTCCAAGATCGGCAAACTGCGGCACACGCAACAACATGCTTTCGAGCAGGCCACGTGTTCTCACTCTCCTCTAGCCTTCTAATAACATCATACAGCAATTCTGGGGGGAGGCTTGCCCAGCGGCTACTTTGGATAACTAGAGGCTGATCATGCAAATCTTGAAAAGATCCGTGAGACTTTCCTCTGTGATGGCCAGTCAGCCTGACATCAAAACTCCGCCTAGATAAGCTCCCGAAACTATCCCTCACATCACGAACTATGCTTCGGAATGACATCTTGCAACAAACTCAGAAAGATAACTATATATCTGTTCTAAGAATTTCCGGTGGGCTATATATGAGCACCATGCACATATGGCTGCCACAGAAAAGAGAGATTCAATTCAACACAAAAATAAATAAAACTTTATTCTTACTCTATTGTTCATCTTGTTATCAAATATAATCACTTATAATTCAGAATCCAGGTTAACTACCATCACTTCATCTGATAACATTTTAATATCTTGAATCTCCGTTTAAAAATCCATATACTCAAACGATGAGTCAAATAACAGTGGTTAATAAAATTTCAGGAGTCAATGTTGGAATAACCCATTATCATCAAACAATTCAATAGAAGATAAGTATGATGACAGTAACAAACACAGAAGTAAAACAGTGTTAAATGTTGTTATCTTATTCTTTTATCTTCAAATGCAACCCTTAGCTAAATCCCTGTTAGGGTTTTTTATAGGATTTGTTCTTGCGCACACAAATTCTTTCCCCAAAGTAAACATTTTAGAGCTACCATTACGCAAGTCAAATCAAGCAAATTACGGATCAACAATATTTCCCACATCTTCTATACTCTAGCCTATTCCCCCCCCGGGAAAAAAAAGCTCAAGTAGAAGAGATTTAGGAGAGACTGATATTACCTCTTAAGACCTAGATGTAAATGTAACTTAAGCTGCTAAAAATCTAAAGTCTCCACGGCAGGACCAGAAGGCGCTATTTACCTGCAAATCTGAAGAAAATGTCAGAATCAGAAATGTCAAAACTCAAAAGCTCTCTCTTTAGGTCAAAAACCCACAATCGCATTCTAGATTTGCCTCCGGTAAGAAATCCACTTCTCAGATAAAAAGGAGTCAGGGGGAAAAAAAAAAAAAAACCCAAAATCCAAGTGTCCTCGCCGAGCATTCTCAACAGAACACCAGTTCGAAAAAGAAAAAAGTTCAGATTCGAAGGAAAAAACCTGTAGAGACTGTTCGAGTTGAAAAGAAAGAGAAAAAGAAAACTTGGGGTAGGAAGATGAACATACCCAGATTGAATAGATCTGTGTCTGAAGCACAATCACCACTAGCAGAGATGAAACCTAAAAGCAGTATCAAACGAGAAAAAGAGAGATTCACGAGCCTTTTGGTCAAAATCATAAAATATATTTTCTTTCACCGAATAGAGATCCCTCCTTTCTCTCTCTCAGTTCATTCTCTTCTTTTCTTTTTCCCTCCTCTCTTTCTCTCTCATACCCGGACTCCAATGCTGCATTAAATCTAGTTCACGAACCAGGGGGAGAGAAAAGCTATGATTTATTAAGAAGTGGAATTATTAATAATTAATTAATTTATTAACATGGGATATCATTATTTGAGTGTATATTCCTCGGATTTAACTTGAAAACATGAAAAAGATTTTTTTTTTCCTTGAACGGATTTAATTTAATATACCCACATGGTAATGAATGCTGATGACCACATGGGGTTTGACTTTTTTTCCATTTCCATGAGACTTCACGAACAAAGCTTGTGTTTTTCAAGTAATGGAGACATTGCAGGATCAAACTGTACCACCGGCCACGCTGACTCACCCCAGCATTACAATCTGTTTCTACGGATTTGTTCTTTCCCTGTCTATGCTCAAATTATAGGATTTTTAATCTTAATATTATTTTATTTAATCCTTTATTGGTAGATTTTTTACTAGAGTGTTCAATATCTTAAAATTAAGTTGAATTTTAATTAATTCATTTTTTTAGGATGATTTTTTTAGGGTTGGATTTTTCTGCTTTTGCTGCAGAAATATTTTTCCTATCACATTCACATGAAAGAAAGTGGGTCCCATTAGTATTTTCTTTTCTTTTTTCTCTTTAAATAAGACCTACTCATTTTTATGTGAGTATGCCTGAAAAAAAAAAATTTGCAGCAAAATCAGAAATATTAAATCCTTTTTTTTTTACAACATTATATGGGATTTGGGGTTCGCGCTTCCCCTCCCAACACAAATATCTTCTTTAAGATTTGAATTTGGAGCTAGAGGGTTTTAGCAGGGTCTTACATCACTAGACCAACTCTATATTAGTTGATACTCCCTCTAGTTCTTATTATAAGGCACCAATTACCAAATGTATTTGGTCTTTTTTATAAGGCACTTACTTGTTCTTAAGGCACATTAATTATTTTTTCCATGTATGCCCATAATTAATAAGGGTAATCGGTGAGAGTAATAATTAATATAAAATTAGAGTTTAGTACAATTAGTAAGAGTAATATTGGAAATTATTTAAAAAGTATTATAATTTTATTGACTTTAACTGTTTTTATTAGTTTGTGAAAATTGATAGTTGGTGGCTTATAATAAGGACCAGAGTGAGTACTTGATAGGATGAATTTTAGTTAATTCAAATCACGCCAGATAATGACAAAATTCTTTACAAATGCTTAACACAACTAGTTATGCATACTTGAAAATTGAAACTATCCTAGTTAAGTTAGTATAAGGGGTTTAAACTTCTCATGTTGCATGAGAAGAAGAAGATTCCTACACACATGAAATGATGGGACCCACATATATATAATGCTAATTATATATATATGTGGGTCCCACCATTTCATGTGTGTGTGATAGGGTTGATCATGGACCAGACCAGACCGGGTCTGGTCCCAACCCGAGGTCTGGTCCAGGTAGGTCCTCGGGCCGGACAATCCAGCCCGAGGTCTGGTCCAGTCCAGCACGAGCCCGAGCTCGGGCTAGACCAAACCAGACCACTGGACTGCCTGGACCAGTTTGGGATTTTTTTTGTTGTTGCCTTCTTTGAGAGGCAACATTTCAGCTCTAAGGTTTCACCTCAATCCTGAAGGTTTAAATTGAACCTAATAAGCCCATAATAATACCTATAATTAGGAAAAACCCATTACAAAACATTAAAACCTAATCATAAATTCATAACAATCTCCAACAACATTAAATAAGAGTAAAAAACAAACAACATTGAACAAGAATAAAAAACAACAACAAACAACATTCAAATTTCTTTAATACAATCAATTAAACATAGTGAACCTAATAAGTAACAACAAGTCTATCATTTGTCCCCTCCACCTTCAATGATACTCGAGCCATCTAAAAAAAAAATTGTTAGTATGAATAAATTAGTAATAATGAAATATGTAAATTTGAATAATGAGCATAGAATTGGAAATATTACCTGGAATATTAACAACATTATCAGTCTCTTGAAAGTTGTCATATTCAGTGAACATAGTAGCTAATTCTGAGATAGATTGCGTAGCCAGTAGCCAATTTTGGGCACAAATGATTTAAAATTGAATCAGTGGCACTCACTCACAGTAGACACACCATGGTCATACGCAGAGCAAACAAAAAATTCATAGCATATGCATATTCATACGCTTCAGATTCATATTCATAGGCATAAAAAAAAAATCATACGCAGAGCAACAAAAAAATTCATATGCAGAGCAAAAAAAATTCATATGCAGATTCATACGCTTCAAATTTCATACCTGACTGTCGAGTGTCGACGGACTAAGGAGGAGATGAGGAGAGGCGCCTGGTTTGGAAGAGCCGAAGAGGACTGAGCACTGAGTCTGAGGCTCTCAGCTGAGGAGTATGGACTGTGAGTGCGGACTGCGGCGGAGACGGAGTGCCGAGTCGAGTCTGTGAGTGCGGACCTGCGGCGGGAGATGGAGTGCCGAGTGCTCGACTAAGACATCTGAAGTCTGATGCAGCTGGAGAGTCGAGTGGATCTGCGGTGGCCGGTGGAGATGGAGTGTCGACTGCCGAGAGTCGAGTGGTGACTGCCTGACGCCCTAATTGCTGAGTGTGAGACACTGTGATTCCTCTCCAATGACTCTATTCTCTAAAGTCTAAACTCCTAAAGGCCTAACCCTAATTGGAAATTAAGAAAAATAAATAGTCGGGCCAGACTGAACCAGACCAAGGACTCTGATCTCCTGGACCGAGGTCTGGTCCAGCCCGAGCATATTAGTCTTGTCTGGTGAAGCTGTCTTGCACTCTCTCTTTTTTTTGCTGACCGGGTCGGGCCGGGTCAGACAACCTAAACCATCAGGTTTTTTGATCAACCCTAGTGTGTGACATGAGAATACATTTCTCCTACAATATGAGAAGTGTTTTTCCCTTAGTATAATCCCTACCAAAAGAACTACTAGCTTGCTAATAATTCATAATCTATATATTAATTATTTTTTATTTTATAGGTTGCATTTTTTTATTGCTTATAAACATTGTTATTCTTATGGATAACTAAATAAATAAATAATGTATCTTTTTAAGTATTTCATGTTATAAAATGTCTGTATTTTTCTCTTGTGTTGCATAGTTTTGTATTAGAATATTTTTATTTCAAAATTTCAGCATATAATTAAAAATAAAGCTTAATGAAATAATTTTAAAAATCCTTTGGATTAAATTTTGTAAAAAATTATTATTTTTATTTAATAAAAAATTGAGTTGCCTACATTTTTTATTATTGTTATTTAAAACATGGAAATATGGAAATCAATTTTATTTGCAAAATTGATTTTTTTTAAATTTCTATTATATCTCACTATTCCTATCAGATCACGGGCAAGTAAATTTGGTTGACATGATGACAGTGTGATAAATTTTATAGTATTGATTTATTTATTTATTTTTTGAAAAATATAGAGGATCTTATTCCTATATTTTCTCCCCTTTTTTAAAAAGAGAAAATCCTAATTAAATCCATTCAAAATAACAAATTTATATTTAAGTTTACGATTTCAACAAATTCTTAATAAAGCCTATAAATTTTCCTAGGATTTATGAATATTATTAAAAGACTATAATTTCTTTGTATAGATAAAAATGATGTTTATATTATAAACTCTCGTATACTTTTAATCCTAAAGTTAGGATCATTTAACCCAAGTATTACGTGGATTGTTTCTCCTCAAATCTCTATACTGCTATAAGCTTTAAAGATTAAAGATTACTTGCGATTCTCTGCTCATTTTTAGTTCATCTTCCCAATTTTGTACTAGGTTTTCCTTTTTTGGGTATGGATCTATATAAGTTTAGGGTTAATAATATTTCTTTCATTGATATCTCCAATTGAAAAAAAAGACTTTCCTCTATTCCTTAGGGTCTATTTGGTACAAGAAAGATTTGAGGAAGGAAATGAACTTAGAGAAGAGAATAGAAGATTTTGAGAAATGAGGGAAGATGAGTTGTTTGGTAGGAAGAAAATGAAAGGATAGGAATTGGTAAAGAATAATGAAATACCTAAATGAGGGAAGATGAGTTGTTTGGTAGGAAGAAAATGAAAGGATAGGAATTGGTAAAGAATAATGAAATACCTATTTTACCTTGAGAAGTAATTAATTTAAAATGAAAAGGAAAAATAATTTTTTTTTGCTAAAATATACTTCCAAAAAAAAATCCTTTTATCAAGTTTGAATTTGTCTAAAATATTCTCCTACCAAGTTCGAATTTGTCTTAAAAAGTTTCCCGCTAAGTTCGAATTTGACTAAAATATTCTCCCTCAAGTTCAAACTTATTGCATAATTTTGAATTTAATCTTATTTTCTTGTATTATAAAAAAAATATTTTACTATGGGTAAAAATGTCACTATTCACTTAGGAACTTGAGATTCCACCAATTTTGGTGGGTCTTATCCTCCTACATATAAGGGACGATTGGTGGGCCCGACATGAACCTAGGAACTTGAGTTCTCGGGAAGATTTGACACAAGAAGCGTACCAAACAAGGGAATTTGCTAATCTTCTTCCTTTCCCTTCCCACTGAATCTTTGTACCAAACAGGCCCTTAGGGTGGGACGCTGGAATTGATTTTGATGGAAATAGATATAGATATGGAAATAGAAATGGATATAAAAATAGGGTTTAAAAGTATGTTTGGTATGAGAATATAATTTTTATATAATTTTAATTAAATTTATGTCTTTATTATTAAAAAAAAGAGAAAAAAAAAAGAAAGGCAAAAAGCCCATAGACACCACTGCCAGTCTGCCACCCCTCTTGATGATTATCACTTTGGAGCCACTGGCGACCACACTAACCCCTAGTGACCATAGCTACAAATTATGAATATTTCATTTTAGAGATATGAAACCAAATCACAAAACCCATCCTTATCATTTTGCTCCCATTGGTTAATGAGAAAGAGATCAGACCAGCAACATCTCAAGGCTTGCAATTCCTACAGATTTAACGCCATTATTGTACTCGTAACAAGGTTTTGAGTTATGTGAAGGTGAAATCGAAAAACTAGATCTGATTGAGCTTGTGATGATTTCTGCACAGATTTGATCAAGCTTGCAATCTCTGCAGATCTGATAAAGTTTGTTGTAAATAATGTGAGTGAGTTTATCAAAGGAAGAGTCCACATTGCATAATAAGATCGTAGGGTCCAAATAATAACAAGTGATCTTAGTCTAGTAAATGAGTCAAGAGGAGGATTAGGCTTACTCACACCACAAAGGGCCACCGGAAACGTAGTTAAAATCCGGCAATTTCTTTCTTGTGTGCGAGGTAAATGTGGTACTTGTCACTTTTACTAGAAATATTTATGTGAAAATACAATATTAATTTGTATGACCTATTGCTACCTTAATGGATCATAAACACCTATTAATGTGTTCAATGACCTAACGGCTAGTAACCTCCCTATTAATATTCATTAAGCAGGTTAATGATTTTGTAACCAACGTTTAATTGTGTTTAAGTGCCTAATGCTCGCTTGTGATCTACAGCCTATAAGAGGGTATGAGACCGAAGGTCCAAGCACCTGGCTTTTGAGCTTTTGAACTTTCAAACAACTTCTCTTTCCTCCTCTGACGTTCTACCTTACTGAGTTCTATTATCTTTCGTAGTTCTGCTCACCCTATTTTGTAGAAAGGATTCGTTTAATTCTAGGGAAAGCCGTTTCTTATATATTGGTAGTTGCAGAATAGCTCTTAAGGATAATATCTTTGGGCACGACTCGAATCAACTCTCTTATTTATAGGTGATGCCGCTAACAGGATCTGCATGTCACTAGAGAGGACTTAGAAGATCCCATTGAATTGTATGACAATTTAAGAGTTGCCGCCAACAAAGTTTGTTCATTGATGTTTTCAACAGCTGCAATATAAGCTTCGCATTGAAGAGGATGAGTTGGAGTCAAAGGTGACAATGAGAGGAAGCTGGAGATAAGAGGAAGCCAGTGATCTATGAAGAGGATAAGTCGGAGTTGTCGTCACCATCGCATCCTTGCTGTTGCCGTCACTACCGTCTTCGTCATTGCCGATCAATTGAATAAGGGGTTAAAGTGCCAAGAAGTTTCATAACTGATGACATTTTTGTCCGAAAATATAGCCTCCATAGAACCCATCTCATTTCCATGGGTCTGGCCCATCTGGGCATGGAATTCAATTCAGGCAATTTTGATGGAATTCATTTCCACATGGATGCCAATTCATGCAAACCAAACTGACATTTAACATGGATTTTATTTCCATTTCCATCACTTCAATTCCACCGTACCAGACGAGACATTAGGTTTTGTGAGGACTGAAAGAGATTTGCCGTGCCTCTCAAAATAACCAGATTCAATAAAAGATTTGCACTAATAGGGAACCTGGATCGTTTCCCAACGAACTTGCAGCGGGCTTGATTAACAACAACGACGAAACCCTAACGGTGAAAAAAGGGGGGATTTTTTTGTGATTCAACAGACTAAAACGAAATAGACAGAGATAAACGAAATATTGAGAAACAGATAGAAAACGTTAATAAACCGAAATAGATTAAAAACGACCAACCCAACGTTTAGATTCCCGTAAACGTCCATCCTTGAGCGAAATATTAACGAACTCGCGTTTGGTTCTAGACGAACCGAGATCTCTCGCATCCGTCCGTAAATTCCTCGACTAGACGATCGCCTAGCATTTATTCGAACAAAGGCGTCTCATTGTACGATCGCACAAAGAACACTTTAAACCTAGTCCGAACTCGGTCCTTGGGACGAACCAAACCGAATATTAAATCTAATATTCGAACTATTTTCGAAATCGATCTCGATAAGATGAAAACAGAATCGAGAAACCCTAATCCGATTAAGCCTAGGCTCTCTGGACGAATCATGGAATCCTCACGTTGGATTAATCATAGAAGTTTAGCCGAGCATGGTTGGAATAGAAGAAGAAAAGACGAAGAACATGAAGAACATTTGAGAGGAAACTAAAACTTCTGTCTTTAATTCAAAACTGTGTAAAACGTGAATGAATTAATGCGTAGAATGAATGTGTGACGGCTGCCTCACTTAAAGATAACCTAAAAACGAATTAGGTCTAATGGTTCAGCCCAAAACGAAAATAAAATAAAGATGGGCTTTAATTACAAAATTCGAGCCCAATTAAAATCCAGAATTGTTCATCTGACTTTGGCTCCAAAATTGACCGCCTTCTTGTCCGAATTGGCTCTTTATGTCTTCATAAAAATTGTAGCTCTCTGAATCATCTGAAATATGAGACAAAAATGAGGCAAATCCGATGTCTGGTTCAAGAGTTATGGTAAAAATAGTGAAGCAATACAAAACTGGAATTTTATCGATAAAAATGGCTAAAATTACAATCTAAGGCCCAAAGCCTAAATGCACATAAAAGCCATTATTTATTAACTAAAGAGTCCTAAATATTGATCAAGAGATAAAAATAAGTGTATTAAATATTCAATTATCAAATTCCCCCACACTTATCTTTTTGCACTCCTAAGCAAAATCTAAAGAAAAAGACTAAAAGGAAAAACTCTTCTTTACTAATAATTGCTAATAATGCAAAAAGTGAATCAAGGGACAAAAAGTTCCAAAAGACCAATCAATCAAGACCAAAATCCCTTCATCTCAAATTACAATTCATGGTAGTCTCAATCAATGATGCTAATCACAAAAGATGGTCTCACAAATGATGCGCTCAATCAATCGCCTCTCAAGTGTTTAAGGTAAATAAGTGTATCGCTCAAATTCTACTCAAGAAAATTGTTCTACCATAAGCTTGCTCAACTTCTACGTCTCCACTACTCACAACACGTACATGCACAAATCAAGAGAGCTTGTAATTAAAGGTTGTAACGGGGCTAGGGTGAAGGTAGGTAATAGTATGGAATGAGAGGCTAAGCACCAAAGAAATCAAAAGGAAGAGCACTGATTAACACAATCATTCTCTATGTATGAAATTTTTATTCTACTAATATATCCATTCCTTTCTATGTATTTTCTTTTCTTTTCTTTTCTTTTTTTTTTCTTCTTTTTTTTTCTTTTATTTTTTTTTTATTTTTTTTATTTTTTTCTTTCCTTTCATTGTATACGTAATTACAATGTCAAAATCAAATATCTCCCCCCCCCACACTTAAACTGTTGCACTCCTGAGCAACCCCCACACTTAAACACAAAACAAGTTGAAACCAATGCTCAATAAATCTTCAAGGTGCGGAATAAAATGGTTTTACGCTTAGGCTTGTAATGTGGCTTAGAAAAGAATGGGTCAAAAGGCACAAAGGGGCTAGCAAGGGAATCATAATGCAAGGGAAAGCTATTTGGCCAAAGTGAGGAAAATAAAATAAAGAAAACAAGCTTCCATCATACTTATGCACGTAAGTGAAAAATGTAGTTTCAAAAAGAAAAGGAGCAAGTTCTAGAGAACAAAAATCATGAGAGATGCACACATGAAAGAAAGAATGGCAAAAGATGAATTCCATTCATGCAGCCCAAAACCTCACAAGGTCAATACCAACTTAGGCAATCAACAACATCAAATCAACTATCAAGACTTGTAATCGAAGAGTCAAGAATTGTAGACCAACCAGAATGATCCATTAAAACCAAAGTCTAATTCCACGTTCATAATATGTAGCAATCATAGAAAGAGAGACTTTTTTTTTTTCAAAAATCAAGGTAGAAAAAAAAGAAAACAAATAAGAGAGAAAGAGGGAGAATGAAGAAGAATACTCCCCAAGGGTTTATGGAGGGAGAAAGAAGAATCCTCCCCAAGGGTTTATGGAGGATAGATGGCGTCAATGAGGAGAGTCTCCGCTTCCTCAGCCGCCGGGGATCCTCATGAAATGGCTTGAGGCGATGCCCATTAACCTTAAAGGTACTTCCCGTGGTTGGATCACATAGCTCAACAAAGACCAAATGGAAAAATGTTAGTGATCTCAAAAGGGCCATCCCATCTAGATCGAAGCTTACTCGGCATAAACTTCAAACGGAGTTAAATAGAAGAACTTTCTCGGCCCACGTAAAATTCTTTCCTCGTAATATGCTTATCATGGAATGCCTTAGTCTTCTCCTTGTACAACCGTGAACTCTCATAGGCATCCAATCTCAACTCATCTAATTCTTGCAACCGTAGCTTTCTCAATCCTGCATCGAGCCAAATCCATGTTACACCGCTTAATGGCCCAATAGGCTCGATGTTCCAACTCAACCGGAAGATGACATGCCTTACCAAAGACAATCCGATAAGGAGACATCCCAATCGGAGTCTTGTAGGCGGTGCGATATGCCCACAAAGCATCCTCTAATCGCTTACTCCAATCTTTCCAGGTAGAGTTAATGGTCTTCTGAAGGATTTGCTTAATCTCTCTATTTGAGACTTCACTTGACCATTGGTCCGAGGGTGGTATGTGTGGAGACCTTGTGTAGCACTCCATACTTGCGTAACAAGGCACCCATGCTTCGATTACAAAAATGGGAACCCTGGTCACTGATAATAGCTCTAGGAATGCCAAACCCGCAGAAAATGTTAGACCTAACAAAGTCCACCACCACGAAGAATCATTAGTCCGGTGGCTTTCGCTCAACCCATTTCAAACATAATCAACGGCCAGCAGATGTAAGTATAACCATATGAAGCAGGAAATGGACCCATAAAATCAATACCCAAAACATCAAAGATCTCACAAAACAATATAGGATTTTTAATATTTAGACTCACTTTTCAATTTTAGGTTTTGGGCCCTAGTGAGTCTACAGAAAATACCACTACCAAATAGTTAACTAGATTAGCATACCATGGGTCTTACCTTGCAACTGTAGAAGCCGCTCATCGTGGAAATCATCCCGAATAGAAGAGGGTGAGAGGGAGAATGGGTGATGCGACTCAAGTGGTCGGCTACCCGCCTTGCGCCCCACTTCGTCTCGAATCTCAACATCAAACTCTTGGAGCAACAACATCCACCGGATGAGTCGTGGCTTAGCATCCGCCTTTTCAAAAGAAACTTCAAAGCAAAGATGGTCGAGAAAACAATGACTCTACTAGCTAGCGAGATATGACCTAAACTTATCAAAAGCAAATACAATGGCCAACAACTCCTTTTCGGTGGTGGTGTAATTAGACGAGTAGAATCCAAAGTCTTGGAGGCATATGCAATGACATGAGATGCTCGTCTACCAGCTGTGCCAAGATAGCACCAACCGCATAATTGGAAGCATCGCACATCAACTCAAAAGGAATGCACCAATCAGGGGGCTTAATCACTGGGGCTGTAGTCAGGCAATGCTTCAAATGATCGAAGGCCGCCTTGCAAGTATCATCAAATACAAATTCAGCGTCCTTATGCGAAGGTTGGACAAGGGTCGGGCGCCTTGCTAAAATCTTGAATGAAACGCCGATAGAAACCTCGCATGACCAAGAAAAGAACGAACTTCCCGCACAGAAGCGGGGTAAGGCAACGCAGTAATTACATCTATCTTAGCGGGGTCTACCTCAATCCCTTTCCTAGACACTATGTGTCTCAAGACTATACCCGACTCAACCATGAAGTGACACTTCTCATAATTCAACACAAGATTAGACTCAGTACATCTATGCAAAACTCTAGACAAATTAGCCAAGCAGGAATCAAAATCAGACCCATATACAGTGAAATCATCCATAAACACCTCCATACAGTCCTCTAGGAACTCAGAGAAAATACTTACCATACAACGCTGAAAAGTGCCGTGTGCATTGCAAAGGCCAAAAGGCATCCTTCTAAGCATATGTCCCAAAGGGGCATGTGAAGGTCGTCTTCTCCCGATCCTCGGGAGCAATATGGATCTGGAAATATCCGGAGTAGCCATCCAGAAGCGAAATGAGACTTACCAGCCAAACGCTCTAACATCTGATCAATGAAAGGTAGAGGATAATGATCCTTGCGAGTGGCTTGGTTGAGTCTCCTATAGTCGATGCAAACTCTCCAACTATTCTGAACTCGAGTAGGAATGAGCTCATTCTTCTGATTGGCTACCACAATGACTCCGGATTTCTTAGGAACGACCTGGACCGGGAGAAGGGCCGATGCCAACTATGTCGCCTAATGTCCACCCAATGGCCTTCTTGTTCGCCCTCAATAAGCTTAGCGCCTTCTCTTCTTGATCGTGCAAAAGATTATTTGCCACAATGATCGGCAATCGCTCATTCACCTCCGTAAATGCATACTTCAGTGATCTCGGGAGGGATTTCAACTCTAGTTTGGGCGGTTGCTCAATGGAGGGAAGAAGCTTGGGTGGTAACAACTCGATGTCATCACACTAGAAATCCTCGAAACCACATTCAAAGAAGCACAAGCAAAAGGACTGTGTCTATACAAACTCAATGTTAACATCGAATTCGATTCATCAAAATCAAGTAAGCTCATCAAAATCGAATCGGGATGCACGTTAGGATCGGGATGAAGCTCAAACTCGAATCGATATCGAATTGACAAGTAATGCGTAATCACTAAGCAAGTCGAATCACCAAATAATGCATCATTAATTTCGGTGCAAATAGGACACCATTCATTATTAGCACATGCACAAATGAGAGAATCACTCATAGATGCAAAATCGTGGTAAGCAAGACACCAATCGCCAAGAACATCATCCACAAGATCATCAATCACATCAATACGAAAAAGAATGCTCTTCCCTAGGATATTTCATGGCATCAAAGATATTGAAATTCACGTATATATCACCAAACTCCATGGAAAGAGTACCGAATGCACATCTATCTTAGTCCTAGTGTTTTCATGAAAGGTCTCCCTAGAATGATTGGTGACCTACTACTAGGAGACTCACCCTCCATATCCAAGATGTAAAAATCAGCAGGAAATATCAAGTCATTAACTTTGACTAATACATCTTCAACTAAACCGAAGGATGAGCACTACTTCTATTAGCTAACCGAACAATAACACCGTAGGACGCAAAGGACCAAGACCAAGAGATCTATAAACAGATGCAGCATGACATTAATAGAAGCACCTAAATCTAGCATGCAATCATCAAATCTATAGTTACCAATGAGGCAAGGGATAGAAAATGTCCCCGGATCTTTGCATTTACGAGGCATAGTAGGCCGGATGAGTCTTTGAGACATTCGATTCAAACTCACTCGTTCATTCCCCTTCGCCGCCTCTTGTTGGTGCACAACTCCTTCGTAAACTTGGCATATTTAGGAATTTGTTTGACCGCATCTAAGAGAGGAATGTTGATCTCTACTCTTCGAATGTCTCAAGTATATCATTTTCTTGTGCTTTACCTCGCCAACTTCTTGGGCTGAATTGCTCTCTCGAGGAAGGGAAGAGGAATAGGAATGTCTTCCTCTTCACCTTGCAGTATCAGCTTTTTCTTTCGAGTCAATCTTCACATTTCCTCGACTCGTTTCCCGATGTGGAAGTCACATCCGTAGCGTGCTTAGGTTCCTCCAATTGCTTGCCGCATCAGTAGTGATATAGCACTCACATTTCCCTTAGGATTGGGAATTGTTTGTGAAGGAGGGGAGTTGGATCCCTAAGGTTGAAGCTGGTTCAATGATGTTGCCAATTGCCCAATCTGTGTTTGCAAACTCGAATGGAAGTGTCGCTTGTCGTTGGAACCGCATATTGGCCGTGACAAATTGCTTCATCATATCTTCAAGTGAGGAACCACCACCACTACTACTAGCTCCGTTGTTGTGCCGCTTTGTGGAGGTGGACATATGGCCGGTCGAGGAGGTGGCGCTTGCAAAGGCAAAGGGGGTGCAGACTGTTCTGGAAAGTCTCGTGGCATGTACTTGTCTCGCTTGGTAATTCCCACTCGTTGATACCGGTTACTACGATTCGATTCGATTCGGTTACTCGGTTCGATTTTGGTTCCAATAAAGTTGGGGTGATTTCTCCAACCAGATTATAAGTATTGGAGAAGGCATTATTCTGTTGGTATTGTGGCCTTCCCGGAAAACGCCCACCGAAGCTACCGACCGGTCTTGGTAAGCGGGATCATGCAAGGTAGGGCATGAGTCGAGTAGAATGATATGGGTCGAACAAAACCCACAGGAGTACCCACTCGAGGAGGTGAAGACCGCACATGCTCGTGTTACGCTAACCGCCTCACAAGGGAGGTCGATCATCAAGTCTAGTCTCTAATCTCTCGGGAATCATACTGGTTTGGCGGTCTTTGCTTGAATATGGTAAACAGGGGTACTATTGGCCCTGGTGCCAAACTGCTGAGAGTTATCTGCCATAATGGATATCAAGTCCCGAGCCTCTTCAGTGTCTTGTTGCTCATAGCACCACCGCTAGAAGCATCCACCAATCCTTTGTCTACCGCAGTAGACCATCATAGAAACCGTTAATCGTGTCTTTTCATTTATCGATGGTGTGGACGGCTTGCACATAACCTTTTGAATCTCTCCCAATACTCATGCATAGTCTCCCAGGTGACTGTTTAATGTTGTCAATTTCCTTCTTGATCGCAGATTGCTCTTGATGAAGGAAAATATTTGTCTAGAAATAACCTCTCGAATATCAGTCCAGCTCCCAATAGATGAGGGTCAAGGTACAACACCAATCCTTAGCTCCACCGTCCAATGAGAAAGGAAAAGCTCTCAGCTTGATATGATTCTCATCAATGGCTTGTGGTTTCATTGTCTTTGCACACTACATGGAATTCCTTCAAATGCTTAATGGGGCACTCACCGCAAGACCATGAAACTTAGGCAACAAGTGTATTAGACCAGATTTAAGCTCAAAGTTAGCAAGCAAGGTTAGGATATTGGATGCACAAAGGTTGATAATTAACATCAGGTGCACCCAATTCCTTTAAAGTAGCATGATCTGCCTGTCTTTCTGCCATAACGTCTGAGTTAGCAAAATTGCTACTAGAATTAGTGAAAACAACAAGACTATTAGAAATACTATCAAATGATTTTTTTTTAAAAAAAAAAAATTTAAAAAAAAAAAATTTTTATTATTTAAAAAAAATAATAAAATCAAATCAAATAAAAAGATAAAATAAAAGATAAAAAAATCAAATCAAATAAAAAAAAATAAAAAAAAATTTCCAATACTGTTACTAATCAAACCGATGCAAATTCCCCGGCAACGGCGCCAAATTTTGAAAGAGATTTGCCGTGCCTCTCAAAATAACCAGATTCAATAAAAGATTTGCGGTAATAGGGAACTGGATCGTTTCCCAACGAACTTGCGGGCTTGATTAACAACAACGACGAAACCCTAACGGTGAAAAAAAGGGGGATTTTTTTGTGATTCAACAGTACTAAAACGAAATAGACAGAGATAAACGAAATATTGAGAAACAGATAGAAAACGTTAATAAACTGAAATAGATTAAAACGACCAACCCAACGTTTAGATTCCCAGAAACGTCCATCCTTGAGCGAAATATTAACGAACTCGCGTTTGGTTCTAGACGAACCGAGATCTCGCATCCGTCCGTAAATTCCCTCGACTAGACGATCGCCTAGCATTTATTCGAACAGTGGCGTCTCATTGTACGATCGCACGCAACACTTTAAACCTAGTCCGAACTCGGTCCTTGGGACCGAACCAAACCGAATATTAAATCTAATATTCGAACTATTTTCAAATCGATCGATAAGATGAAAACAGAATCGAGAAACCCTAATCCGATTAAGCCTAGGCTCTACGGACGAATCATGGAATCCTCACGTTGGATTAATCATAGAAGTTTAGCCGAGCATGGTTGGAATAGAAGAAGAAAAGACGAAGAACATGAAGAACATTTGAGAGAAAACTAAAACTTGTCTTTAATCCAAAAGCTGTAAAACGTGAATGAATTAATGCGTAGAATGAATGTGTGACGGCTGCCTCACTTAAAGATAACCTAAAAACGAATTAGGTCTAATGGTTCAGCCCAAAACGAAAATAAAATAAAGATGGGCTTTAATTACAAAATTCGAGCCCAATTAAAATCCAGAATTGTTCATCTGACTTTGGCTCCAAAATTGACCGCCTTCTTGTCCGAATTGGCTCTTTATGTCTTCATAACAATTGTAGCTCTCTGAATCATCTGAAATATGAGACAAAAATGAGGCAAATCCGATGTCTGGTTCAAGAGTTATGGTAAAAATAGTGAAGCAATACAAAACTGGAATTTTATCGATAAAAATGGCTAAAATTACAATCTAAGGCCCAAAGCCTAAATGCACATAAAAGCCATTATTTATTAACTAAAGAGTCCTAAATATTGATCAAGAGATAAAAATAAGTGTATTAAATATTCAATTATCAAGGACATGAAAAAGGCAACAAATCCCTTTCAAGTTTCAACTGTATATTAATGGCCCCGTTTGTTATTGAAAAAGATTTAAGGAAAGAAATGAACTTAAAGGAGGGAAAGGAATGGAAAGGAATATTGAACTTTAAAAATGTGAGCCGTTTGGTATACAAGGGAATGAAACTTAAGTTGAGGGAAAATGAGATGTTTGGTATGAAGAATTTGGTGTAGGTTAAATGGGAAAAAGAAGAACCAGTGCCAATTTTGGAAGGAAAAAAACACTTTCCTGAGAAGATTATTGCAGCTTTCCTTTCATTTTCGGATGGAAATCATCTTCCCTCAAATATGGGAAGATGAGCATTTACCGGAAGATGCTGACTGGATCTTCCGTCTACCAAACACTCAAAAACCATGGGAACTTTGAGATCTTCCATTTTCTTCTTTGTAACAAACGAGCCCTAAATGCCTCCATTGATCTTCAGCCTTTCTTCGTCACTCTTGGAGGCTGATTTTTGGTATTTAATGTAACAAAACTCCTCTTAAATATTTATCTATTAGAAAAGCTCATACGGTGAATGCAGATGCCAAGACATAAATTGAAAGAGAAAAGGGCATATAGGCAAAATCACCAAATTAAAAAAATCCCTAATTAGACATGATTGCCTGATTTAGAGTTTGTTAAAAGTGTAGAGTTGGATTTAAAATTTGTTATTCCAACTGGATTTGATTGGGATTTTCCCTTTTCAAAATTAACAAAATTTATAAAGTTTTAAGTATCCTAAACGTGAAAAATATTTTTTGGGTGTATAAAACGTGAAAATATTTATCTCTTTGGGGTTATGTTGGGGCCAACCCGCGGGCCACCAATCAACACCGTTTCCAACATTCAGAAATTGTACAAATCCATCTGAAACTACACCTCCTCGCCTTCTTCAATCAAGGAATTGGATTCAGTCCACTGCCACTAGCATTCACTTCCAGGTCCCTTTGCAAAAAAAAAAACAACACTGATCCCTCTTTTTTTTTTTTAACAAATATTTCAGGATATTGTAGATATTTAAAGATACTGCATGGTACTGAAAAAATACATCATGATCTTGAAAAATTATTTTAGGATGTTGAAAAAATATTTCAGGGTGCTGACTGGTACTTAAAAAATACTTCAGGATACTAACTGGTACTGAAAATATGCTTAATGATCTTGAAAAATTATTTCAGGGTACGAAAATATACTTAACGATCTTGAAAAATTATTTTAAGATGTTGAAAAAATATTTCAAGGTACTGAATGATACTTAAAAAATACTTTAGGATACTGACTAGTACTGAAAATATACTTAATGATCTTGAAAAATTATTTTAGGATACTAACAGGTACTTCATGATCTTGAAAAATTATTTTAGAATGTTAAAAAATGTTTTCAGGGTAATGATCGACTTCGGAAAAAATACTTCGAGGATCGACCGAGGATACTTGCGTGCGAAAAAAAATACTTAATGATCTTGAATTTTTTTTTTAGTACCAGTCAGTACCCTGAAATATTTTTTCAACATCCTAAAATAATTTTTCAAGATCATGATGTATTTTTTCAGTGCCTGGCAGTATCTTGAAGTTGATTATTCAAGCATAAATTTATTATTCTAAAATGATTTTTGGCCCACGGGTCGGCCCTAACCCTGAGGGTTATATAATTTTTTGGCCCGTGCGGCCTTCTTAAAATGGGGGCTTTTTGGCCCTGTGGGCTTTGGCCCTAGCCCGCGCGGGCTAGGGCCTAACGGGCCGGGGTGGCCCGTTTTGACAGCTCTAGTATAACGAGTTTCATTAAATAATAATGTGATTGTTATGGACTTAACTTTTTTGTGGGGTCAAGTTATGCACCTAACTTATTCATCTATGTATTTGTCAATTTCTCGTTATGAGGCAGTAATACAAAGTAAAAATACCTAATTTTCTTTTAAAAAGACTATAAATCTTTTTAGTATCCCACCTGGTTCACCGAAAACTTTCAATTCCAACTAATCCGGATTTCGCCCTGTATCAGGCCTATGGTCGTGGGGAAAGAACTCTCAACGCCATTTTCTTCATTTCTACGCCTCAAACTGAGGACATGGTTAAGAGAGAGCAAGTCCCTTTCCATTTGTTCCCAATAATTATTGGTAAAAGACTATAAATTAGATGGGTAGGTAAACTCTACTACTCCCTCTGATCCTTATTATAAGGCACCAACTAACTTTTCTCATAAACCAATAAAAACGGTTAAAGTCAATAAAGTTGTCCTAGAATTTAAGTAATTTCCAATATTACCCTTACTAATTATACTAAACTCTAATATTATATTAATTATTACTCTCACTCACTACCCTTATTAATTATGGGCAGACATGGAAAAACATAATTAATGTTCATTGGAAACAAGCAAGTGCCTTATAAAAAGGACCAAATAAACTTGCTAGTTGGTGCCTTATAATAAGGACTAGAGGGAGTAACTTGTAGTAATAATTAAGCCCAACAAATTCATGAAAAAGATAATAATTAAGCGCAACAGCATATAATAACAAAATATTATATTTCAGATCATACAAATACAATACAATAAGTATACGAATTATATAAAACTTGCTTAAACAGAAAGTAATCGTATAATTGGTTTTAGGTAATCAAGTGGGACATGGTTTATCTTTTAATATGCCTAAGTGATGTATACTTAATAAATTTAATTACTTAAAAGTTACTCAATCTATTAAAAGGGAAAAGTATTTTAATTTCATGCTCCAATTAAATGTCAACAATTATTGAGATGGTTTCACATTCTGAAATGGTAAGACTTCCTATGACTACTTTTGCAATAATTATTACTCCCTCCGGTCCTAATTATAGGAGTAAATTACCAAAATTTGGAGGGATTAAGGAAGGAAGTTAAATTAGTTAATTATGTTTAGTTTGCTAAAATACCCTTACCCAAAATTTAAAATACCCTAGTGCTAATTTAAATACACCCGACGTCATTTTTCTTATCCTTTTGTGGTCACGTTGTCAAACCCAACGCAATTTTCAATCCGCCTCTGCATTCATATATAATAAAATCCAATTAAAGAATTTTCTCTCAAACGCAATAATTAAATTATTATTGTCTTTAATTATTATTGAAAAAGTATAAATAGGGGTATTATAGGAAAAAATTAACAAAAGTTAAAACTTGCTCTTATAATTAGGACCCAAACCGACTCCAAAATTTGCTCCTATAAATAGGACCGAAGGGAGTATAATATTCCCTCCGGTCCTAATTATAAGAGTTAGTTGACTTTTTTGGAGAGATTAAGGAAGCTAATTAAATTAGACCAATAAACTAATATATAGTCTAAGAAAACACAACATATGAAATGATTAAGTAGTTTATTTAATTTCCTTAATTTCTCCAAAAAAAGTTAACTAAGTTTTATAATTAAGACTAGAGAAGGTAGTAGCAAATATTAAAGTTTCCGCAACAAATAATCAAATTTAATGGCGTGCTGTCCTAAAAAACTCAATAATTATAAATAGAGTAAATACCCTTTTTGGTCCCTGGAAAAACACATTTGACCCTTTTTCGTCCCTGAGTAAAAGAAATGTCATTTTGGTCCTTTTTAGGGACTAAAAAGGACCTTTTTGGGAATTTCTGATGGATTAAAATGTGCAAAAAAAATGATCAAAAGGACTAAAAGGGACCTTATTTTTCCATTTTAGGGACTAAAAGTGACTTATTTTTTTTCAGGGACCAAAAAGGGTATCCGTGTTTTTTCCAGTGACCAAAAAGGGTATTTACTCTTATAAATAAAAATTTCCTGCGGATACGGTCGGCTTGAAAGTGAATGGATACCCGCATAAATAAATTGGAGCTGGCTTTCCTCCTTTGCCTTTTATCTCCCCTGCTCTAGAACGCAGTGGTTTTGGCGCAAAAAACCGCTGGTGCCTTTTTTTAATAAATATTTTAGGTATTAACGGGCATTAAAAAAATATTTTATCATACTGAATAGTACTGAAAAATACGTTATGATCTTGAAAAATTATTTTGGGATCTTAAAAAAATATTTCAGGTACTGACAGGTATTAAAAAGATACTTCATGATACTGACTGGTACTGAGAAAATACCTCATGATCTTGAAAAATCATTTTTAGGATTTTGAAAAAAAAAATTAGGGTATTGAATGATATTAAAAGGATACTCACTGGTACTGAAAAATACTTTATGATGTTGAAAAAATATTTGAGGGTACTTACAGTACTGAAAATATACTACACGATATTTTTTTAACATCCCAAAATAATTTTCCAAGACCATGAAGTATTTTTTAAGTATTATTCTTGTTACGGACCTAGTCAAGGCCCACTAGCCTACACGGGGCAACCCACGTAGGGATCGCAACCTCCTAACCAAAGGACCTAGTCGCCAGGGTGGTTAGCTAAATCCTCGGGCACGCACGACGTGGGAGCCGGAGATCTAACCAACAAGGTATGCTCTCTATATATACGTATAGGAGATACGCGGAGAAGGTACACAGTTCTAATCCTTAACTATTTCAGATACAGTTACAAGTGCACACACACCCCCCCTTTGGCGAAACGCTTTGGGCGTATCTTGTGATCCACCCTTCTCCTGCACGCTTGCTCCATAAGCTTCCAGGAGGAGCACCTCGATTCTAGATCAAACCCCCGGCCACTCACTAGGCCGGACATTTGAGTTCTACCCCAGAACAATTCTGTATCATGAAGTATGTTTTTAATACTAGTTAATAGCCTGATAGATATATATATATATATAGGGTTAAGGTGCAAAAATAGACATGTACTTTTGTCAAAAGAGCGTCCAGTAGCAAATACTTTTTTTAGGTGCAAAAGTGATTATGTGGTTACAAAAGTGGAGCAAAATTAGCATTGACCGTTAGTTGACTTTTTCTGAACGGAAAATGATGACATGGACGATGATGTGGATGTTAATGATTTATAAATTACAGTTCAGCCCCGGATGCATTTCAAAAAAAAATTCAATTTAGTCCCTCTATAAACTTTTAAAACTTTCGTTTAAGTCCCTGGTCAAAACGTGCATTTTGACCAGGACCTTCTTCCTCCTCCAGATCTGAGAGGAGGAACTCTTCATCGAACGAAAGGACCAAAATGCCCCCAACCTCTTCCTCCCAACATCTCGCAAGACACCTAAACCCAGATTCGCCGGAAAAAAATAGATATATCAGAAACGCAGGTCTTCTGAGGAAATCGCATGCTGGTATTAAAAAAAAAAATTGAATGCATGCTTGTACTTAACAGGCTTTCGACACAAATCATGCTACTTCATATGTTTATATCATCAAATTAGTAGAATAGCAGGCACCAAAATTAGAATGAGTTTGTGAAATAATGGGGATAAAACTAAATCATCTTATTTTAACATATTAGCACCCAAATCTTAGCCAATAATCTGGAGGTTGAACCTGGACTATATCCACATCGTGAATCGGCATGGAAGTTATCGGCTACCTCCTTACCAAGCGGCGCACCGCCGCACCCGAGCAACCTCATCGAGCTAAGGTCGTACTTTTTCACTAACTCCGTTCATTCTCCGGAGAATCCAGTAGGTGCCTCGGTGGTAAAATCCCCAATTAGGGCAATCAAATTACGTGAGTCAACAACACACCCTTTACTCTTCCGGTTGTTCCAGATGAGAAGAGAATCGCCGTCTGCTTCGATTGGCTTATCAAAACTCTTCGGACGCCCCTGTTATCAGCATTACCACTTCCGGAAGTTCCATTGGTCATGGAAAGAAACTGAGGAGAGTCGATTATGACGATATCGTATTGAAGCTTAAGGATCTTGTGAGCAGTGGAGGAGGTAGCGAATGCGATGACAGGTTGAGCGAGCTCAACCTGATGAGCGACCTTCGATTCAGAGCCCATAGGATTAGCGGGTGAGATGGTGACTCCTAAAGACAAGAGGGAGTAGTAAAAAACCTAAAGCACTATGAGCAATGGAGGTTGAACCTGGGATGATTTAGGTTTTCTCCAGTTCATCGTTTTTCCAGATTTGGCGAGAAAGAAGGGAGTTGATATGGAAGAGAGAGGAGTGATAGGTGGCAGTATTTTAATGGAGAAGTCAGATCCTACTGCCACGTCAGCGTCAGATAACGGTCAACTAACGATCAATGCTAATTTTGCTCCACTTTTGTAACCACATAGTCACTTTTGCACCTAAAAAAAGTATTTGCTACTAGACGCTCTTTTGACAAAAGTACATGTCTATTTTTGTACTTTAACCCTATATATATATATATATATCGTCAGCGTCAGATAACGGTCAACTAACGATCAATGCTAATTTTGCTTCACTTTTGTAACCACATAGTCACTTTTGCACCTAAAAAAAGTATTTGCTACTAGACGCTCTTTTGACAAAAGTACATGTATATTTTTGTACTTTAACCCTATATATATATATATATATATATATATATATATATATATATATATATATATATATATATATATATATATATATATATATATATATATATATATGTATATACACACCATATGTTTTTTGCGCCAAAACGACACTGTTCCATAGCAGCGGAGGGCAGTAGAGATAAAAGGCAAAAGAGGAAAGCTAGCTCCAAATAAATTGTATCGGGAATGAACTTATCGTTTAAATAATAAATTTAATAAATTTAATTTTTGAAAAAATTAATATACAAGTCCTTATAATTTCATCAAAATTAAATCCTTATAATTTCACCTATATTTTTATTAGGTCTATGTTTTTTTTTATCAGATTCTAGTAGTTTTGTTAGGATTCTTAGCCGGATTCATGTAGTTTCAAAGGTGATTAGTTGAAAAAATAAAAATAATTACGTGAAGTTGATTGAGAATCATATGAACAAAATAAAATAAAAATTGATAAAAATAAAATGTAATAGGTACAAATTTACCTGAAGTTTTCGCTGAGAATCAATGTTTCTTAGGAAGTTTTTTAAGGTATAATATCCTCTCAAAAGTTAGAAAAATGTAACAATCTTATTCTATATCCTTATAAAGCTTTATAACGTTGACTAATTAATTTTTTATAACGATGCTTCTTTAAAAATTAATTTTTTAATGATAAAAGTAATATTACTTCATTTTAATATTTTCTGATAAAATGAAATCTAAAAACAATGGACATGAATATAATGCTTTAGACTAAAATATCACTCAAAAAAAAAAAAAAAAAAGCAACCAATAACATGGAAAGGCCCTGAAATAAAGGTAACACCTACACCCACAGCATGACACGCCACAAACTGCCCCTACTCAGTATCGTTAGGGCTGTTTGCTTTGCAGGCGTGGGACCCGCCTGCCCTTAACCGTGTCAGAGTCTGACTTTGACGACGCTTCAGCCTTCAAGTTACCTTGAACCTTGTTAGAGCCTAAGATTACCTACTCCTCTCCCTACCTTCTTTACGGTGCTCCCACAACTTGGGCTGGGCTTGTAATCAAAATAATAAAAAAACTAATGTCTGAGCCCGGGTTCGAACCGGGGACCTTTAGTGTGTGAGACTAACGTGATAACCAACTACACCACCCAGACTAAGATGCTAAATTCTCCATTGAAATTATATTTATTAAATATTTTATGTTACATTTGTGTTAATTAAGAGAGATAATTTTTTTTAAGAATATTAATTTAGATATCAAAACAGAAACTAATACTAGTCCATATATCATTGGAGAGAGCAAAAAAAAAAAAAAAAATTCTAATTTTGATAATAAAAGATTAAATTGAAAAATTAATGAATTACTTTATTAAAAATGAAAATATAAAAAGTTAATCCCGAACAAAGACCCCAATATATACCAATTTATGGTGTATCATATACGCATTCGATATACGAGTAATACTTACTATATTTAATTACAAAGGCATTAATTAGCTAGGTGATGGCTTTTTGTGTGGGACGATACTGGAATTGGTATGAACTTGTTGATCACAAATTTGAATGGACTGATCATCATCATCGCTTGGAAGAGAGGTTCTTATTGATTGCTCTGAAGATGCCTCTTTGTTTGTTTCCTTACTCTTTCCCCACAACACCATGTACAATCCAAACACCACTGACACCATCCCTATTACACTGCAAAATTAATTACCACAATTAATTACATACATACATACATATATATATATAAATTAGGGAAGACTATATTCTACATGTGTAACCATATTAATTTCACTCAACTTTTGATTTAGTAATGTACATTTTTTATTAAATCTTTTAATTTAGATTTGTTAGTATTGTTGGCCTCTGTAACTTTACTCTATTAGCACTGTTAACCCCAGTCTAAGAGTTAACAGTGCTAACAAAGTAACATTAAAGGATTTAATATAGAAAGAAAAGAAGTGTGTCTATATATATATATATATATATATATAGGGTTTATCGTTTGTCATGTCACTTGACATAAGGTTATGTCAAGTCACCTAAAAACTACGTCGTTTTGAGAGTTCATTAATTCCCTCAACCCCAAAACGACGTCGTTTTGGGAGTTAGATGAATTAATGAAGGGTGTTTTAGTTTTTTTTTGTATTTATTGTATGAATTTTACCAAAACACCCTTCATTAATTCCCCTAACTCCCAAAACGACGTAGTTTTGGGGTGACTTGACATAATCTTATGTCAAGTGACATGGCAAACGACAAACACACATATATACACACACACACACATATACATATATATAGGTACCAAATTTAAAAATTGAGGAAAACTATAAGTACATGTAAATAGTTTTCTCAATGAATTAATTAATTTTATTTATGTATGTATGTATGACACCGTAATTCTTTTTTTTTGATTGTCCAAGGTGGGGAGGGGGGTGCGGGCTCGAGCCCGGGACAGGGGTGGTGCCAGCTCCTAGAGCTGGCACTAATGCCATGTGCGCTACTAAGCGCACGGCTATGACACCGTAATTCTAATCTTTGATTAATTATTGTAATACCCAGATTTTATTATCTGGAATATTATGAATAAATTGGATATTTCTGATAAGTGAAATTAATGTCTCCTAACTTTTGTGAATTTAGACTATTATTCTAAGTTTAAATTCTGTAGGAAATCAGGGAATTTAAGGGCCTAAGTGCCAAAATGACCAAAATGCCCCTGGAAAGGGTAAATAGCTTAGGAAAATTATGAAAAATACTAAAAGGCAGTAAAATGATCAACTGAATTAAGAGAGTATGCTATATCTAATTATTGTAATTTTATAAATTATGAAATTGGAGAAATTGTTGGAAAATACTCAAAAAGAAGTGGAATGACCATAATACCCTTGTAATTTCTAAAAATGTAAGAGGCATGAAAATACTAATGTAAATGCAAGAGTATGGAGGTAATGTGGTGTTCTAAGCAAGAAAATTATCAACAAGTGATAAAGGAGTAATTAAGTAATATTGGGCTAATTACCTAAGTATAAGCAAAGGAAATTCACAAGTAATTATGTAAGACCCTGAAATTAGTGGCTTTTGTTTTAAAATTAGTAAAAATATGTTTACTAATTAATTGGAAATTTTGGTGAAAAATAGTTGAGTTTAGGTATTTTTAGGCCTAAATGCAAGAATGGACCAATGGGAAAATTCTGTAAAAAATTATGTAAAAAATAATTATTTAATTAATTAAATAATTAATCAAAATAAAAAAAAAACGAAATAAAAAAAAATGGGCAGAAAAAAAAGGAAAAAAAATGAAAAAGAAATGAAAAATAATTTTTGCACCTTGCAAATATTTTAATAATATAATTAATTAAAGTGAAATATTATGAATAGTAATTTAGAAACTAGGAAACGGATCCTATCTAGAGATCTAGGAATGAGATTTCCAAAGTCAGGATAAAATATTGATCAGTGGAATTTTATCTTCCGTTAGACTCTTCCTAAGTTAATTGAGGTAGTTTGTGCATTTTCCTAATAAAACAAAATAGGGAAAAATGTAGATAGTCATATTTTTGGATATGAAGAAAATAAATTCTAACTCAACATCTAGGAATGAGTTTGAATTTATCTGGACATATTTGGAATCAGTGAATTTTTCTGAAGAAGTTGATGATTTCAGAAATGCGTTATGAAATCGGACATGTTCGGACACGTTTTTCGAGGAACTTCAGACTGACAGTTGGAGCCCTATATGAGATCAAAATTTAGGTTAACTTGGACATTTCTAGTAAGTGAGAACATGTCTTCAAAGTTGTAAATCCAGAATTTTGAAAGTTCTCCGAAATCACGCGAATCGGTACCGATCGGGGAAATTCTATTAGACCGGGTTTAAAGCAACCCAAGTCACCATTTTTGGACCATTCCAAAGCAGCCACATCACTCCTTAATTTCGGCCAAGATGCTTCCATGGACAAGGATTAAACACCATTTTGTGTTGAATTTCCATGGTTAAGAACAACTTCAAAAATTCCATTTGTATCCTTTGAAAAGTCTATAAATAAGAGGCCAATGCTCTTGAAATCTTCACACCATTTTGAAGAGCTCCATGGGCCGAAATCCTAGAGGGAGAAAGAAGAGAGAGAAGCTCTGGAAAAATTGTGAGGAAAGTCTTCAACGGGTAAGTCTTTCGGTCTTTAGCTTTTAAGTTCTAGTTTTTAGTTCAGTAGTTGGTAGAATTGTTAGTTAGATTTAGGAAGTAGGGATGAAATTCCTATTCTTGTTTTTAGGCCTCATTGCATTGAAAAATATGCTCGAAGAGGTAAAAACATGGTAGGGATCGAGTCTCCGAAAAGTTGAAGCTTGTGTAGTTCTTTCAAAAGTAGGGTTGTAATGCTAGAATAGCCTTTAATTTTTCAAGTATGATTGGATATCATATGGGAGGGCTATTTTAGTCTTTATTTTCGAAAATAAAAATGGCGTCGAAGTTCGCGAAATTTTGGGAAGAAAATTTGTCGAGTAACGGCGCTTGGCAAATTCCGCCAATTAGGGGTAGAAGGGCAAAATGGTAATTTTTACCTAAAATGTCAGATTTAGTATCGAATCACTAATAAAAGTGATATTACTCTTATAGGACATCGAAACTCGATCCGCCGACGTTACGTTGTCCAACGTGCATTGCCGGACAAACCGCCGTTTTCCGTCAGAAAGTACGCTTCGCCGAAACATCTACGTACATCAACGAAGGTACGGACGCGTACAAGAACACTAATCCTATAGCTCTCATATACATATATGTCATAGATACGTTCATATACCGGGCTCGCTTGGGTCGTCGTTATACATACAACCTTGTACGGGTTATAGACATGATAATACCGCTTTGAGTTTTCCTAGTGCCGAGGACACGTGATCGTGGCACAGGTAATGTGCGAGCTATATTTGTGTAGGACTTTACATACCGCTTTATGCTTATGTCCCGTCTGTGTCACAATGTTGTTGTGTAGGACCTTACATACCGCTCCACGCTTATGTTCTCGTCTCGTGTCACACTTATCCGATGAGATGTTGCCGTTATGTCATGAATATCTCATTGTCTATATACTGTTTTATTTGAGCATAAGGTTAATTGCTACCCGAGATTCAATGCGGTGAATTGAATCTCACTTGTAGCTTCGAGATCCGGAGGACCACGGATCGGTGATAGGGAAAGCATAGGATCACTGTAATGTCAATACTATGTTACACTATGGTTCATGTTTTGTTATGATCAGTTACTCTTTCGCTCCAATGCTCTACTCTGAATGAAAAAAAAAAAAAAATTCCGCTTTAAAAATTGGGATGTTACAATTATACTGAAAAATGTACCTTGAAAAGATTTTACTAAAAAAAATATTAACGACACTGGAATTCTTATACGGTTGTTTAAGAGAACGGTTGTTTAAGAGAATGGTACATGAAAAAGTTTTAGAAATTTAAATGAATTATGAAATAAGTAAAACCCGTTTTAATATGGGGTTGAGTTGTATTGATTACCCTGAAATGTTTTTCATGTACTACTTAGTATCTTATACTAATTTGTGGTCCACTCAGTACTTGGTCTACAGTATTTTTCTAGTAGTGTTTAATATCTTAAACAATATTTTTTAGTATTTTTTGGGCATCGGCCAACACCCTAAAATATTTTTCTAATAGCAAGTCAGTATCTTAAGTTTAGAATGCTCATTGCTATTGAGAAAACTACTTTAAGAGCAAAATTGTATTACAAATACTTTAGGATATTGGGTACTATGAAAAAAATACTCCGGTTCTAATTATAAGAACTATTTAACCGATTTTGGGGGATTAAGGAGATGAGTTAAATTAGTTAATTTTACTTATTTTTTTCTAAAATGCATGCCCTTATATAAATTTAAAATGACATAAGTAAAAGTGAATTACAACCCTGCAACATATCTCTTCGACCAATTTTCCTTTCCACACACTTTTTAATTGAAATAATATAATGGTCTTGCTATATAAATATATATGTGTGTGTATATATGTGTAAACATATAGATCTATCTATATCCATACATAGACACACACACACACATATATAGTCACACACCCCATATATCTACACACACAAATATATATGTATATATATATATATGTGTGTGTGTGTGTGTGTGTGTGTGTGTGTTTGTATATGCATGTACACACACATATATACATACATATACATACACATATATATAAATGCTCCTAATAATAAGTATAAATAGGAGTATTATAGGAAAAAATTGACAAAAGTTAAAACTTGCTCTTATAATTAGGACCAAAACCAACTCCAAAATGTGTTCCTATAATTAGGACCGGAGGGAGTACTTTATAAGTTGTTGGATGAATCACAAATTAGTCTATGATACGGAGTCTCATTGAGAAAATATGATAATATGGATACATCTTAACCCTTTAATATGCATCTTCTTGTTTATGATTGATTTAATCCCCTAAATTCATCAATATAACATATACGATTAAAGAAAAATAAATTCACCTTCCAACGTAGAGAGGCTCATCAAGTATGAAAGAACCTCCAAGGGTGACGATCACAAGCATTACAGGATTGAAAATGGCCACAAACAATGGTCCCTTCTTCATCACACACCATGCTATTAGGGTATAAGCCACCCCTGACGTCAATATCCCCTACAAAATACATAATTTAAGGTCTCTTTTGGCATGCCTGATAGAATAAAAGTAGATAAAGTCTTTTTTTTTTAATATAAAAAAAGCACATGTATACATCTATTAGAATAAATTCTATTCGAGGCATGGTCTGACATTAAATGTGAGTACTTTTTTTAATGAGAATTCAAACCTTAATTCACCACGTGATGAAGGAGTAGCATTTTCAGCTAAACATAACCCTGTTGGTAGAGTAGATAAAGTTTTAATTGTAGAATACGTTTGGCGCACTCAATATGTACTCCTCCGGTAATTAATATAAGACATATTTGAGGAGTTGATTCTGGTCATAATAAATATAAGACACAATTTTCATATTTGTCAAATTTTCTTTCTTTCTAATTTATCCCTATTGATATTTCCTCAACCATAATCAAGGAAGAGAGGGAAGAAGGGAATTAAGTAAGATGACTAGGGTATTTTAGAAAATACATATCATATTAACTAACTTAACCAACTTTCTTAATCTAATCAAAATAGGTAAATATATATTATATTAAGGGTTAGAGGGAATATATTATAAGGCCTAATCTCTCCCACCAAATCAACACATGTTTAAATAATGTTTCCCCCAATTCTTTCATATATGGGACTTGTTCGTGGTTCTATAATCCTTTTTAATTTTCTTAATATATGAGTTAGATAACTAACTGACACATATATTAAATAAATTAGTTATTTGTAGGAAATATGTATTGGTTTTCTAAAATACCCTCTTAAATAATTTACATTGGAGCTACTACTCTTTGATGGAAACCTCCTTAATTAATACTCCCCCCGGTCTTAATTATAAGACCTAGTTGACTTTTTTGAAGAGATTAAGGAAACTAATTAAATCACTTTAGAGTATTTTTATTTTTACTTTTTCTTCAAACTAATTAATTTGACTAATAAACTAATATATAATCTAAAGATATATAACATATGAAATGATTAAGTAACCTTAATTTCTTCAAAAAAAGTCAATTAGGTCTTATAATTAGGACCGGGGGTAGTATATGTTAAATCAATAGGAATAATTTGAAGAATAGATTATAAATTTAATAGACAAAGTGGATTATTGAGGGTTTTGTATTTAAGACGAAAATAAATCTTCTAACTAGCTCCTACAATACTGAGATCCGGAGGGAGTAGCAAACAATAATAAGAAAGATTAAGGACATTACTGTAAAAGCTACAGTGAGGAGCCTGATGTTCCAGCCAAGCTTCCATTGATTCCAATCTCTCTCAATGCAAAGTGCAGCCACAACAGATTGGAATGAGCTCATTGCGCACGTTAAAGTTGTGCTCGAGTGCTGCCATGGAAATCTCTGCGTCATCTTCCCCTGTTTGTTTTGCACTTTCAGAGATCAATAACATATAGTACTTCTGGCCTTTAATATAAGAGCACATTGATTTTTTTTAATGGAAAAAATTAAATAAATTATATTAAAGTATTTATATTGATTTTTTTTTCAAACTAATTTATTTGACTTATAAACTGATACATATGCTATGATTAAATAGCTTATTTAACTTCCGCAATCTTTATAAAAAAAAGTCAATTGGCTCTTACATATAAAGTATTCTTTCTGGTCCTTATTATAATGCATTAACTGCCACATTTTGATCCTTATTATACGGCACCAACTACCTCTAAATCTGAATTTGTCCCATTTTTCCCTCATTTATCATCATTTGCTCCACTCTAAATATTTACTCCAAATAGGCATGTTTCTCTCTCCCCCAATAGGCATTAAAACCTCTTCATATGCAGTAATACTTTTTCAATCCCAATTGTCATTCTTCTCTCTCCAGCCAAAATTAACTCTTCATTTCTCTCATTCCCAATAGTCATTCTTCCCTCTCCAACCAAATTTTTTAATGTTTTTAAATCTGAAGCATTAAAGTAGGGGTAAACATAGAAATATTTATCCATTGAAACACTTTTTTAATGACTAAATTGCCCTTCCTTGGTCTAAGAGAAATGACAGTTAGTGCCTTATAATAAAGACAAGAGGGAGTATGTTATACGATGAAGAAGAAAAACCAAAAGAAATTGAGGTACGAGGTTACATACGTACATGCATGCATGCATGTTAATTACCTGGATGATCAGCCACAAGGAGTAACTGAGGCACGTAGCAAGAGCAAGTAGGCAGCCCCACAAGCGAGAAGAAGCAGTGGAGGCATGTGATGATAATGTCACGTGGCGGGGCAGGTCAATATGAGCCGTCCAGATTTGGATTCTTCTACCTTTGCAGAAAGTAAGGATCATGGCTCCACCGATTCCTGTCAATGTCCCTAACACCTTAGCCTTCCCTCTTGTTGTCCTAAAACTCATCCTCTCCAACCTGACATTCAATATATATATGATGTACATGATTTTCAATATCAACTTAATTTGATGATTAATTAATGATACTTCCTGCTGCTGTCCACAATATAAGTTATTTTAACTAATTTTTTAGAAAAATTGTAGTTAACTCATTAAATTCATCTTAAATTGAATGAAATTTCCAACTGTATCCATACTAAATGAGGTGTTGAAGGAGAGAGAAAAATAATATGAGCCATATTTAAACGTTAATTATAGGGACAAAATTGATAAATAAACTAAGTGTATCATCAAACCATTCTTTTAAAAGCAACCTATTTCATGGATAAGAGGGAGTAGTGTGTGTGTGTATAGAGTAGAGTTAAGTGGGAGTCACCTAAATAAGACAGCCAAGATGTAGGTAGTGGCTGGAACAAGGTTCAACATAGCTGTGACATATGTTACGGATGCCAAGGCCAAGGATTGGGCATAGAGATTATGTAATAAAGATCCCCTGAAAATGATAATTTTGTTTAGAAATTGAACCATTAAGCGTGGTAATTTTATTTTTTACTTACTCATTCGGTCATTAATTTAAGGCATGTTTACTTAATTTAATTATATTAAGGAAGTTAATTAAGTTAGTTGATGTAATATGTATTTTTTAAAACACCATAATCATCTTTTTTAATTCCCTCATTCCATTTTCATCCTTGATTATTGCTGAGTAACCATAAATAGAGATAAATTAGGAAGTGAATGATAAATATAAAAAATTTTGTCTTATATTTATGACTAAGATCAACTCTTTAAATATGTCTTATATTAAAGATCGTAGGGAGTACTTTATATAACTACGATATACACTCATTTTTGTCCTAAATGTAAAAGCTAGTAGATGAGTTTGTTTTAGTTTTTAATATAAGACATCGATCCACTATCCCCTTAAGAGTTTTTCATTGAGAGGGAGTATTTTCCCTTGCAAATGATTAGAAGGGTACTTTAAGGAAACCAACAATTTTTTTCTTTTACAAATAACTAGCTCATACATCTAGGACTAGAGGGATATATTTCATAGAATATGAATTAAGAAGTAAAAGAGTTATTGACAATATATATAGAAGCTTAGCAAGATACCCAAATAAGCCACAAAGAAAAGCATGGAATAGAACTATGCCATCAACATTTTGGAGGCTGTCCCTGTTCATGAAAAATGGCAACAATATTAGAATGGGTTAATGTGCAAATTAGTCTCAATAAATTTTCACTTAGGAGCAAATGTTGTCCTGGAAAATTTTTTTGGTTCAAGATTTCCTCAAAAGTGTTAAAATGAAATAATGTTGCAGGACCCTTACAGTTAAAAATGTTAACAATCAACTTAGTTTTTTAATGGAGTAGGGGAAAATTGTTATATTTTGAAATTTCTGAAGTGACATCGAACCCAAAAAAACTCTCCAAAGCAACATTGTTTTTAAACAAAAACTTTCACGACAAATTTTCACCTTAACTCTGTTAGAATTCAAGAGTGTAAGAATTATGAAAAGTACGTAGAAGACCTTTCAAAGAAGAGGGCAAGAGGAGCGAGGAAGGAGGTTGAGAAGAGGAATCTGTAGGCAACAAGAACAGTCAGGCTCATTCCATCATTTGCTGCCATTTTTAACAATATATTCGCTACTGCATACACAATCTGAACTATCACCATTAATACTGTTCCCTTCACACCATCCCTCACTCTATCTCTGTTGCTTAATAAGCTATCCATATTTGAGATGATACAAGAAGAAAAAGAAGAAGATCAAGAAGGCGGAAATCAATATATAGATGGGACTCAGTAATTTAATTTAGAGAAGCCGCTCTAACGCTCTTCAGATGTCCATGATGTTTCTTCAAACTCTGACTTTCTGATATATACATATATGTGTATCCTTAAATTCATTTCAACCATTAAGAAAAAGATATTTTTTATTAAATTTGTAGTATATATAAATTACGGTGAATATATAATTTTTGAAGAAAAATAAAAAAAAATTGATTAGCAGTCTTTTTGGTTTATCAGGAAGGCAGGAAAACCTGGCAGATAAGGCGATAAATAATGGCTTTAAGCTTTTTGGGAGGGTAATTAAACTTCTGGAGTTATTATAAGCATGATTTGTCTTTATATAATATTATATCCCTTTCTTTCATTATCTCTATTTTTTATTTTTATTAATTTATTTAAGTTTCAAGACGTATTGCAAGTTGACATGAATCAAAGATTAGTTTCTAGGATCGTGGATTAATTGATAAACAAAAGAGGTGGATTTCAATTTTAGTTACCTCCATATATATATATATATAGGATAGATATCTTATGAAAATTATGTAATAATAAACTACTATACATCGAAGAATATTACTACTCCAGTCCTTAATATAACATATATTTAGAGAGTTGATCTTGATTATAAATATAAGACATATTTTTCATATTTGTCACTCTTTTCCTAATTTACCCCATATTGATGCTCTATCAACAATAATCAAAGAAGAGAGAGAAGGAGAAAATTAATGAAGAAGACTCTAGTGTGTTTTAGAAAATACATGTCATATTAACTAATTTAACTAACTTCTTTAATATAATCAAAATATGTAAATATGCTTTATATTAAGAACTAGAGAACTATATTAGAGACATAGATGAATATGTGATGTGTGATTCAATATACTAATATTGTAAAGTTTGACTAATATCCCCCTGGTGCTCTACATGCCAAAGATAAATATGATAAATTTTTATGCCTAGGCTTTAACAAGAATATTCCTGTCATAAGTGGAAAATATGACATTTACCATTTTGAAATACATGAACCGTAATACACAAAATTTTAGGTTACAATATATAATCTCATTATCATTAATAAATTATTTTAATTTTATATTATATATAGCTGGATAAGATTGAAAAAAAAAAACAAGGTTCATAAATTACTCATAATTATTTTATTTTATGTTTAATTTTCTTGAATATATTATGTGCCAAGAAATGGCTTATCGGGTAATATATCACTTATCATATTTCAAGTAGAATTTAATCCCATAGAAATGTAGGGTAAGATTGTTATAGAAAAAGATATTATAAAATTTTTAATTCAATTATATGATAATATTTTTAATTCAATTTTTTTTGGCAATTATATCATGACTTTTAATTATTTTTTGATGCATTAACAACGGTGAATTGAATAATTAATACATATGGGTAAATTACGTTAAATAACAGTTTTGCACTAGTAAGTATTCTCTAAGGAGGATTAATATGGTATATAATATTTCGAAATCGGTTCAATTTTGTACATTTTTCGTTTCAACATAATGGAGATAATGTGGTAGGCGATCTCGTAAGTCCCCATTAAGTGCTCAAAGAGTCTGGGGCCGTGCCTTGGCCTTAGTGGGAGACTGATGCCGAACTCCTCCAAAACATTTTTCCTATAAAAAATAATAATAATGGAGATAATGTTGTGGTCTTTATAATCTGAACAAAATAGATACAAAGTTTGTTTATTTTACAAAAAACAACTATTATACATTGAAAGATCAAATTCAACTAATTAATAATTACTAGGTCGAGTATAAAAGATCTCGATTCCTCTATACAACAACGTCGTGTGTTCGAACAATGTGGATGGAAGGAAAAAAAAAGGGAAAAAACCAGAAAATGTCATTTGAACATTAAAATCCAAAATCAGTCTTATTGCCTATAAGAGTATTGGTATTGACTACAAAAATATAACAATTAACTATTCATCTTAGTAGGAAATCACTGATTTGGAATTTTGAAGTTCAAGTGGTATTTTCTTATTTTTATTTCAAAAAATAAAATGTTAACAAAACTAGCTAATTGAACTCAGGAATGCTTAAATATAATCTACTTCTATATTGAAAAACTATTGGATCCCTTTGCTCCTTTTTATAAAGAACCCTTAACCAGACTAAAGCGGTGGTTAAGGATAATAAATATGTAAAAATTGCACCCATTTTGATAAAAATACCCTTATTTATGAGGAGATAGGGAATAAGAGATATAATAAGGAAATTATCATAATAAAGATGATCGTAGGAGTGAGAGAATAAAAAAAATTAATTTTATAGGGGTAATACACAAATGATTGTAGAAGAAAGAGAACGTGTGGTAGAAAATGAGAAATATGAGTAACTAAATATGAGCAAAAAGGAATGTAATTAACAAACAAAAATTAAGATATTTTCTGAATGTTTCTTATAAATTGGAATGGAGTATATGTGTAGTAGTTATTTCTTATAAAAAGGAATGGAGGGAGGGAGTAATAATTAAATTTTTAAATATGAATGTAATATAATATAATATAATATGATATAATGTGTACTATTCACAAAGGATAGAGAGGCAAATTAAAAAGAAGGAATAATATAATAGAAAACGTTGGAAGAAGAATCATTTTATTTTGTAGGACTACTCGTTTGTGACGAGTTTATTTGACATGTAATTTGGATGGATTCAGATGGAGAAGTGGCTCTTAAATGCTCTTCTGATGCTTCCTTGCTTTTACCCCATAACACAATATACAATCCACTCACAATCAACACCATCCCTATTATACTGCATGCACAACGTACGTAACCACCACAATATATCATATATATACACATTAATTAACAGTAATTAATCCTAATTAATTTGATTTGTTGAGAATAAGTCAGTATATCTTCAAAGAAAGCAGCAAAATGGAGAAGTGACACTATTAATTAAGCTCACCTTCCAATATAGACAGTTTCATCAAGTAGTATAGAACCTGCAAGGACGGTTAGGGCAAGCATGAGAGGATTAAAAATAGCCACAAACATAGGTCCCTTGTTCATCACACACCATGCTACTAGGGAAAATGCCAACCCTGATGAAAATATTCCCTACAAAAACAACCAAACCAGATTTATTAAACCCACCCCTTTAGTCATCAGATATATATATAGAGGACGAACATATATAGTGGGTATGAACAGTGACAATACTTGCCATTTTTTTTTGGGCTCTAGGCACATGTATCATTCTATTGGAGGCAATCATATTCGAGGCACTGTTGGGCACCAAATATGGGTATCTTTCCCAGCGGGATTTGAACCTTGGTTTGCAATATTTTTTTTTCCTACTTCACCATGGTTTCAAAAGATTTATATTTTGTTGTGGGTAATGAACACTAATCAAAACCCAATCTCAAAAGTCTAACCTATTGGGAGGGTAAGAGAGTCTTTTAGGTTATAAACCACACTTCAGTTGTAAGCAATGTTGTCAAAATTGAGTTTCTACGTAGACACGGAAGGGGGTGGTAGAAACGTAAATCGTAAAAACGACACGAAACGTAAAATTTATACTTTCTACTACTTAAGGTTAGAGCTCAAAATTATATATATATATATATATATATATATACATGAAAAAAAAAATCATAAATTACTACTCAAAATTCAATGAACAACTTCATATTTAAAAGATATAAGTCATATAAGTATATAAAACATAAAAAAACTTGCGTTAAAAACTTACTTTTATAATTATGGAAATACGTTAAGAACTATATATAACTATCCAGTCTTCACTCTCCAGTAATCTCGAGTCCAAGATGCATGATGGAAATAGGGTTTTCAAATTTTCATCTTTTTTTCGAGCAAAAAAACTTTTCATCCTTTTTTTTTTAAAAGTAAAAATGGTAAAGCCTGTACAAACATATATATATATATATATATATATATATATATATATATATATATATATATATATATATATATATATATATATATATATATATATATATTACATTTTACGTGTTTGAGCGGAGTTTTTACCAGTTTTTGCTCAGGACAGTTTTTACTTGCGTTTCAGCACATATCACCTTAGTAAAAATATAAGTTTTTACATTTTCATACTAGTTTTTGACAATACTTGTTGTGAGGCTCCCGCCTCATAACAATTTGGATACAAACTCAAGTCATGTATATATGATTAGGTCCAACTAATTACTCCCTCCCGTCCTTTTTATAATACGTAACTAACTGGGGAGTTGATATTGGTCTTAAATTTAAAACATAGTTTTCATATTATTAATCTTTTGATAATTTACCCATATTTTTGCTCCCTCAACAATAATTAAGGAGAAAGAGGAATGAGGGAATTAAGGAATATGACTGAGGTGTTTTAGAAAATACATGTCATATTAACTAACTCAACTAACTTCCTTAATCTAATCAAATCAGGTAAATATGTCTTATATTAAGGATAAAAGATAAATGATCTTGTTACTAGAGGCAGTAATTAACTAGTCACAAAAGAAGGAGAAGGACATTACTGTATAAGCTCCAGCGAGAAGCTTAAGGTCCCATCCAAGCTTCCACTGATTCCAGTCTCTCTCAACGCAAAATGCAAAGACGAAACTTTGAAATAAGCTCATGATGGACATTAGAGCTGTCCTTGAGTAATGCCATGAAAATCTGCGTGCCATCTTTGCCTGTTTAATTGCTTTTAAATGTTAGACGGAGAAGAAGATATTGAAGAAAGAAGAAACCCCAAAAAAAAAAAAACAAAGAAAATTCACAAGATTATAATGACCTGGACTATCAACCACAAGGAGTAACTAAGGCAGGCAGCAAAAGCAATCATGCAGCCCCAAATGGTAGAAGTAGTACTGGAGGTGCTCTGTGATACTGCCACGTGTGGTGACAAATTAATATGAGTCGTCCAGATTTGGATTCTTTTGCCTTTGCAGAAAGTCAGGATCATGGCTCCACTGATTCCTGTGAGGGTCCCTAATATCTTTGCCTTCCCTCCTGCTGTTCCTAAATTCATCCTTTCCAGTCTGAAAATTTTTTATAAAGGAAATTAAAATTAATCCATTTTGTCCTTATAGTTTTAACTCGGTTAATTTTAACTCAATATCTAAACTTTAACTTGACGCAACTGATCAATCTCAATTGTTTTGACTTGGTAGCAACTTGGTTTTTGAACTCTGACTCATTGCACCTATAGTTTAAATTTAAAAATATTATATAGTTCAATGAGTTGATGTACTATAGTTTTAAATGCTTAAAACTCATAGTTGGAGTGAGTTACAGTGAATTAAAGTTTAGGAACCAAGTTTAAGCTATAAGGATTGAGTTCAACTAACTCAAAATTCAAGGATTGAGTTTCCACCGAGTCCAACACCTTCCAGAAGTGCACAGGTGGGCGGAGAGAGGGAGAAGATGGGTTTAAGTAGAGTTACCTAAATGAGACAGCCATGATGTAAGTAGCTAAAGGAACAAGGTTCATCATAGCCGTGGCGAATGATACTGATACGAATTTCAAGGAATGAATAAACAGATTTTGCAGCAAGGATCCCCTGAAATGATCATTTAATGTTTAGAAATTAAAGAGATGAAGTGACGTGTGGTAACTAATTAAGTTTGCCATCTTAGTTTAAGTATAATTCATTATAATAAATAATGAAGAGCGCTAAGCCAATAATGTAGTCAAACCAAGCATATGTTTATATAGTTAAGGTTAACAGAAAATACCCAAATAACCCACTAAGGAAAGCTTGGAATAGAACTGTCCAATTAATTGCTTTGAGGCTTTCCCTGTGTTAAACAACAGCATATCAAATTAAATCTGAACTATCAGCATATAAAACAACAACAAATATATATATGTATGTATGCATGCATGCAGGGTTTGCGAGAGACGTTATATTGTAGTCCTAAAACGGAGTAGTTTTGTACAAGAGAGTATTATTCACCTTTCAAACAAGAGAGCAAGAGGAACAATGAAGAAGGTTGAAAAGAGAAATCTGTAGGCAACGATAACAGTCATGCTTATGCCATGATTTGCTACAATGTTGTACAATATATTCGTCCCAGTATATAAAATCTGAACTATTACCATTAATACTATACCCTTCACACCATCCCTCACTTCAATTCTGCAATCACTTAACCTAGCCATATATACTGGTGTCAGATGAAGAAGGAAACGAAAAATTCCACCAAAACAACAAGAAGAAGAAGGTGATGATGATCAGGAAGTAGGAAATCAATATATACTAGTAGCATAGAATATAAATGTTTCAGAAAAAACATTGACTGAGGTCTTTTTGGTTTATGAGGAAGTCATGAATATTAACTACGTTAGCCCTGAAAAGAAGAGGATGATGTTTCAAATTTTTTTTTTGGGGAAAATAATTAAATTTTGGAGTTAGTATAAGCATGCTTTATTGTGTTCTGTATTCCTATTCATCTTTCGTTATCTCTTTCTCTTAATATTATTATTTTTTATCTAAGTTACCATTCAAAATATTATTTAATTATCTCGCTATATAGGATATCATAGTAAGTTAAGTAATGTTAAACTATAAAAAATATCCGCATATTAGAATTATACATGAAATAATTTCTTAAAAGGAGAAAAGCAGGTGAAAAATGGAACTGATTAAATAATACTATTAATAACCCCTTTGTTAGCTTTTATAAGTAATATTTTAGAATGATTTTATGTTTCGTTATTCATAATTTACTTCACAAAATGTTAAGAGTAATTAATTAATGTGTCTGCCTAAAAAATATCCCTAACATAAATAAAGGATTACTTGGTCCATTATTAATTTGGTTCATTTTTCATTAAGAAAGTAAAATGAATTTAATTTGATGAATTGGCAAAAAATAATAATAATTTAATTTGATGAAGGGATATTTTAAAAACCTGAAATACTTTAAAGGCATCAACTATTTGTTTTGGTTTGTTTATTATATTGTAGATAAAGATGACGGCTTATACTAATAGTTAGCGGAGGAAATTCTCTATAATCTTCTTTTTGGCGAGAGTTTAGTTTTTGCTAATAAAATAATTAAAAGATGACTTATACACTTTGTACTTTAAGAGTTTAAGATGAGCCAATTATATATCCAAAAAGAAAAGCTTACCTCATTGAAATTTGAAACTGTGTTTTAATTTGTTAGTTGTTAATAATTTATTGACAGTTTATTATTGACAGAGTTGAAGAGGTTTTCTATATTCACAAGCAATGCTTTTGACATATCAATAAAGCACATTGGTCTTCGAAATTCTAGAAATTATTGACCATAGTGATGAATGTATATTAATATGTGATGTGTGATTAAATATATTAATATTTCAAGTTTAAATCAGATTTGCACCCCTTGTTTTTGTGCTTTCAATTTATATATCAGATATGAATATGAGATCATTTCTATGCCAGTTTTTTTACAACAAAGTTGCTGTCATAAGAGTACAATTTGACATTTACCATTGAAACAGATGAACACAAAAAAGAAATTGTTATTAATATAGTATTACGTAGCAAGAGCCAATGTGAGTTGGTATAGATGGTAAGGGGTCCAGGACTAGGCCCTTGGGTCATGGGTTCGATCCCCTCTGCCGTCGCTGAGACTCCTTTGGTAGGCGATCTCGTAAGTCCCCAGTAAGTGCTCATAGAGCCCGGGGCCGTGCCCTGGCCTTGGTGGGGGACTGATGTCGAACCCCTCCAAAACTTTTTGGTTATCAAAAAAAAAAAAAGTATTACGTAGCAAGAAAAATGGCTTCTTGTATGTGTGAAAAATGTCACTTATTTTGATTGGCCAGGCAATTGAACAATGTTGGAATCGTGCAGTTATATATATACCATTGTGGAGAGAAGAGTTCAAGGAATGGAAATTACGGTTTGGTGATTACAATCTTGGGAATACTGAAAGGCTGGTAAACAAGTAGTTTGTGAAGGAACAATATTGTAAGGTATTACATGGAGTGAGATGTATTCGTGCTTATACCAGAAAGGATCACATTCGGAAAATGAATACACATAAGGAAGAGTTGGAATTGGAATGACATCTATTGAAGAGGAAATGTTAGAAAATCATTTAAAGTGGTTTGGATATGTACAAAGAAAGCTATTTGATAAGCCAGTTAGGTAGATATGATAAAACATTATGGAGTTTTTTAAAAAGGGGTACATGAAGACAGAAGAGAATACTCAACAAAATTATTAAGCAAGTCTTCTTTGATAAATAGTTTATCCAAAGATTTGGTTATTGATACAACACAATATATAATACCGTAGATTCTTGTAGTGATTTTATTTAGTAGGATAAGGCATTGTTGTTGTGTTACTTATACATGGGGGGTGAGATGGATTCATGGTTATACAAGAAAGGATCATATTCATAAATGAACATACATAAGGAAGAGTTGGAATGACACCTAAGAGGAAATGATAGAAAATCATTTGAGGTGATTTGGATATGTACAAAGAAAGCTATTGGATGTGCTAGTAAGGTAGGATATGATCAAGCAGTATGTAGTTTTTTAAAAAGGGGTAGATGAAGATAGAAGAGAATACTCAACAAAATTACTAAGCAGGTCTTATTTGATAAATAATGTATTCAAAGATTTGATTATTGATAGAGTATAATATATAATATTGTAGATTCATGTAGTGATCCTACTTAGTGAGATAAGGCTTTGTTGTTGTGTTACTTATACATGGGGTTGCCTAGGTGATCATTAAGCGACACTATGTGTGCCCAACACGTTGGATTATTGAATAATTAATGAATGTAGGCATTGTTACTACTGACACTTTGTCTAGAGGGTAAGAGGAAGAGTGAGAAGGACTAACTTTTAGGATTGATTTAAATACTCTGAATGAAGATGGAATTGCAAAAACAAGGCAAACACAAGATTGTCTTTTGTGATTATTCCCCAGATGTCATTATTCCCTACAAAACAGAAAACCAACTAAAGCCCCCAATCTTGTTACTTCTTTACAAAACAGAAAACCAAATAAAACAAAACTAAATGTGCGAGTGAAGAAGATGATGGTTGCTGTATAGTGGGTAAATCTGTAGCAGATCGAGAGTGTTTTCTCTCGGCTTCATATGTAAGAATTCAGTGTTTGTATCATAGTAACTATAGCTTGTGCCTCTTTTAGTTATACATATTTAATTTTCTTTCTTTATCCCAAATGAATATTTAGTTGTTTTGATAGTGTTCTTTAGTCTTGACTTATTGCTATCATCTGCTTCAGCGGGGTCAAGTTGCTTGATTTTATTGTGCATTCTTAGTGCAATTCTATATGTTGCTTTACTTTCTTTTAGTTGTTGTTGTACTCTGCAAAGATTGAGTACATGAAATGAGGCCTTGTTTATAATTCATAATTTCCTTTATAATAGTCTTGGGGATGTTTGCAAGTCCTACTTAATAATTCCTCCGGTCCTAAATATAGAACAAAGTTTGTAGTACAAATTGCACTACAAACATAGTCCTATATTTAGGACCGGAGGTAGTACTGGTTGTCTAGTAAAGATAAAGTCGTTTCTGGCCACTCCTTATCTTTTTCAAACTCCACACACACACACATATATTCAGGTTTTAGAAATCTGATTCACCATCATTTTGCTTTTATTTACATTGCTGATCAGTATATTGATTCTCTTAAATTTCTGGTTTTTTTATCCATTGTTGTTCCTATTGAGTAGGCATTTATGTTATCTGTTGTTGTAGATATTGTAGCAAATACTTTAGAAGTATAAATTTTCATAAGGATCAGAATCTGTATGTAATTAAGATGGCTTAATCTGTAAACGTACAACAATTTTATACAATATAGAAAAGCAGAAAAAACTCACAGGACGACCGAAAATAATAATAATGAAATTGATGGAATCCGAGGCTAAGGAATGTTGTCCCTTAAGACAATTTGTTCCCTCTATTCAGATGCCCAAGGATCATGAGCAATTGTCTTCCAGGATATAGCTCTAGTCTATTGGGTTAACTCATTCACCTTCAATTCCAGAAAGATGGCACTATCACCCAACGAACACAACCAAATGCTTTTAGAATCACACAGTATATGAAATATGTAGAATACTGTATGTATGGTAGCGGATTGACGAAAATTGAGTGGATTGTCTGTCATCCACACGTCTATTTTTAGACGCCAAGAAATCGGTTAGATGGACATGAATGCTCGTCAGTGAATGGACGAGACGGGCGATTGAATGTGATTAAATGGAACGACGCTTGCGAACCAGTGCTAGTTGCATCATTTCTGTTTCGGAAACGACGATCATAGCGTTTCTGTTTCGGAAACGACAATTTGATACTGGCGCTAGTTTGGAGAAACATGAAGGGGCAAAAAGGAATTATTAAAAAATTCAGGGAGTGTTTTGGACAAAAACTAAAAAAGTATCTAATAAAATTGTTTTTTTAATATCACACATATAATACCCTAATTTTCATAATCCTTATGAACATTGTATTTTGGCAAATAATTACCAAAATATAAAGGTGAATATGTGTCTCAAAGGATTATAATCTATTGATTATGTTATTATCATTTTGGAATTAATTAACCGATGATTAATTATGAGACTACATTTAGGGGCTATTAAATGTGATAAAAATAGCACATAGAATAATAGCTAATTTATAACCAAAAGAGATAAAAAAGGTTATGAAGACACTTAATTAAATTAGAACAAATTAGCAAATGCTAATTAGCAATTAAGCTTGCACTAAATAAGAATTAGTAGCATATGTCTTCAACTTGATAAAAGACAATGGAAATAGGAAAAGATTAAAGTGCAAAAAGCTTAATTAATAAAGCACTAATGACCCTAATTAACTAAGGAACCAATCATACTATGGCAATTATATCTAATGGCATATAAAACATTTCATTAGGAATTATATTGCTAATTGGGGATTACACATTCAGCTCATGCCCCACCAAGAATAATGCATAGGCACTTTTTTGGGGGAGTTTATTATATTATAATGAAGATAAGAGCACATGTTGTTAAAAGTAAAATATCTTCAATAGTGTTTAGATTTTTCTAACACAATGAAGAGTGAGGATTAAGTTTAATAAAGTAAGTGTGATCCAATGGATAGGGATCAAAGTGATTGGGTGTAGTAGTTTCTTGTGAGTTTAGAATTTTTGCTATAAATAGGGGCTCACCCTCTTCATTTTATTCACACCAAAACCAAGCAACATCTTCTCATAAGTGAGAGTGAGAGGCTTGGAGCAAGAAGGAGGAAGGAGAAGCAAGGTTCTTCAAGGGTTAGTTCTCTAGTCTTTAGCTTTTTAGTTCTTAGTAAAATTGTAGTTTAATCTAGGAAATTGTTAGGAAAATTCATTTTCATGTTTGGAAGTATCCTTTGCTTTTAAAATGCAAAATGAAGTGGAAAACATGTTAAGAAATAAGTTTTGAAATCAATAGATTAAGATTGTGAAAATTGTAGAATTTCTAGTTTTGAACTTTCTAGAGGCAGCGAAATTGATGCTATTATTTTAAGTAGAAAATGAAGTCATTAAATCATGAAATTTTACAGGAATAAAGTAGACATATAGGGATTTCTAAATATATAAAATATGTAACGTTTTGATCTCTAGACAAGGAGATATGGATTTTTGAAGATAAGTCTTGTTTACTGGATTTAAATCTGAACAATGTTTAAAAACGAAAACCCTGGGAATGATTCTTGATGTTCTAGCCTCTGGGAATATTTTTCCTTGAAAATAGGCATGTCAAGGGTCATGAGGAATTTTGAAGCACCCAAAGATGATTTTTTAGAATTAATTATGATTTCTCACAGTTAGTGAAAAATCTGGGCAAAATGTTGGAAATTGCGTTTTTAATAAAATGTAAGGGTAAAAGTGGAATAACAAATCCACCAAGGGTAGAAATGTCAAGATAGGTGAAAATATCCTTTTTGATATTATTCTAGGAAATATGATATTAATTATAATATCATGGAAAAGGGAATAATCCGACTGTAACATTATAGGATATCCGGGAAGTTCGGAGTCGGATTCAAAAGGTCGGGCGTTACGCGGTGAAAGGTATGGACGCGTACTGTAACTTTAACTCTGATGTGTCTTGTATGCTTATATGTGATGGAATGATTCATGAAGTGATGGACAAGAATAGGTCTTGGGTCACACATCGTGACTAAGTTTATGGGCCTTAGTCACATGTTTATATACATTCAGCTTTGTGTGGGTTGTAGTCTTGATAACGCTGTAGGGTTGTTTTCCTAGTGTTGAGGACACGAGGAGCTGTCGTGGCACTAGTTAGTGCAAACGTTGTTGACATTACATGTGCTGTGTGCTATGTATTGTTGTAACCTTATATCTGCTGTGTGCTATGTATGGTTGATGCTGAAATGTAATGAATATCTGTCTTACATATATTGTTTATACTTGAGCATGAGGTTAACTGTTACATGATATTCAATGGGTATTGAATCTCAGCCTTGACTAAGTTCAGGAAAGGAACCTGGACCTGAGGAGGCACTGATAGACGGAGCCGTGAAGAAGTATTGATGGACGGAGCCATGAAGAGGCACCGGTCAAGACGAATGTCGGAAGAGGTCAATAGGGACTAGTTTCTGGCATGAATCCGATAGAGTTGTTTCAAACCATTTGGTGCTTAAACTAAGAAAGGGTTGTGTATGTGGTTCAGTCATAAGTCGCCGTTAAATTAATGCATGGAACATAAATGACCAAAGTAAACTCAAAAGTTGTGAGAAAATAATTAATTCAATTAAAGAAAATTGTCAACAATTAGTAGATAATTAAATCTTCATTTATTAGAAATTAAGTAGCAGGTTTTAAAGGCTCAATTAGGGATGTATGATCCTAATTAGAGACCAATGGTCAAGATTAGCATAAAGATAATTGCTAAATAATTAGGCATGGTTAATAAATGTATAAGATTAAATACATAAAATCCCTAAAGCCTAATTGACCAACAAAGGATTACTAAGCATAAGATTAAGACACTAATAAACTTATTAATTAACTTTGACAAGTCAACATAAATCAAGGGCTAGGATTAAACCTCATAAAGCTAGATCTAAAGGTTAGAATTCAACCATAAAGAAGAATCCTAGTGAAACCCTAACAACCAATGAGAGAATTTCTTTCTAAACTAATATAAATTAATATTAACAAAATGAAAAATAATAAAAAGGGGAGGGGGACCGAATTTTGTGAGTGTGTGTGTGTGTGTGATGTGGAGGTATGTGAGTCAAGGAAGTGAAAGAAGATATTTGTGAAAAAGCCAATAGGATAAATGAGAACCGATAGAGATTAAATTGTATCTTGAAATATGTTAACTATAGATCAAATATAAGGACTTATTATGAATAAGTGTATTTTTAGCTCGACGTAGGTTATCTCCGAAATCATTTTCGTAACTTTCGGGATTAATCCTAAAATGACTAAAAGGCTAGTAAAAACCCCAAAGTGAACCATAATTCTTGTTATTCCAAATACTTCTCAAGAGGCTACATAAACTTCAATGTTTACCTCTAAAAGTATTTGAGATTTATAAGCATATGCAAGTAGAACATTAAGTAGGGGAATTAATCGGTAAAAGGAAATCTCTAAAGGATAAGATTTCATGATAAAGTGGAAGAAGATAGGGAAGAGAGAGGAGAGAGGGATGGTTGGGAGGCAATGAAGGGTGGAGATGAGAGCTCAAGAAAACCCTAGATCCAATGGTCTAGATTTGAGTAGAGAAAGTTCAAAAGAATTACTATGTTGCCACACCAAAACTCTATAAATAGGGCCCTCATTTCACTTGAATTCTCACACCAAAACTCATTCTAAAAGAGTTAGAGAGAAGTGGGAGCAAGAAGGAGGAGGAAGTTCTTCAAGGGTAAGTTCTTCGGTCCTTAGCTTTTAGGTTCTAGTCTTTTGTTTAGTAGTTCTTAGTATAAATGCTAGTTAGATCTAGGAAGTAGGAAACTTAATTCCTATTCTTATTTTTAAGCCTCATTTCATTGAAAGATGCCTGACGAGGTAAAAACATGGTAGGAAGTAAGTTTTTGAAAGTTGGGAGTCAGAGTAGCGAAGCTCTGGCGAAATTTTATCGGTTAGCGATTTTCTGAGGTCAGGGGTAAAATAGTTATTTATGGCTAAAATATTTGTTAGGATATTGTCTATGAATTAATAGAAACGATATTACCTTTATAGGATATCTGTGATTGTGTTCCGACCGACAGACGTACCGTATTCGTCAACGAAGGTACGTTTGCGTACTGTAACACTAGCTCTGATGCTTATTGTATGCTTATATGTGATGGATGATAACTCTGCTGTGTGTTTATGTACTGTTGATATGTGATAGCTGATAACTCTGCTGTGTGTTTATGTACTGTTGATATGTGTGTTTATGTACTGTTGATATGTGATAGATGATAACTCTGCTGTGTGTTTATGTACTGTTGATATGTGATAGCTGATAACTCTGCTGTGGGCTTATGTACTATTGGGATACGCTTGCTGTGTGTGATACATCTGCCAGGGGGCTTATGTACTATTGGGATATGCTTGCTGTGTGTGATACATCTGCCAGGGGGCTTATGTACTATTAAGATACGCTTGCTGTGTGTGATACATCTGCCAGGGGGCTTATGTACTATTGGGATACGCTTGCTGTGTACGATAAATCTGTTGTGTGCTCATGTTCTGTAAATGTTGTGAATATCCGTAATCCATATATTGTATATTTAAACATGAGGTTAACCATTACCTGAGGTCCAGGTGCATTGGACCTTAGCTCTTAACATAGCTTCAGGGTCAGGAGGACCAAGGACCGAGGATAAATGCAAGTAGCACGATTAGAGACCCGGCTGGAGACTTTATTTTGTTATGTATTTACTTTTATGTTAGACACTCGGATGAATGTACTGCCGTATGAATAGCAAGATACACCACAAACTATGTTATTCAGTTACTCTTTATATTGAAAAAAATTCCGACGCTCAACTTTGATCAAAACGCTATAAGAACGTTTACGAAAATGGGGTGTTACACAAACAAGAGCCTAGTAGGGAGTCAAATGAAATTATTTTAAGTGGACCCCACACCACTCTCTCCTCTCATGCATGTTTGCCACATGTCCTCCTTCTCATTTTTTTTTAATCCGGACAAATACACACACAAGACATCTATATCTCCTCTCCCTCCATCCAGACATATACGCACACATGCTCCCTTATTCAATATATTTTCCCATCTCATTCCATTTCTCCAGCCGGCCTAATATATATACACCCCCTCAATTCACAACAACACCCTACTCCATTTTCTCATTGATTCATTTCGGTCACAATCCCAGAAAATGTGAGAGAGTGCGTGAGAGAGGGGGGCCGAGAGTGAGAGAGAGTCGGATGATCAAGAAGGAAAGGTCGATCATTTCATGCAACCATAGATTTTGATCAAGGTAAGTCCCTTAAACATCAATCTACCATCATTTCTTCCATCTGGTATGAAATCTGCTGATGGATTTATGCTGAAAGTGGTGATCTAGAGAGAGAAAATGATGAATGAAATTATATAACCATAGAAGTCATGCTTAGTAATTGTAATAACACTTATAGTAGCTACTTTCACCACATGCATGCTAATTTAGGGGAGTTGAGGAATTGAGATTGAATCTGGAAATTTCTGTTTAAATGTTTAAGGAGTGTCACAGTTGGAAACTTTAAGAGGAATTTAGAAGTACTCAAATGTTAGGAAGGATAATGGGCATAAAGGTTATGTGGGTGCATAATGTTGAAGTGTATGTGGGTTTAAATGTGTGGCCTGAAAGGCTGAAAGCTAAAGGACCCACGAAGTTATGCATAAGTATTATAAGTTATTCTCAAATGGCTAACGTGTGTATAGTGTCCAAAATATCGAGATAATGGTTTAAACAATGCATTGAATTTGGAAGTAGTCAAATGCTCATTATTTTTTTTAGAGGACATGAGTGCTGTCAGGAACTTCAAGGAGTAGGTGTTTGAATCATTTAACCTATCTCTATGAATTTCAAAATTAATTTATAGGAAATGACAATTGCTTGAACTCAAGAGAGAAAAAAGTGAACAGAAAGGATTTTGGTAAATGTATAGTTTCAGAAGGAGCAACAGGTGAGTGAATAACATCCCTAATTTTTTATAAATGATATTTTTTATTGTTGAACTTTAATGTTTATTTTCATACTTAAAAGTATGATTTTGTGAAGGAATATTTGTTGATAGTATATGAGTAAAGAATAGTTATTTTATTCATTATTATGTATTTTCTTCCAATTGTTTCAAGGCATAATTCATGATTATGCAGTTAAATGGAAATGAGACTTTTGAGATATTTTTCATAAATTTTATATTGAAATGATCTTGGATTTTGGAAAGTTTATAAGCTAGAATTTATTCTTTGAAATGGAATGTTTTTACGCGAGTTCTTGATGTTTTAAAAGGATTCTATCGACAGATTGAATTTGAAGGCAAGTTTTGAAATGTTGTTCGTGAAACTTCACACTGGGGGATTTGATTATGAAGTATGAGATAGAGTTGTTATTATCTTGAAGGAATTTTTTTTATTACTTTGATAAATTGACCCCAAGCATGCTTGAAAATGTTTTAGAGAGGACTAAATACAGAACGCTGGTTACTAACAGTAGTACTGTTAGTCGTTGGTGCACCATGGTTAACCTCGAGCTCGCTCGATATTCATGGGATTTGTTCTCATCATGCTTGTCCATGGACTGTGTGTCCATGCTTGTTTTATGACCTCGTGTCATGCTTGCTTATTACCCTTATAGACTGTGTGTCCATGCTTGTTTCATGGCTTTGAGCCATGCTGGGTTAGTTACCCTCGTGGACTGTGTGGCCACGCTTGTCATTCGTTCTGTAAGAAGTTCTACAGAAAGATGTGGTTTTGAGAAATTATGGTTAAAATTGATTATGTTAAATCAAAGGTTTTATTAGTACTTGAAAATATTTTATTAACGATTATAGAATTCTATTTTATTTATGATTTACTGTTTTAAACCGGTTTTGGCAAACAAAAATAATTTATTATGTATTTCAAGGTAATTGATTGATGATTCAATATATATAGAGTTTTGTTTTTATTCATGATCATATGATATAGAGATTGAAATTATTGCCATATTGTTATTATTAGAAGATAAAAATGTTTAAATTATTTACTCTTGTATTTTATTAAATTATAAGAATGAGACATTATTCACCGGAAAAATTTGTTTTGATTCAGACGATATTGCCAACCATGTATCTCCTGCTTAGCGGTGAAGGGTCTCTTTAATGATGTAGAGATTGTTGATCCATCATGAGGTGCTAGTAGTTGATGTAATAATAACTCTAGACTTTTGTATTATTATTTAAAGTTGATGCTCCATGTAATGTATAGGTAGGATCCATGTATTTGAATCGCATGTTTATAAGTTTAAGGCTTAAGGAATATGAGTTCACTCATATTCTCTATCGGTCATCCCTTTAGGTTTCAGGGCGTGACATTACTCCTCTGTTTTTCGCCAATATGAGCCCAGGTTGACGGGCTCTGTCCCTCTCTCTCTGTTCATCTCTCTCTCTTTCCATGTCGGGGTGTAGAAAAAGAAAAAAAGAGAGCTAACCCCGGTTTCTATGATTTTCTGGACTGATTTCATGGCTGGTTCGCCGGTTTCTGGTCTAAACCGGCCTATCTGGTTTGGGTTTGATAACCATGCAATACAAATGATTGTAGAAGAGAGAGAATAAGAAAATTAATTTATAGGAGCAATAAATATGATTGTAGAAAAAAGAGAATGTGTTGTAGAGAGTAAGGAATATGAGTAATTAAATAGTGGCAAAATGACACTATTACAAAAATGCTAAACAACGACCTAAATAAGACCCAATTAACGACCCTTTTCTGAGGGACGTCTTGGAGGGGGTAGAGGAAAATTTCCAAAATGGCGACCTGATCCAAAATGAGGTCGTCTTATTAAGGCGACCTGATTTCAAATCAGGTCGCCCTTAAGAAGATAGAATTCGCCTTAAAGGCGACCTGAATAGAATATCAGGTCGCCTTAATTTCAATAAAGGCGACTTGATTTTTAAATCAGTCGCCTTTGTTGAATTAAGGCGACTGATATTCTAATCAGGTCGCCTTATCGTAACAAAGGCGACCTGATTTAAAAATCAGGTCGCCTTTGTTGATTTTTTTTTTTTTAAAAGTAAACTACAAAATATGAACATCTACCAAGTTTTTAATTTGCATCAGCCAGAAACCACCAAGCAACAGAAGAATCACACTCTAACACAATACATAAACAGACTATATATAACACCAAAATTGCATATTTTGTACAGACAAAACACCAAATACATACAAATGAACAACAGAAGCAAATTAAAGAATCGCTAACACAATAACATATTAATTAATCATGCTCAGTACTAACTAGACGCTATGTGTTGAAGAAGATATCTAGATATCATGTCTCGAACCGAATCGATCTCATCCTCGCGAGTACGGATCCTTAGTACCCAAAACTGTAAATTGGGAAACAAGGTATAAGATAAACCAATTAAGTGAAGGAAATAATTAACAACTCAAGTACAACAACAAAAATTAAATAAACTTGAGAATCACAGAGCGATTACGTACGTTTTGAAAACCTTGAGTACGTCCGTCGTTAACGATGGATTGCATCCAACTCATAACGTAATATCCGCACTCGGTGCTCCCCGGTTGTTGATGGCACTATAAATCAAAGGCAAATTGTTAAAAACGAATAAAGGCATATCTAAAGCTACCGTGTCAATGAAATAACTTGAATTGAAACTACTCACCGTCGGTTTAAACCACTTCGGTCCACCCCGCTCTTTTGCATTGATAAGTCGTCTATACGTTTTGAGGCCCCTATCATTAAAATGGAAATTAACAGACATGTTAAACCATTCATTTAAAAGAAGAATCGATGATTCGAAAAAATTTACTTACTCGGCAAACATGTTTTTGATATCCTCGGAGGATTGCCATTTATTGAATCGAACCAATAACAGGAGTTCTTGCTCGGACAAACAACACACAGCGTCCAATGACCACTACAACATATACGTATTAATATTAAATTAAGATAAGACCGCAATTTTGACACATAAATCTTATAAGACAAAACAAAAGTACGCACCTTTCATGTATTGGCGCTAGATAACAAGACGACCCTCCGTCGCCCATTGTTAGACCAACATAAATTGACCTCCCGGTAACGTCTCGCGAGCCGAAGCCGTGCATCCAGGACATAAGTATCCATACAAACTCGCTCGCGGTGTCTGCGCATAATTCACGGCAGACACTATGAAATGAAATGATAAATGTTATTGAAGATCTTAAACAAAAAAAGAGTACTAACATAATTAAAGGGTTAAACAAACTTACAGGATTGCAAGTTGAAGAAACTGTATATCTAAACAATCCATCGTCAAAAACTCCATCAAATCTTTATTGTCAAATGTCATCGGATATGTCTTTTCGCACCGACAATGCCCGAGGCATCCGCAAGCTTATGAGGCCGATGTCCTTGTACATCTCTCGCACTGCTGCTAAGTACGGAAATAAGCCCGCAGCTTGTTCATCCTATGAAAACATAAAAAACATATTATGAGTGAATGAGCAATGAAAATCAATCGGAAACAACTCACACTCAATCGGAATGTATTTCCTACTATCGCAGTGTCGTCCACATCTCAATAAGATGAGCCGGCCAAAGGATGAACCATGTGATGGCAGCGCCTAATGTGGTAACCTCCTCATCATCAATCGGGACGGCCGCCTCTTCTTCCCCTCTCGCACACTCGTCACGCCCACCCGACGTTGGTTTTCTGGAATTTGCTTGTTGTGGTGTTTGTCTTGTTCTGGTAAACAAGACCATCGGCAACAATCCGCCGCTGGTCATCCAAATATAGGGTGCAAGCTATACCTCCCCGTGGAGTGTGAGACGGTTCGCTAATATGCACCTCTGGAGTGTGAGACGGTTCGCTAATTTGCACCTCTCGCAGGTGAGACTGGCCCGCCAATAACTACCTCGGAGGGGGAGAAGGTCCGCTAATATGTACCTCCGGAGGCTGAAAACTATCTTTCTTCCGGGGATATTCGGGGATTCGTCGGATGTACGTTGTCCGTTGTACCATAGCTTGCATTTCACCCCGTAGTTGTGCCATAACATCTTTCATAAGGTTTGCTCGACTCGCTTCAAGCTCCCGCCGCTCTCTGCGCCATACAAATGTGAACGTCGTCCGAAAATTTTGCGACACTCACTCCCCTCGTCTCCCTCGAACAAAGATCGTGGTAATCCGCTTCCCAATCGCCGTCGACAAAATGTCCCGCCGCGTACCGGCGTGAATGAGCCTTGGCTACTCGCCGCTCAAGTGAATCCTGTACCATAAGATTTTTCATAAATAATAACTAAACTCTTATATAGTATGAAACAACTGAGGCTATTTAATACTTCTAATTCAACTACTTACGATCTTTGAGGCAACCGCAGCAACATCTTCATTGATGTATTTGTCCCCCTTCATCCTCGCAGCTTTCCATTTTTTGTGACGAGGAGGACGCTGGGGGGCCTGGATAGCAGTGGAAGGATCGGATTGGGAAGCTTCCTTCATTCGCTGCAGCTCTTCCTCCATCATCTTTCGTTCCAGCTTTCTGTAGCCACCTCTAGACAAGCAATGCGGATACTTATTTTTCACTTGCCTCTCTCTTGGCTTGGCTTGTTTTCTCGTGACACGAAAACAAACAAAACCGATCGTATTTAATTCAAGTAGATTCAAATTAAAGATAAGATATGACAGAAATTTTACTGTAAATTCGTGATTCTCACGGACGCCACAAACTCCCTCCAGCCTCCTCCGGAGAAATGAAGGAATAGGTCTTACATGGATCCTGGTCCCTCTTTGCCCCGCGAATATACTTTTTTGTCAGCTTGTTCTTAAAATCTTTCCAATGGAGACGAACTTTGCCCATCCAATGCTTCCTCATGGCCTTAGTGTTAGGGACATCAAATGTTTGCTGCAAGGTGAAAGAGAAGATATGACAGAAATCAAGTAATAAGACTAAAGATACAAATGCAGATATATCGAAAGTGAGATACCAAAATCTGTGTCCAAATCAAATCCTTCGTCTTATCATCAACGAACTTCCAAGCTGAGTAAACAATACGCACTTTGCTTCGAGCCGATAGCCTAAATAGCTAATGAAGCCGTATTCCTCTCTCGCCAACCGGATTCATATTTTCATCAAACTCCACATGCAGCCTCTTTTTCTCGATCTGTCACGGCGAGCAATTAGCTCACCCATGTGTGTGCTACCTCTCCCTTTTCTCTCAACGGGCATATCAACCCTATCTCCCGATGACTCGTCTGAGCTAGACATATTCATGTTCATCAAAGACCAATCATTTATGTTAGATAGGTTTTTAAATAATAAACAGATTAATAAAATGAACCAACATGTTAAACGACCACAAAAAGAACATAGTAGTTAAACAAATCATTTTGTAATCAAGATCTTACTTTACATGGTGTCCCATATTCCTTCACAATGATCCTTTCTTACAGCATATTCTTCATCATCTATCAATTCTACTTCACGTGTTGTAGGTGGATTTGTTGTGAAAGGAGTGTATCGTCAAGGTTCAAGGATTCTTCACCATACTTGTTTTTTACTTTGAAGTACAATGGACATTCTTTTATTTGCGGTGGTCTCGTAACATAAAACACTTGTTTCGCCCGACTTGCTAAAATGAATGGCTCATCTCTATGACCAAGTCTTTGAAGATCAACCGAGACAAATCCAAATTTAGGATCTATTACAACAGCATTATTGCTAACCCACTTACATTTCAATAAAGCAACTTTGAACTTGCTGTAGTTGATCTCCCATATTTCTTCGATCACTCCATAATAGGCCATTGATGCTACCACCGGTTTTTGTCTTTCGAACTCGAAAAGTGCATGGATTCAGCTTCAACCATCACCCCACTATTTTGCACAAAGACTTCACATCTTGGTCTTTTGTGTAGAAAGAATATCCGTTGACATCGTAACCGCTCCAAGTGATGACCAAAAGAAGGCCCCAAAGCTAACCACTCGATTGTATCGACACTCCGGTCTCGTGCAATACCTTCTCACCGAACCACTTTATGAACGTCTTCTTTTGCTCATTCGCTATCTCGCATGTCACTCTTCCTTGGATTCATATTCTTCAAACTCTTCTGTGTTCATCAATGTATGGTTGAACTTCTTCCGTATTATTCAAGATGTACAGGTGTGCTTGCAACACCTCTTCACGAGACTTATTCTTCGCCTTGATTCCTCGAGTTCCTCGCTTATCCCCTCGTCATGTTGAGATTGTATCGTCGGCCCGATAGATAATCTTTGCGAACTCCATAGCCTCTTCAACTACATATCTCTCAACTATTGAGGCTTCCTACGATAAGGGTTTTTAGAATACCCTTTAAGATCTTCATGTATCGCTCGAAAGGGTACATCCACCTTAGGTAAACTGGACCGCACAGCCTTACCTCCTTACCAAGTGCACTATCAAGTGCACCATGATATCAAAAAGGCAGGAGGGAAATGCATCTCTAGTTGGGAAAAAATAATATAACCCTCATTCTCCAATTCATCCAACTTTTCAATGTCAATGACTTTGTTGCAGATAGCATTGAAGAAAATACTCAATATTGTTATAGTGGATCGAACTTCATCTTTCATAATGCCTCTTATAGCTATTGGTAGTAGTTGTTGCATCAACACATGATAATCATGGGACTTCATTCCCACTCACTTCAAATCGTTCATTGAGACACACTTTCTCAAATTAGAAGAATATCCTTGTGGCACCTTAATGTCATATAGACATCCACACAAACTTTTCTTCTCCGCTTTTGATAGTGTATGAGTTGGCTGGCTCCATGTATGCCCTCTTACCATCTTCCATTACTCGTGGATGTAACCTTTCTCTTATTCCCATGTCAACCGAGATCTAGTCTCGCACTAATTCCATCCTTAGTCTTCCCGGTATGTGCAAAAGAGTACCGACAAGGCTATCACAAACGTTTTTCTCCACATGCATCACATCAAGATCGTGTCTCACATCAAGACTACGCCAATATGGAAGATCAAAGAAAATTGATCTCTTCTTCCATATATTCTTCTCACTCGCCTTCCTTTGCTTGCTTACCCAATATGACATTGATATGTTTCACCCGACTATAAACGTCCTCTCCTAGGTTAACGCCTTTGGAGCCGTATTCGCCTCCGTAGCCGTTAAAACGCTTTCTTAACTTACGATATGGGTGGAACCGATGAAGAAACCTCCGTGGCCGAGGTAGACCGTTTTTTCGTGCTTTAGTTGATGGAAGTTTGTGTCTGCTTCACATATTGGACATGCTTTATGCCCCTTCACACTGTACCCTGACAAATTTCCGTATGCAGGAAAGTCGTTTATCGTGGTAAAAATCATTGCACGCAACTTGAAGTGCTCCTTCTTATATGCATCAAACACATCTACGCCTTCCTCCCACAACTTCTTCAAATCCTCAACCAAAGGCGCCAAGTACACATCGATATTGTTCCTGGGCTGTTTTGGTCCAGAAATCATCATAGAAAGCATCACATACTTGCGTTTCATACATAGCTAGGGAGGTAAGTTGTATATTACCAGGAGAACTGGCCATGCACTATGGGTGCTACTAAGAGTTCGATACGGATTGAAGCCATCTGTACAAAGCCCCAGCCGAAGGTTTCTTGGCTCATTTGCCAAATTGAGGGAACATTTCGTCTATTTTCTTCCATTGCGGAGAGTCACCGGTGCCGAAGATATTTTCCATCGGATATTCTCTCATCAGAATGCCATCTCAACTTCTTCGCCGTTGCTTCACTAGTAAACAGACGCTTAAACCGTGGAATTATTGGAAGATACCACAATGCCTTCAAAGGTTGCCTTTTTGTTGTCTCCTCTCCGTAAACACTAACTTTCTTCACTTTGTATCGTGAAGTTTTACACTTCGGACAATTACGAGGCCTTCGTACTCGTTTCTGTACAATATGCAGTCATTAGGGCAACTGTGTATCTTTTTATACTCCATACCCATCGTAGACAAGATTTTCTTGGCCTCATACATACGATTTGGAAGTACATTATCAATTGGCAACATATCACACAACAATTCAAGCAGCGACGTGAAACTGCTATCGGTCCACCCACAAGTTGCCTTTAAGTTGACCAAATGTAAGGTCGCAGTCAACCGTGTATACTTAGTACACCCAGGGAACAAAGGTGTCTTTGCATCACTCCGCACGCTTTCATATTCACCCGATTGTGCAAAAGATTCGCCTCAACATCATTAATCATTTTCTCCATTCCATCATCATCATCTACCTCAACTTCATTTGCATGGGACACACCGGTACTTACTTCCTCACCATGCCATATCCACGTTGTGTATCGAAGGTGTATTCCATCACAAAGTAGGTGGTCCCTTATATCAAAGAATAACCCTTCGACTCCCATTTAAACAATTAACACATGGACAATAATACATCCCATTTTTGTGGCCACATTCCTTCTAGCAAATTCAATAAACTCTTCCACCCCATTCTCATATTCTTCACTAGTTCTCAATGCATTCATCCAACTATGACCCATTTTATTACCACCTAACATTTCCAACAACAAGTCAAGTTCATGTCAATTTCAAGAACGACATGTTTTCTTTTAAGTAAATTTCGTGACATTTCCCCTTAAAAGTAAGACATCCCAAAATTTCAATAACAACCAATTTCAGCTTAATAACCCTAAACTTACTAACTAAACCAATTTCAGCTAAACAATTTATCAATTATGTAAGATAAAGAAACCATAGAGCCATAGAGTCAATGTTTACTTAAAGTAAACGTGCTTTTACAACAATTAAAGCTAGAAGTGTTTTGCATTGAATTAATTGCTATCAAAGTATTACCTTTAAGGACATTGGGGCCTTAATCATAAAGCAGACTCCAAGAGATTACGATGAATATAGAAGTTCGATAGGGGAAGAGTAACGAACAAAAGCAATAAGAAACAAAAAACAAAGTAATTCCTATTACCTGTTTTTAACCTAAAAAACTTCTTTCCCAACCAAAATATCATCAAATAGAAGAGAATGTAAAAGAACAAGTTCTGTAACACAAAGCACATCTAACGACCGTGAGGCATAAGAACAACCAAAACTAAACCACTATCTAATCACAAAATACTCCTATAATCCTTCAAAATCAACTACTACAACCAATCAAAGTGTGACATGACCAATTTAATGAAGCTTTAGACAATTTAGTTGGCCACCAAATTTACTTGAATAAAAATCTACAAATAAGAGCAACGAAATTGTATTCTTTTTAATTAGTAAGAAGTACATTACCAATTAAATGGGGTTTGGAATCAAAGAACAAGAAGAACGAACAAGCTTACTTGGTTTCGCAGGTTTTGATCGGGAAGGAGGTGGAGTGAGCGAGTGAGAGGTGAATCCTAATCAGAAGCAAAAATCCAATCCATAAGCAAGAAGCATTAACGATTAACATGGGTTATTAGGAATCAAAGAACTTAAGAGTAACATACGAACAAGCTTACTTGGGTTTGGTGGGTCTCTTCGATCGGCGAAAAAGGCGGAGTGAGCGAGAGAGTACTATGATCGATCAGTGACGACGGCGGAGACGAAGGAGACGACGGCGAAGACGTACGGCAAGGAAAGCGACGAAGAGCGGAACGAGAGTGAGTCTCGAGAGGATTTCGCGGCCTCCGTCGAGTATGAGTGTGTGAGGGAAAATGAAGAGGCGCGAGTATATTAACCTAAAAAATTGACTATACTATCATGAGGCCTTTCCCTTTAGGGTTAGCGGATTCACTCAATGGCTTACCCTTTGTAGACTAGCCTTGCCTTCGGCACCAAACTATTCACACAACATATCATGACATATATGCATACTATAAACACAAGAGTTAAGGTTGATGATTCATGATACGTCATATTAGCGAAGCAGAGATAGCATGTAAGTGTACATCATGGGGGCCTCCTTAGGGTTAGCGGCTGACTCAATAAACCCACCCACATGGAGCTAGCCTTGCCTTCGGCACCAAACTATTCACACAACATATATCATCACATATATGCATACTATAAACACAAGTGTTAAGGTTACCGATGCGCGAACGTACATCCATACCTAAACATACCGTACCCGCAATCACATATAAACACTATAAACACAAGAGTTAAGGTTACCAGATGCCTTGGTAATCTTACCTCGATTATCACATATCAACTATTACATAAACATATCATCACATATATGCATACTATAAACACAAGTGTTGGTTACGATGCGCGAACGTACCTTCGTTGATGTACGTAAATGTTCTGCGGAAGCTGTACCTTGACGGAAAAACGGTGGTTTGTCGACGGCACGTTGGACGGTAACGGCGGCAAATTAGGATTTCGACGTCCTATAAGAGTAATATCACTTTCATTAGTGATTTGACACAATAAGCGGCATTTTAGGTAAAAATTACCATTTTGCCCTATACCCCTTACTTGGCGGAATTTCGCCGGCGCTTACCCTTCATAGGCTATTTTCTTCCCAAAATTTCGCCAGAACTTCGACGCATTTATGATTTTCGAAAATAAAGACTAAAATAGCCCTCCCATATGATACCCAATCATACTCAAAATTTAAAGGCTATTACTACCCCTAACCTTTAATAGAGCTATAAAAACTACAACTTTTCAATGACTCGATCCCTACTATGTTTACACCTGCGCATATTTTTCAACGCAAACAAGGCTCTAAAACATTTGTAGGAATCTTGTCACCTACTTTCTAAATCTAACTAACAATTCTACTAACTACTAAACTAAAAACTAAAGACCGAAAGACTTACCCGTTGAAGACTTTCCGGACAATTCTACAGAGCTTACTGCACAATTCCCCAGAGCTCCTTTCTTCTTTCTCAACCAAAAATTTCGGCCAAGAGAAGGAAGAAAAGGTGTGAGAATTATGAAGGAGGGGGGGGTATTTATAGGAAAAAAACAAGGGCCTTGTTTGGCAATTTGGGTTATAAAAAAACCCATTTTCCCCGATCGGTACTCGATTTGCGTGATTTCGGAGAATTCACAAAATTCTGGATTTACAACTCTGAAGACATGTTCTCACTTAGTAGAAATGTCCAAGTTAACCTAAATTTTGATTCCATATAGGTCTCCAACAGTCCAGTTGAAGTTCCTCGAAAACGTGTCCGAGCAGCGTCCGGTGTCGGAATTCGTTTTCGGAGATATCAATCTCTTCGAAATAATTCACTGATTCCAAATATGTCAAAATAAATTCAAACTCATGCCTAGATGTTGAGTTAGAATTTATTTTCATATATCAAAAATATACCTATATGCATTTTTCCCTATTTTGTTTTATTAGGAAATGCACCAAACGACTTAGAATTTTCTCCGGAAGAGTATAACGGAAGACAAAATTCCACCGATCATTATTTTTCCCCGACTTTGGAAATCCCATTCCTAGATCTCTAGATAGGATCCGTTTCTATTTATTCCATTACTATTCACTACAATTAATTATATTATAAAATAATATAACTCTAATTAATTATATAATATAATAATAATACAAACTTACCAACTAAGTTATCCATTTTTTTTTTCTCTTTTTTTTTTCTGCCCATTTTTATTTTCGTTTTTTTTTATTTATTATATTTTTTTTATTAATTATTTAATTAATTATTTAATTAATTAAATAATTATTTTCACATAATTTTTACAAAATTTTCCTATTGGTCCATTCTTGCATTTAGGCTTAAAAATACCTAAACTCATCCTTTTTCCTTCAAATTTTCCAATTAATTAACCAATATATTTATGCTAATTTTTAGCCATTTATCACTAATTTTTGAGCTTTACATAATTATTTCATAATTTTCTTTGCTCGAGGCTTAAGTAATTAGCTCAATATTACTTAATTACTTTATTATCACTTGTTGATAATTTTCTTAATTAAGACACTCCTTTATCTTCAAACTTTTGCTTTAACATTAGAATTTCCATGCCTCATGCATTATTTTATAATTTACAAGGGTATTTTCCATAATTTTCTAAGTCATTTATGTCCCTTAGGGCATTTTCGTCATTTTGGCACTTTGGCCCTTAAATTCCCTAATTCAAATTTCGGGGTATTACATTTCTCCCCCCGTTAAACAAAATTTCGTCCTCGAAATTTGTATTCTACCCACTAAACTTTGTACTATCCTGATCTCGGACTATACGCGTCGGATCTTCGCTTTATTTGTCAGCTGCTCCTCCTGGTGATCGAGAATTCGCTTTGGTTTGACCATAAAGATCTTGTCATATTGTACTTTGATATATAGTGTCTCCCGATGCAAACTATACATTCGCCCTTGAGGTGCTTTATTGACACCGGCTTTGAAGGATATACGATCATCACAATCACCAAAGACTCTAACGTTCCTTTTTGTCTTGTTCAAACTATGAAATGTGATTGATCATATCTGGTCTAGAAAATTTCTGCTCCGGCAATTCCGTTGAGCAACTTAAGTGTAGAGCAGCATGTATAATTGGTGACCCTAAACGATGTCTCTTTCCCCTATGTATAATTGGTAACCCTGAACAGAGTCTCTAACCGTGAATGTATCTCGGTGACTCCTAACAGAATCTCTATCCGAGTCGGTGCCCCTAGACAGAGCTTCCATCCGAGTCGGTGACCTTAAACAGAGCCTCTATCCGCTTGTTACTTACTTTCTACATCACCGTTTAGCTTAACACCATTGAGAATGTTATTGGCTATGAAGTAGTAAGAAGATTTATATTAACCCACAACTTGGTTCAAAACATGCTTTACAAACTAAAAGCTTACACCTAATGGTGTAGCTACCACATAAGTATGCATCCCAAAAGGATCCGTACAAGTATCAAAAGAAATCGATTGGTCTAACACCGAGTCGGTTCACAACCAACATGGACTTGTACTATTCGATAGTATCTCGGTCCTTTCCTGAGGATTCGCCAGCCTCCATATTGGTTAGCGCAAAGATTCGTCCTGAGTTCTGTAGTCTTGTCTCAGCAGCCTTCTCAGGGCAATTCCAAGTGATGTGTCCCGGCTTCTGACATCTGTAACAGATTCGTTTCCCATCGCAGTTGACTCCTGGATGGTACTTCTTACACTTTGGACAAGATTGAGATTCTTCCAGCTTGGTATAGTTTTGTTGTTCAGTTTGGACTGGCCTCTTGTTTCCACCACTGGAGTTGTCCCAAGGCACCTTCCTTTTTCGTGAGGAGTTTCCGTTGCTAAAACTACCACGTCCTGTATTACTATTGTTGTTGTTGAAGTTTCTGGATCTCTGGAATCCTTTCAGACAAGTTTCCACCGCGCTTGTCAAATTCAGAAATCGTTGGGACATAAGTCTTTCACCGATTTCATATTTTAGCCCCAATCAATCAGTATGTTCACCATACTTCTTTCATCGTTGCTTCCTCGGGTGTGGGAGTATCGGGAGAGATTAGTGAATCGAGCATAGTACTCGTCGAAAGATTCCTCATATCTCTCTCGGATGTGGAGAAGTTCCGACTCCTTATTCATTTGCACCGAAGGAGGAAAGTATTGGTCATGAAATTTCTCTAGAAATTTCTCCCATGTCACGGGATAGTATTGGGTCCGCAGGGTTTCTCGTTGTGACTTCCCACCATTGCTGTCTCATCCCTTCTGCCTGGTAGATTGCTAGTTGAGCTTTGCGATCCTCTGGGCAGTCTATCACCTTGAACACCTTCTCTAGTCTCTTCAGCCAATCCTCCGCCAAATCCAGCTTTCCTCGAAAAGTTGGCGGCTTCAGCTTACAAAACTGATTAACCCAATACTGGGTATTCTTCTCCTTTCTTCCTCGTCGTGGAGGTGATTGTGATCTATCAGATTCCTCAGCATTTTCCTCATGGTCTTCCTCACTTTGATTGTCATTGTCCTCCTCCTCTTCCTCTTCTTCATTGTTATGCTCTTCCTCTTCGTGTTGACGTGCGTCCAATTGTCTTTGGGCTTCCTCATCCTGTTGATGTTGTCTTGCTAACAGAGCATCAATGAGAGCCCTCTGCTCTTGGAGAGTTCTCCTCGCTTCTTGTACTTCGTTCTGTTCCATTTGGTTTGGTATAGCATTTTGCTCGGGTATTACGTCCCTTTGAGGCTGCCTGCCTCCGCCTCGACCTCGGCCTCTGCCTCGGCCCCTACCTCTTGGTGCACCGGCACCTCTTATGATGGCCATGTTTTAACTTTTCCTTTATATCAAATAACGGACAAGTGTCAGAAAATAACACAACACATGGCATCAAAACATATATATGTTTTCATATTAGATGTAATGTACATACTAACGTATATTACATCACCCAGCTGGTTTATGACCAGTGGTTATTTCGTATATCCCCACGTTGTTGTCATCAGATGAATGATCTGAGCCAACAGGTTTCTCCGGCTCTAAAGGCATTCTAGTCAATGACTCCGGGTAGCATATTGGGTCACAATCATATTTCGGTTTGGGGTCATCAGAAATATCAGGATTTCGTCTTCGTCCCGCCGTCTCTGGAATTACGGATCTACGAGCGTTACGTCTCATTATTACGGGATAGAGGGTATACGAATTTTCTTTTTCTGTTATCACTACATATTACACAGGGTCGTATCAGTACTCATTTTCAAAAAGTGCTCAAAGTCAAAAGGCTTAAGAACCTAACTCCGTTATCCGAACAGATTGGCCAGGTAAGTGTCTACCATGGGGGCCTCACCGACTTATACGGCGACTGATTGGCACACCCACGTAAACTAGCCTTGCCTTCGGCACCAAACTGTTCGTGGTAACATAGTTAAATACTTGCCAGAAAGAACTGCTCTGATACCATAAAGTGTAACATCCCATTTTCTAAGCGGAATTTTTTTTTTTTTAAAAACAATCAGAGTAGAGCCTTGGAGCGTAAGAGTAACTGATTCCCATTAAAATGATAACCAGAGTGTAATACAGTGTTGATACAGCATCCTATTGTTCTCATAGGTAATTACGTAAACGATAAAGTGACAACTCCGTCTCAGAGCTCACTCGTGCTACATGCCCTCCAACTATGAGCTTACTCGTGTAGCTTGCCTCGATCTCCGATCCGTGGTCCTCCTGACCCTGAAGCTATAGCTGAGATTCAATTTATCGAATTGAATCTCAGGTAACGATTAACCTTATGCTCAAATAAAACAGTATACGGATGGCAGGTATTCATGACATAGCGGCGCAACAACAACACAAGAGTATAAAACGGTTGTATGATTCATGATGACGAGATCATATAAGCAAAGAAACGTACATATAAGTGGTGACCCTAATCAGAATCTCTATCCGTTTGGTGACTCTTAATAGAATCTCTATCCAAAGTGGTGACCCCAAATAGAATCTCTATCCGGAGCGGTGGCATAAAGAATCCCTATCAGTCGGTGGCCTTTTAGACGAGCCTCTGTCCGAGTCGGTGACCCAGACAGAGCCTCTATCCGTGAATGTACCTATCACATATATGCATATGAGCAGCACTAGATTAGTGTTACAGTGACGCGAACGTACATCCATTAAGCCCAACAGAATGGCCGTAAGTGTCTATCATGGGGGCCTCACCGGTTAGATGACGACTAATGGCTTACCCACATAGACTAGCCTTGCCTTCGGCACCAAACTATTCACACAACATATCATCACATATATGCATACTATAAACACAAGTGTTAAGGTTACCAGTACGCGAACGTACATCCATTAACTGAACAGAATGGCCAGGTAAGTGTCTATCATGGGGGCCTCGGAGGTTAGCGACGACTCAATGGCTTACCCACATAGACTAGCCTTGCCTTCGGCACCAAACTATTCACACAACATATCATCACATATATGCATACTATAAACACAAGTGTTAAGGTTACCAGTACGCGAACGTACATACATACCTAAACATACCATACCCACATCACATATACGCTTACTATAAACACAAGAGTTAAGGTTACCAGTACGCGAACGTACTTACCTCAGTTATCACATATCAACAGTACATAAACATACCACAACATATATGCATACCATAAACATCAGTTGTTATTAACGACGCGGGTCGCAGCGTTGATGTACGTAAATGTCGGAACGAGCGTACAGACGGAAAACAGTGGTTTGTCGACAATGACATCGTTGGGTCAGAACGGGCAATGACAAATTAGGATTCTGACGTCCTATAAGAGTAATATCACTTTCATTAGTGATTTGACACAATAAGCGGCATTTTAGGTAAAAATTACCATTTTGCCCCTATACCCCTACTTGGCGGAATTTCGCCGTGACTTCCACTACATAGGCTATTTTCTTCCCAAAATTTCGCCAGAACTTCGACGCATTTATGATTTTCGAAAATAAAGACTAAAATAGCCCTCCCATATGATACCCAATCATACTCAAAATTTAAAGGCTATTACTACCCCTAACCTTTAAAAGAGCTATAAAACTACAACTTTTCAGCGACTCGATCCCTACTATGTTTACACCTCTGCATATTTTTTCAACGCAAACTCGGTACCCGATTTGCGTGATTTCGGAGAATTCACAAAATTCTGGATTTACAACTACGAAGACATGTTCTCACTTAGTAGAAATGTCCAAGTTAACCTAAATTTTGATTCCATATAGGTCCCCAACAGTCCAGTTGAAGTTCCTCTGAAACGTGTCCGAACGCGTCCGGTGTCGGAATTCGTTTTCGGAGATATCAATCTCTTCGAAATAATTCACTGATTCCAAATATGTCAAAATAAATTCAAACTCATGCCTAGATGTTGAGTTAGAATTTATTTTCCTTATATCCAAAAATATACCTATATGCATTTTTCCCTATTTTGTTTTATTAGGAAATGCACCAACGACTTCAGAATTTTCTCCCGGAAGAGTATAAAATATTATAAAATAATATAACTCTAATTAATTAGATAATATAATAATAATACAAACTTACCAACTAAGTTATCCATTTTTTTTTTCTCTTTTTTTTTTCTGCCCATTTTTATTTTCGTTTTTTTTTTTTATTTATTATATTTTTTATTAATTATTTAATTAATTATTTAATTAATTACTATAGGCGACCTGAATCATATTTCAGGTCGCCTATATTCCAATTTTTGGCGACTATTGTCGACCTGATTCTGATTCAGGTCGCCATTTTTAAAATATAGGCGACCTGAATCAGAATCAGTCGCCATTTTTAAAATATAGGCGACGATTCGATTCGAGTCGCCAATTTTATTAAATTTTCTAATTAATATTAAAAGAAAATCCTTGGCGCCAAACAAAAAATTCGGGAGCGAAGAATTGACACATTAAAGACGTCCTGAAATATATGTAGGTCGCCATAAATGAATTTTATTGAAAAAAAATTAAATTCCATGGCGCCAAACAAATATTTCTCATATTTTTTATGGCGCGAAACAATTTTAGACGTCTGAAAAATTTCGGGACGCCAAAATCAATTTAAGGAGTCCCGATTTCTTATTTAGGACGCTGAAGGCTCAACTTCCTTAAATATAATTACAAGAATGCCACCGCTTTCACTTTGGACGTCCTATTTCTAAATGAGGACGTTTTTTAGGGTAGTAATATCCAATTTTTGTAGTAGTGTGAGGAATGTAACAAACAAAAATTAAGTTATTCTCTGAATGTTTCTTATAAATTGAAACGGAATATATGTGTGGTGGTTGTTTTTTTATAAAAAGGAACTGAGGGAGGAAGTAATATTTAGTATATTAAATATAAAAATAATATAATATAATGTGTACTATTCACAAAGGATAGAGAGGCAAATTAAAAAGAAGGAATAATATAATAGAATGTTGGAAGAAGAATCATTTTATTTTGTAGGACTACTCGTTTGTGATAAGTTTGTTTGATATGTAATTTGGATGGATTCATGAGATGGAAAAGAGGCTCTTGAATGCTCTTCTGATGCTTCCTTGCTTTTACCCCATAACAAAATATACAATCCACTCACTATCAACACAATCCCTATTATACTGCATGCACAACGGAACCACCACAATATATCATATGTATACACATTAATTAACAATAATTAATCCTAATTAATTTGATTTATCAAGAATATGTCAGTATCTCTTCAAAGAAAGGAACAAAATGGAGAAGTGACACTATTAATTAAACTCACCTTCCAATATAGACAATTTCATCAAGTAGTATAGAGCCTGCAAGGACGGTTAAGGCAAGCATGAGAGGATTAAAAATGGCCACAAACATAGGTCCCTTGTTCATCACACACCATGCTACTATGGAAAATGCCACCCCTGATGAAAATATTCCCTAAAAAAACAACAAAACCAGATTTATTAAACCCACCATTTTTAGTCATCAGATTTTTACCCCTTTAGAATTATTTGAGGTAACACTTATTTATATAAATATAGGACGAACATATATAGTGGGTATGCACAGTGACAAGACTCGCCATTTTATCCTTTTTCTTTTTTTTGTTTTGCTAGGCACATGTATTCTCCTATTGGAAACAATCCTATTTGAGGCACTGTTGAGCATTAAATGTAGGCATATCTTCCAACGGGGATTCAAACCTAGGTTTTCCATGACTTTTTTTTCCCCTACTTCATCATGGTTTCAAAAGATTTATATTTTGTTAATATGGGTAATGGACACTGATCCAAACCCAATCTCAAAAGAGGCTCCCAACAAGGGCCTCATAATAATTTGGATACAAACTCAAGTCATGTATATATGATTAGGTCCACTAATTACTTCCTCCGGTCCTTATTATAATAAGTAACTTGAGAGTTGATCTTGGTCCTAAATTTAAGATCTAGTTTTCATATTATTAATATGTTCATAATTTACCTATATTCATGCTCCCTTAATGATAATCAAAGAGGAGTAGGAATGAGGGAATTAAGGAAGATGACTAATATATTTTAGAAAATACATGTCTTATTGACTAACTCAACTAACTTCCTTAATATAATCAAATTAAGTAAATATGTCTTATATTAAAGACCGAAGGTAAACGATCTTGTTACTAGAGGTAGTAATTAACTAGTCGAAAAAGAAGGAGAAGGACATTACTGTATAAGCTCCAGTGAGAAGCTTAAGGTCCCATCCAAGCTTCCACTGATTCCATTCTCTCTCAACGCAAAATGCAAAGACGAAACTTTGAAATAAGCTCATGATGGACATTAAAGCTGTCCTTGAGTAATGCCATGAAAATCTGCTTGCCATCTTTGCCTGTTTAATTGCTTTCAAATGTTAGACGGAGAAGAAGATATTGAAGAAAGAAGAAACCCAAAAAGAAAAAGAAAATTCTCAAGATTATAATGACCTGGACTATCAAGCACAAGGAGTAACTAAGGCAGGCAGCAAAAGCAATCATGCAGCCCCAAATGGTAGAAGTAGTCCTGGAAGTGCTTTGTGATACTGCCACGTGTGGCGACAAATTAATATGAGTCTTCCAGATTTGGATTCTTTTGCCTTTGCAGAAAGTCAGGATCATGGCTCCACTGATTCCTGTAAGGGTACCTAATATCTTTGCCTTCCCTCCTGCTGTTCCTAAATTCATCCTTTCCATTCTGACAATTTTTTTATAAATAAAATTAAAATTAATCAGTTTTGTCCTTATAGTTTTAACTTGGTTAATTGTAACTCAATCTCTAAACTTTAACTTAACACGACTGATCAATCTCTGTTGTTTTGAATTGGTAGCAACTTAGTTTCTAAACTTTTGACTCAATGTATCCTACAGTTTAAATTTAAAATATTATATAGTTGAACTACTATAGTTTTAAATGCTTTAAACTCACAGTGGGAGTGAGTTGTAGTGAATTAAAGTTTGGGAACCGAGTTTAAGCTGAGTTGAACCAAGTCAAAGTTCAAGGATTGAGTTTTTACTGAGTTGATCAAATTCCAGAAGTGTACAGGTGGGCGGGAAGAGGGGGAAGACGGGTTTAATTAAGTGGAGTTACCTAAACGAGACAGTCATGATGTAAGTAGCTAAAGGAACAAGGTTCATTATAGCCGTGGCGAATGATACTGATACGAAGGTCAAGGAATGAAGAAACAGATTTTGCTGCAAGGATCCCCTGAAATGATCATTTAATGTTAAGAAATTAGAGAGATGAAGTGATGTGTGGTAACGAATTAAGTTTGTCATCGTAGTTTAAGTGTAATTCATTATTATATATAATTAAGAGCGCTAATCATAATGTAGTCAAACCAAAGCATATTATTATATCGTTAAGGGAAACAGAAAGATACCCAAATAACCCACTAAGGAAAGCTTGGAATAGAACTGTCCAGTTAATTGCTTTGAGGCTTTCCCTGTGTTAAACAACAGCATATAAAATTAAATCTGAACTATCAGCATATAAAACAACAGCATATGTATGCATGCATGCAGGGTTTGCGAGAGACGTTATATTGTAGTCCTAAAACGGAGTAGTTTTGTACAAGAGAGTATTATTCACCTTTCAAACAAGAGAGCAAGAGGAACAATGAAGAAGGTTGAAAAGAGAAATCTATAGGCAACGATAACAGTCATGCTTATGCCATGATTTGCTACAATGTTGTACAATATGTTCGTCCCAGTATATAAAATCTGAACTATCACCATTAATACTATACCCTTCACACCACCCCTCACTTGAATTCTGCAATTACTTAACCTAGCCATATATACTGGTGTCAGATGAAGAAGGAGAAGAAGAAAAAGAATAATTCCACCAAAACAAGAAGAAGAAGGTGATGAAGATCAGGAAGTAGGAAAATCAATATATACTAGTAGCATAGAAGTCGGTGGTAGTATATAAATATTTCAGAAAAAAAATTAACTGAGGTCTTTTTGGTTTATGAGGAAGTCATGAATATTAACTACGTTAGCCTGAAAAGAAGACGATGATGTTTCAATTTTTTTTAGGGGAAAATAATTAACTTTTGGAGTTAGTATAAGCATGCTTTATTGTCTTCTTTATTCTTATTCATCTTTCATTATCTCTTTCTCTTAATATATATATATATATATATATATATATATAGTTACCCTTTAAAATATTATTTAATTATCTCGCTATATAGGATATCTTAGTAAGTTAAGTAATGTTAAACTACACAAAATATCCGCACATTAGAATTATACATGGAATGATTTCTTAAAATGAGAAAAGCAAGTAAAAAATGAAACTTATTAAATAATATTAATAATCCCTTTGTTAGCTTTTATAAGTAATCTCTTAGAATGATTTTATGTTTCGTTATTCATAATTTACTTCACAAAATGCTAAGAGTAATTAATGTGTCTGCCTAAAAAATTATCCCTAACATAAATAAAGGATTACTTGGATCCATTATTAATTTGGTTCATTTTTCATTAAGAAAGTAAAATGAATTTACTTTGATGAATTGGCAAAAAACAATAAAAATAAAAAAATAATTTGATGAAGGGATATTTTAAAAAATTAAAATACTTTAAAGGCATAAACTATTTGTTTTGGTTTGTTTATTATATTGTAGATAAATATCATGGCTTATACTAATAGTTAGCGGAGGAAATTCTCTATAATTTCCTTTTTGGCAAGATTTTATTTTTCTCTAATAAAATAATTAAAATATGACTTATACCCTTTGTACTTTAAGAGTTTAAGATGAGCCAGTTATATATCCAAAAATAAATGCTTACCTCATTGAAAGTTGAAACCGTATTTTAATTTGTTACTTGTTAATAATTTATTGACAGTTTATTATTGACAGAGTTGAAGAGGTTTCTTTATTCACAAGCAATGCTTTTGACATATCAATAAAGCACATTGGTCTTTAAAATTCTAGAAAGTATTTGACCATAGTGATGAATGTATATGAATATGTGATGTGTGATTAAATATATTAATATTAAAGTTTAAATCAGATTTGCACCCCTTGTTTTTGTGCTTTTAATTTATATATCAGATATGAATATGAGATCATTTCTACGCCACGGTTTTGACAACAAAATTGCTGTCTTAAGAGTACAATTTGACATTTACCATTGAAACAGGTGAACACCAAAAAAAAAAAAAAAATTGTTATTAATATAGTATTACGTAGCAAGAAAAAATGGCTTCTTGTGTTGTAAAAATGTCACTTATTTTGATTGGCCAGGCAATTGATCAATGTTTATTGGAATCGGGCAGTTATATATATACCATTGTGGAGAGAAGAGTTCAAGGAATGCTGGAATGGAAATTACGGTTTGGTGATTACAATCTTGGGAATACTGAAAGGCTGGTAAACAAGTATTTTGTGAAGGAACAATATTGTAAGGTATTTATTACATGGGGTGAGATGGATTCGTGGTTATACGGATCATATTCGTAAATGAATATACATAAGGACGAGTTGGAATTGGAATGATATCTATTGAAGAGGAAATGTTCGAAAATCATTTAAGGTGGTTTGGATATATGTACAAAGAAAGCTATTTGATGTGCCGTAGGATATGATCAAGCATTATGGAGTTTTTTAAAAAGGGGTACATGAAGATAGAAGAGAACACTCAACGAAATTATTAAGCAAGTCTTCTATGATAAACAATTTATTCAAAGATTTGGTTGTTGATACAGCACAATATATAATATCGTATATTCTTGTTGCGATCCTACTTAATAGGATAAGGTTTTGTTGTTGTGTTACTTATACATGGGGTGAGATGGATTCCCAGATGTAATTATTCCCTACAAAACACAAAACCAACTAAAGCCCACCAATCTTGTACATCTTTACAAAACACAACCAAATAAAACAAAACTAAATGTGCTTGTGAAGAAGATGATGGTTGCTATATAGTGGGAAAATCTGTAGCAGATCGAGAGTTCTTTCTCTCGCTTCATATACTGTAAAAAAAAAAAAAAAAAAATTAAACTGCACAAAAGTCCCATCTCCAAAACGAATGGCATCGGAGAAAACGAGAGCGAGTAGCGATGGGCTGTCGGAGGGTGATGGAAGGACCGTTGGTGCTAGGAGATCCGTGGCCGAAGGTGGGGGTGGAGAGGGAAAGTGGAGTGAGAAGTTGAGGAGGTCTAAAGGGAGTGAGGGAGGGCAGGCTCAGGATGGTGCGAGGCCTAGCCAGTTTGTCTCATTCCAAAGTGGATCTTCGGAGTCGGCTAAGCGGCAGGGGGAGGCGTTTAAGGTGTCCCCGGTGGCTAGGGATGTTCGTCTGTCATACAAGGATAAACTTCTTTGTCTTGGGGAGTCGGGTCTCTTGGAACCGAACTTCTCGGCGGTGAAGGCTTCATCTGGATGGAAAGAATTCTTTGAGAAGTCTAACGAGAAACAAAATATGAAGGAGTCGGAGGACTTGGAGGAAGGGGTGGAGCAGGACGAGGAGGCAGTGGGTGTATGGCGTAGGACAGGGAAACTCCCGAAGCTCCAGGTCAGTACGGATGAGTATAATGCATGGTGTAAGCCATACATGAATTCTCTTATTGTCAAGCTTCTTGGGAAGACAGTAAATGTGGGTTTTATGAGATTCAGGATGGAGCGAATGTGCGCATCAAAAGGTCCAGTGAGAGTTACGCCTCTGAATAATGGATATTTTATAGTCTCGTTCTCTTCAACAGGAGACAGGGATTATGCGCTACAAGAGGGTCCGTGGATGATTGCTGATCATTACTTGTTGGTTCAACGATGGCGCCCAAATTTTAACCCTTGGAAAGCGGATAATCAAAAGAGAGTAGCAGTGTGGGTTCGGATTCCTGACCTCCCTCATGAATTGTACAATGTTGAATCAATTAGGAGGAAAGGAAATATGGTTGGGAAAACTCTAAAGATAGATCGAACCACAGCATTTTCAGAAAAGGGAGGGTTTGCCCGATTGTGCGTGGAAGTGGACTTACAGAAGCCGCTGCTACCGGGGTTCTGTCACTTCGGGGAGGAGCGAAGGTTTGTATATGAAGGGCTTCATCTGGTATGTTTTACCTGTGGAAAGTATGGTCACCGGATGGAACAGTGTACGAATCATGAATCTAGCCGAAAGCCTGCTGAAAGGGTGGCAGTAGTAACCCCGGTGGTTGTGGCAGTGCCGGAGACGAAGAAGAAGGAGGAGGACGGGGGTGGTCTGAAGAGTAACAGTCATTACGTAGGTTACGGGCCGTAAATGTTGGTGAAACGTGATTTGGGGAAGAATAAAATTAGGACGGATTTGGCGGCTAATCAATCGGTGAAGGAGAAGCCAAAAGCGGAAAGTGTGAAATTGTGTATTAATGGGTTCCACGATTCTGGGGATTCTGGGCATTCAGTGAGGGATACGGAAAATAAGAAGCCACGTGGGGTGGAGGGAGAGCCTCGGAAATTTGGGGAGGATGTGCAGAATAATCTAGGAAACCAGGAATGGATACAAGTGGGGTCCAAGAGGAGAGCGGGGGCAAAAGTCAAAGCTAAGGGGAAGGAGAATAAGGTGGGCCTCAAGTCTCAAATAGGTAATAAATAAAAAGGAAAATCCATTGATCAGAGTATAGCAGAGCAAGTGGCTGGGCCGAAAATATTAAATGGATTGGTGGAGAATAGGAAGGATAATGTGGTTGACTCAGAAGTAAGGGCTAGGGACCGGAGTGGGCTGAGTGGGTTGGATCCAGTAGGGGGTATTGGGCAATCAGAGGTGAATAAGGAAGGGGTGCGGCCTGTTATCTCTATGGGGAACATGACGCTGGATGATATGTCAATTAATCAGCAGCCTCGGGTGGCGTCGATTATAGTGGGGCCTGAAAATGAGAATGCAAGTGGAAAGGTGGCGTTGAATGAAGGATATGAGGATGCCGTTATGGTTGCCGTGGAGGATCAAGGGAATGGACTTCCCACAAAACAAAATAAGTACTTATGAATTGTCTTCTCTGGAATGTGAGGGGCGCGGGGGCCCGATCTTTTCCCTCACTTATCCGTGGATTGGCAAAATCCTTTGACATTGATTTTGTAGCATTATTTGAAACAAGATGTGGTGGGATTAAAGCACAGCGTATTGCGGAGGGGATGGGGTTTGCAAATTTTAAAATTGTGGATGCTGATGGGTTTAAAGGGGGCATTTGGTGCCTCTGGTCTAATAAATTTAGACAGGTGGAGGTGTTATGTTCAACGAATCAATTTGTGCATGTTCGCATTATAAATCACCTCTTTCAGACCTGGGTAATGACACTAGTGTATGGAAGTCCAAATATTGTTCAACGGAGGGTTCTCTGGCGGGATCTTGTGCAGCTGAGTCTGGATGTTCATATGCCATGGTGTTTGGGGGGGGACTTTAATGCGACACTAGTCACGGATGAATCCTCGGGGAGGTCCCAGCGGGGTCCGGATAGAGAGTTTTGTAAGTTTGTGGATGATGTGGCGTTGAATGTCCTGGGTTTTATAGGTCCGCCGTTCACTTGGAAACGTACTGGGATGGCAAGCAGGCTGGACCGAGTTTTGGGATCTAATTCTTGGCAGGATCTATTCCCTAATGCAGTGGTGAAGCATCTTAACTGGTTCAAAAGTGATCATAGACCGCTTCTTCTACAACTGGATGGGTGTAGGAGAGTGCCTCGTGGGGATCGGCCTTTCAGGTTTATAGCTACATGGGTGCTGGATGAACGGTTCTCACCGTTTGTGTCAGGCAACTGGAGAAGTGAGTTACCCTGGAAGGATAATATTGGTCAGTTTACTGCAGCTTGCGGGGATTGGAATGGCCAGGTATTCGGGCACACTACAGCAAGGAAGAGGCAGCTCCTGGGGAGACTGAACGGGATTACTCGAACAGAGGCCCGTTTTGGGCTTACCAGGGAATTGGAAGAATTGCAATCTCTGCTGTGGAAGCAGCTGGAGGAGGTCCTCTTGCAAGAATCTCTGATTTGGGCCCAGAAAGCAAGAAGTGAGTGGATGATTGATGGGGATAGAAACACCAGATTTTTTCACACACGGGCTAATGGAAGGAGAAAGAGAAATTTTATAGGAGCGCTGAAAGGGACGGATGAGGCTTGGGTCTATGATAGCGCCACAATTAAGGGGATGGTGAGTTCTCACCTTTCAACGGTGTTTCTGGAGGATCAAGCTAGGAGGATGCCGTTGGATTGTCCCGTGTCATTTCCGGAGATTGACTTGGCGAAGGTTCGGAGTTTGGGGAGAGGAATCTCTGATGCAGAAATAAAGTATGCCCTATTTAATATGGGTGCGTTAAAGGCGCCCGGTCCTGATGGGTTAAACGCTCTGTTCTATCAGAGTCAGTGGCAGGTGGTGGGGAACTCGGTGTGTGAATTGATCAGGTCACTTTGGGATACACCCTCTACCATTCAGAGCATCAATGATACCCTAATTGTGTTAATCCCGAAGAAGGATCATCCAGAGGAAGTGAAGGACTTCAGGCCAATTAGCCTATGTAATGTGGTGTTCAAAATCCTAACCAAAGTAATTGCGAATAGGATTAAGGGAGTCCTTCCGAAGGTTATAAGTCCCCATCAATGTAGTTTCGTGCCTGGCAGACATAGCTCTGATAATATTATTGTGGCCCAGGAGGTGATTCATTCCATGCGAATGTTACGGGGAAAACGAGGATATATGGCCATTAAAATTGATTTAGAAAAAGCGTATGATCGGGTGAACTGGGGCTTCCTATGTGATTGCTTGAAGGAGCTCAAATTTCCCAAGTCACTGATAGATGTTATCCATTCTTGTGTGTCTACTACTAGTATGCAGCTGTTATGGAATGGGGAGTGTGCGGGCACACTAACCCCGTCTAGAGGTGTCCGCCAGGGGGACCCTCTCTCTCCGTATTTATTTGTTATATGTATGGAACGGTTGGCCCACTTGATTCAGGAACGAATTGATAGAGGTGATTGGAGACCTATTAAGCTATGTATGGATGGACCACCTATTTCTCACTTGTTTTTCGCTGATGATGTTGTTTTATTTGTGGAAGCAACGATGAATCAAGCGGAGGTGGTTAGAGATTGTTTGGATAAATTTTGTATAGCGTCGGGGTTGAAAGTGAATGCGGACAAGACCAGAGTATTCTTTTCTAAGAATGTGAACCATATCAAAAGGACGGAGCTGTGCAGTGGGTTGGGGTTCCAGGTGACTCCTGACCTTGGGAAGTATCTTGGGGTACCCCTTCATCATAAGAGGGTTACTAAGGGAAGTTATCAAGCGATCGTTGACAAGGTACGAAACAGACTTTCCAACTGGAAGGCCACTTCGCTGTCTCTGGCAGGTAGAGCTACTCTAGTCTCGGCTGTCACGTCTGCTATTCCGGGGTATACCATGCAGTCTGTTTATTTGCCAAAGAGTATTTGTGATGATGTTGAGAAGCAAAATAGGCGGTTTTTATGGGGATCAACACCGGAGAAAATGAAATCACACATTGTGGCCTGGGATTCAGTATGTAAACCAAAGAGGACTGGGGGGTTGGGGTTGAAGCATCTCCACTACCAAAACCAAGCTTATATGATGAAATTGGGATGGAACATGATGAAGAGACGGGAGGATTTGTGGGTGCGAGTGTTAAGGAGTAAGTATAAGTGCGGGAATGATTTGATTCCAAATGTTGAGGCGGCTAGACGAGGGTCTAATGTGTGGACTGGAATTAAGAAGACCTGGGAGTCAGTGGTAGCCGGCGCGCTGTTGGATGCTAACACAGGGGAGATTCGTTGGAGACATGAACGCAGTGGGCAGTTTAGTGTGAAGTCGGCGTATCAGGTTCGGGTGGGGACTCAGGAAGGGGAGGAGCTGGCATGGCAGCATATCTGGAGGCTCCGTACGTTGCCACGGTGTAAAACCTTTATGTGGCTGGCCTTACATAATAAGTTACTAACGAATGAGGAGCGCGGCCGTCGTGGAATGGGGGGAGTGGTGGGATGCTCCTGGTGCAGGGATGCTTCGGAAAGTCTGATTCACGCACTAAGGGATTGTAGGGAATCAAGAAAACTTTGGGTGGGCATTGTGGATCCAAGGTCTAGTCACAGATTCTTCCATCTAGACTTGCACCGATGGATCCGAATGAACATTCATCGGAATCAGCCACGAGGGAAGGAGGGATGGAGTGATAGATTTGCTACTATCTGCTGGCTTCTATGGCAAAGACGGAATGCAAGGATTTTTGAGAATAATATATCGTGTAACGAGGTACTATTATACAGGGCTAAATCTATTATCGCTGCTATAAGTTCGGCTAGTGATAGGTTTCAGGGGGCCAATCTGAATGGCAGGCTTGTTCAGCCTAGCCACTCGCCATGGACACCGCCGGCCCAAGGGTGGGTCAAGACAAATGTGGATGGGGCTTGTGCCTCGAACCAGATGTCTACAGGAGGGGGAGTAATCAGGAATGATCGTGGACGTTTGTTGGAGGGGTTCATGTTTAAGGCCGCTGACTCTGCTGACAGTCTCCTGGCGGAGCTCCGGGCTGTCTTATTTGGGATCAAGATGAGTTGGGACTCAGGTGCGCGTAGAGTGGTTCTGGAAACTGACGCTAAGGAAGTGGTGTCTCTGATTAATAGCCCATGTCAACTGAGTCATCCGGATGTGGGTATAATTCTGGAGATTCAGAGTATGGTGGAAAGGGACTGGGAGTTGAGGGTTCGATGGATTCCGAGGGAGGCAAATGGAGTAGCTGATTACGTAGCTAAACAAGCGTTTGATGGTTGGCCGGGTCTACATCAATTCAAAACCACCTTTGGTGGTCTCGCAGAAATCCTGGAGATGGATTTGACGCATGGTGGAAATAGCAGTAGGGTAGGCTGAGGGATTTCCCCTCCTCTGTGTTTATCAAAAAAAAAAGAATTCAGTGTTTGTATCATAGTAACTATAGCTTGTGCCTTTTTTAGTTATACATATTTAATTTTCTTTCTTTATCCCAAAAGAATATTTAGTTGTTTTGATAGTGTTCTTTAGTCTTGACTTATTGCTATCATTTGATTCAGTGGTGTCAAGTTGCTTGATTTTATTGCGCATTCTTAGTGCAATTCTATATGTTGCTTTACTTTGTTTTAATTGTTGTTGTACTCTGTAAAGCTTGAGTACATGAAATGGGTCACTGTTTATAATTCATAATTTCCTTTATAATACTCTGGGAATGTTTGCAAGTCCTATATAATACTGGTTGTCTAGTAAAGATAAAGTCGTTTCTGGCACTCCTTATCTTTTTGAAACTCCACACACACACACACATTCAGGTTTTAGAAATATGATTCACCATCATTTTGCTTTTATTTACATTGCTGATCAGTATATTGATTCTCTTAAATTTCTGGTTTTTTATCCATTGTTGTTCCTATTGAGTAGGCTTTTATGTTATCTGTTGTTGTAGATATCATCATAGTACAAGAAGATAAGATGATATCTAGTATTCTCATGTTTATTATGACAATTTTCAAATGTCATGTAAAGGATATAAATTTATTGGCATTCTATCGAAGTTTATAGTACCGGTTTCGATGAGTATTGAGAGCTACTTAATGTGGTGAGATCTACACAGTTCAAACAGAATTTTAATGGCCCAAATTTAATATTTTTAAATAGTGATTTTTAAATAAAACAGTCATTTAAAAAAAAACCTGATAGTTAAAAGATTATCTTTACATTAGATCCTATACACGTCTGAAACAATTTATTTTTGAAAAAAAAGTTGAAGTAAAAAAAAAAAAATCAATATGATTCATTCAAATTAATTTTGAATGGTCTACAGTGTTGATTAATTAGCTTCTAGTGTTCATCATTGTGATGAGCATTGAAACTAATTCCAGAAGTTTATGAAGCTTAAAATTTAGAGTGAGATCCCTATACATTTTTTTGGTGGTATGAAATACTATCCAAAGTTGTGTTATCCAATAATGGCTTCTAGAATTTTGAATGAAACCAGACACATTGGACACCATTGTGCCCAAGGTTTAGTCCAAATGGGTTATTTGTCAAAGTTCACCTAAACCAACTTTGTCATCCTCAAGGCCTCAGCCTCTGAAGAATTTGGTTTGTGACCATTCAGTGTTGATAATTTTTCATAATTGTGTTCTTATAGGATAATCTCAACCTATATCTGAACCCTAGATATTACTGATAATCAATTCTTCTACAGTCTATGATTTTTGTTTTGATGGTTTACGTATCGCTTTCAGACTCTTTACTTTAGGTTTTGAGAATCCCTTATGAATTTTAATTATTTGTTGGATACAGAAGATCATTATAAAATATGATGGTTACAAATTTATTGAAACTTATAGTCCTTAGAATTAAGGCTGACTGAATTCAGTTTTTTGTGGATGCATGAATCCCATTTTTCTAGTTATTTGTTATGTGGGATATATGATCCAATTTAGCAACTCTCTATGTGTCTTTCTCTTGTACGTACTCCTCCAATCCTTAATATAAGATATATTTGAATAGAAGATAAAATTTTCATATTTGTCTTTTCTTAATTTGCCCCTATTGATGCTCCTTTAACAATAATTAAGGAGAAGAGGGAATGGGGGAATTAAGAAAAGTGACTAATGTGGTTTAGAAAATACATGTCATATAAACTAACTTAACCAACATCCTTCAGATTAAGGTAAATATATTTTATATTAAGGACCGGAGGAGTATTTTAAGAGATTCGATGGAGAGAAGAAAGGAGGGATTATAGCTGTGATTTTGGCATGGAACTCAAATACTGTATTCAAGCCAGGCTTTTGATAGTTAATTACCCAAATAACCCACAACGGAAAGCTTGGAATAGAACTATATATATCCCATTTGGTTTGAGTCTTTACCTGTGTAAAACAATAGCACTATAATTTATAAATAAATCAAAACAAAATCAACTATGTATAAAAAGTACTATTTTTTTTTTTTTTTAAAAAAAAGACTGAGAAAATTCTCATCTCCAAGTCATATAATAATGTACTCAAATTAAATAAGGACCCCCTGCCATCCAGTTGTGTCTACTCCATCCATTGAATGATATAGATATGTCGTGATAAATTTCATTATAACTATATGAGTTCACTGGACTACTATTTTGTAAGTGTATGTGAAAATCATACATGGCTAAAGAAAATTGGGCTGAGAATTGTACATTTGTTGAACTTAAAAGATTAATTATTGCATAAAATAAGATTGCTTGTATACATATCATTTAACAGTTAACACACTCTACAATAGAACCCAAACCACGCTATTTAATTATCTTTCATATTGAATTAAAATATATATTGACCCAGTTACAAAGCTTATAGAAAAAGTAAAACTCATAAATTCTTTTCCGGCATAAAAAAAAAAAAAAAACTAATAAATTCTTCATCTTAGGGCCTGGCGAAGTGAAAGTAATGACAAAGTTATAAAAGTTGGATTAATTTTATTTCAAACTTGAATTTAAATGTTGACCCAAAGTCAATGTAGCGAGAAATAATTAAAAGGTCTAGACCACAAAGTCTTTGAGGTCATGGCCCACATGTTTACTCAACCAGTGAAGACCCAACTCCCACCGTTAATTCTTCTTCCCGCTTCCTTCCATTATTACCTTGATCATTGTGTCAGCTGGGACATGTTTCCCTTGTATGTCCGTAAATTCCACAGTTAAAACAGAGCAGATGAAGACCTTCATATTTCAAGAAATAGTCTTCTCTATCTAGCCTAAAACCCGACATTAATTGTTTCTTAAGGTCCACTAATACACAAATTCTAGCATAATGCCCTCTCAACTGGTGTGAAGTATTTATATATACTCTTATGGTTTCCCCAATCCTGTTTCCGATGGTTAACGCCCACAATCGTTATATTCTAATGAGATATTTGGAACTCTAACCCAAACTACAACTTTGTCAATCCTAGCTCTTGTGAGGATGAAATTTGGCTCCCATGGTCTCACTGTTAGCTAATGGTCATAAATCATTTATGTTCCTATGGTTAAGGCATTGAGGTAATCCTCCCTCTGTTAGAAAATTTCACCACGGGCCCGTTTGGGATAGCGGTGGTAGAAATGACTTTTGTTTCTTATGGACTTTTCTTGATGTGATTTATGTTTGGGATATCGGTGGCAGAAATAGCTTTTGATGGGTACTTGTTTGACATAGCTTTTGAAAAGATATGAGATGGAAAATGACTGAAAAGGGCATGAATCAAATTGACACACACATATATGTGTTGTATAAAATGTGATAATTTGGGATAAAAAATTAAAAATAAATATAAATTTGCTAAATAAAATATTGCTTGAACATGATATATTTCATTAGATTCATCAACGTAAATCTCAAATCCCAAATATTTTAATATGCAAAATATATACGTAGAATAAAAATCATTTCATTATTTTTATTCATTAATGTAAATATGCAAAAAAAAAAAATAATAATAATATACTTTGCTTGAACCTGGTATATTTCTGCAATCCCAACTAATCCCAGATTCATCAGAATAAAAATATGCAAAAAAAAAAAAAATTGATATATTTCATTATTTTGCTTGAATGTGATATATATATTTCATTAGTATATAATGCATATTTTTCGTCCCTCCCATGTTTAATTCTGAAGTTGGACAGTTATTCATCAACGTGAAAAGGAGAGTAGCAGGCGAAATTTTTTTGAACAAGAGAGGAGAGGAGAGTACCACGTGAAAAGGAGAGAAGCACAACTTTGAGGGGGGTGCAACGGTCCAAAGAAGCTTTTCGGTGATGGGATGAGAAGCTAGCAGATCTGGCTTCAACAAAAAACCAGCTTCAAGGTATAAAGCTCATCAAAAAATGAAGTGATCAAAACACCTAATTATCTGGCTTCTACTTATGATGGGCTATCACTGGATTTTTTTTGTTTATGATGCTATGCCAAACAGGCCATAAACGTATCCAATATTGATTAGGTTCACAACTCCTTTCTTAGCCCATAATGACTGAAGACGAGCCATCAACGCTTGGTAACCGATAGTTTTGTTCAGGAGTTTTACAATCACTGCCTTCCTCCACGCCCGATACAACTGCTTCTTGATCTTACCAGAGAAAGTAATGTAGGAAATTTTCTATTAAGGTCTTCTTCCATTTGGCATAGGGGTTCACTATCTTCCTTTGTATGGTCATCCTTCGACATATCATCATTGGACAGGGCGTCATTTCTTGGCTCAACCTCCTCATTAGAACTATCATCATTCCCAGCTTTCCCTTTTAGTTTCTCAACAAAAGAAGGACCTCCTTTACTAAAACTTCCTCCTGATCCCCCAAGCAGAGGCCAGTTACTAAGAGGTAGCTTACTTCCACAACCTTTCCTACCATTCTTGATCTTTTTTGAACTTCGCATTAGCAGGTCATCTTCCTCCTGAGAAATTTGAACCAGAGAGTAGTTTGGTGCTTCTGTCGCCATCCCAGTATTCCTAATTCATAAAAAGCTCAAAATTTTAACCAACAGGTTGAGAAACCAGTGATCACCGGGAACAATTGCGCGTTGTTCAGAGGAGTCGCCGGCAATGGAGGTTAAAGGATGGGAGGGAGGGACCACTAAAAAATGAGGCTAGAGGCTCATGTTTTGGCGTACTAGAAAATACAAACGAGAGATGCAGTGCGTCGAAGCCGACAACGTTATTTGTTAAGAGACAACGGTCCAGAGGTTGGGGGAGAGGAGATCTCAGCAGCAGAGCACTACTGTAACGACCCCCAGGTAAGGATTGGTAGTCCCCCTCACGGCGCACCGCTTACATCCGTGGTTGGGTCGGCCCCGGTGTGAGGGTTGGTAGGCCCCACACCCAGACAGAATTGTCCTCCTCCTCTTGGAGGATTTGTCCCTTGAGTAAATACCCAAGGGCGCCTCCCCAAGGGCTAGAACCTTGGACCTGAAGAATAAGTCTAAAACTTAAGAACACCTTGGTATCCATTACAACTACCTATGTACGGGAGCATTTAAAGTCGAAAAAAGCTGAGGCGGAGAAGAAAATTGAGACATAATATGATTTAGTAAGAAGAGAAAATGAAATTGTAGAATACTACCTCCAGTCCTAATTATAAGAGCTAGTTGACTTTTTTTGGAGAGGTTAAGGAAACTAAATGCGTTACTTAATCATTTCATATGTTGTGTATCCTTAGATTATATATTAGTTTATTAGTCAAATTAATTAGTTTGAAGAAAAAAATAAAAATAAAAATACTCTAAAGTAATTTAATTAGCTTCCTTAATCTCTCCAAAAAAATCAACTAGCTCTTATAATTAAGACCGGAGGGAGTATCATTCATTTCTGGATGTACTGATACAAGGTCTTTATATAGACCTAATAAGACTCAATAAATGATATATACAAAATAACAAATTACATTCCAGAAGTTTCTTTCTAACAGAAAATAGAACTAACTAGTTACACTAACTATAAGTCAGAATAGGTTTTGATGATGGAAATAACGTTGTGGTCTTTATAATCTGAACAAAATATATACAAAGTTAGTTTATTTTACAAAAAAACAACTATTATACGTTGAAAGATCAAATTCAACTAATTAATAATTACTAGGTTGAGTGTAAAAGATCTCGATTCCTCTATACAACAAGGTCGAGTGTTCAAACAATGTGGATGGAAGAAAATAGGGGAAAATGTAAGAAAATATCATTTGAATTTCAAAATCCTAAATCAATCTTATTGGCTATAAGAGTACAAGTGTTGACTGCAAGAATATAACAACTAACTATTCATTTTAGTAGGAAATCACTGATTTGAGGTTTTAAAGTTTAAGTAATATTTTCTTTTTCTTTTTTTATCTCAAAAAATATAATGTTAACAAAACTAGCTAATTGAACCCAGGAATGCTTAAATATAATCTACTACTATATTGAAAAATTCTCTATCCCTTTGTTCCTTTTTATAAAGAACACTTAACTAGATTAAAGCGGCGGTTAAGGATAATAAATATGCAGGGGCTGGATCAGAAATGTAATTAGGGGGTGAAAAATTACAGAATATAACCCAAGTTTTCATGAAAGTACATTTCAACCCCATAAAAATTGCGATAGTTCAATTTTAGTCCCTCCGCGAAACTTTTAATGGGGACTAAAGTAAAAATATTGAAATTTTATGAGGCAAAAATAGAATTTGTTGCTAAAACTCTGGGTTAGATTCTATAATTTTGGGGGGCGGGGGCCACCCCTAGCCCCCTCTTAGGTCCACCTCTGTAAATATGTAAAAATTGTAACCATTTTGACAAAAATACCCTTATTTTGAAGAGATAGGGAATACGTGAGATAATAAGGAAATTATTATAGTAAAGATGATTGTAGAAGAGAGAGAATAAAAATATTTATTTTGTAGGGGTAATACATATGATTGTAGAAGAAAGAGAATGTGTGGTAGAGAATAAGAAATATGATAATTAAATATGAGAAAAAGGGAATGTAACAAACAAAAATCAAGACATTTTCTGAATGTTTCTTATAAATTGGAACATAGTATATGTGTAGCGGTTATTTCTTATTAAGAAAAGAATTAAATTTTTAAATATAAATATAATAAAATATGATATAATGTGTACTATTCAGTATTCACAAAGGACTACTCGTTTGTGATGAGTTTGTTGGACATGTAATTTGGATGGATTCAGATGGAGAAGTGGCTCTTAAATGCTCTTCTGATGCTTCCTTGCTTTTACCCCATAACACAATATACAATCCACTCACAATCAACACCATCCCTATTATACTGCATGCACAACGTAACCACCACAATAATATATATATATATATATATTAACAATAGTTAATCCTAATTAATTTGATTTATCGAGAATATCTCAGTATATCTTCAAAGCAAGCAACAAAATGGAGAAGTGACACTATTAATTAAGCTCACCTTCCAATGTAGACAGTTTCATCAAGTAGTATAGAGCCTGCAAGGACGGTTAGGGCAAGCATGAGAGGATTAAAAATGGCCACAAACATAGGTCCCTTGTTCATCACACACCATGCTACTATGGAAAATGCCACCCCTGATGAAAATATTCCCTACAAAAACAACAAAACCAGATTTATTAAACCCACCATGCATATTAGTCATCAGATTTTTACCCCTTTAGAATTATTTGTGTATATATATATATATATATATATATATATATATATATATATATATATATATATATATATATATATATATATATATATATATTGTTAATATGGGTAATGAACACTGATTCAAACCCAATCTCAAAAGATTAACCTATAAGGAGGGGAAGAGAGCCCTTGAGCTTATAAGCCATACTTCTCAGTTGTGAAGCTCCCAACAAGGGCCTCATAACAATTTGGATACAAACTCAAGCAGTGGCGGAACCAAAAAATTTTTTTAGTCCGGGCCAAAAAATAAACATATTGAACTACTCCCTTTAGTTCTTATTATAAAACATCAACTAACAAGTATATTTGGTCCTTTTTATAAGGCATTTGCTTATTTCCAAATTGCATTAAATATTTTTTCCCATGTATACCCACAATTATAAAGGTAGTGAGTGAAAGTAATAATTAATAAAAATTAATTATTACTCTTTTTTTGGAGCAAAAAGAGTAATAATTAATATAATATTAGAGTTTAGTGTAATTAATAGGGATAATAGTGAAAAATACTTAAATTTTAGAACAAATTTAATGACTTTAATTGTTTTTATTGACTTGTGAGAATTGTTAGTTGGTTTCTTACATAAGGATCAAAGGGAGTATTTACTAAATAGTATCAAATAACCTTGAAAATACAAATAAATAATAACCGATAATTATAAATCAAAACAATATATAAGATGATACTAACATTTTCGGTATCTCAAACAATAATTTTACTTTCCTCTCATATCCCAATGAGTAATGAAACAAATATTATCTTTACAGAGAAGATAAAAAATTAGCTGGGGCCAAATTTGTGGCCAAATAAAATATCATATAATAAATACATACATATACTAACGTATTTTATAAGATCAGCCGGGGCTAGCTGGGGCCAAGGCCCCAGCTGGCCATGAAGAAGTTCCGCCATTGAACTCAAGTCATGTGTATATGACTAGGTCTAACTAATTACTCCCTTGATCCTTATTATAACAATTTGGATACAAACTCAAGTCATGCATATATGATTAGGTCTAACTAATTACTCCCTCCCGTCCTTATTATAACAATTTGGATAGAAACTCAAGTCATGTATATATGATTAGGTCTAACTAATTACTCTCGCCGGTCTTTATTATAAGACGTAATTGGGGATGAGTTGATTTTGGTTCTAAATTTAAGATATAGTTTTCATATTTATTAGTCTTTTTATAATTTACCTATATCCATGCTTCCTCAATAATAATCGATGAGGAGGAGGAATGAAGGAATTAAAGAAGATGACTAAGGTATTTTAGAAAATACATGCCACATTTACTAAGTCAACTAACTTCTTTAATTTAATCAAATTAAGTAAATATGTCTTATATTAAAAACTGAATGAGTACTACCTCCGGTTTTTAATATAAGATCTTGTTACTAGAGGTAGTAATTACAAGTCGCAAAAGAAGGAGAAGGACATTACTGTATAAGCTCCAGCGAGAAGCTTAAGGTCCCATCCAAGCTTCCACTGATTCCAGTTGTCTAACTCAATGTAAAATGCAAAGAAGAAACTTTGAAATAAGCTCATGATGGACATTAAAGCTGTCCTTGAGTAATGCCATGAAAATCTGCGTGCCATCTTTGCCTGTTTAATTGCTTTTAAATGTTAGACGGAGAAGAAGATATTGAAGAAGGAAAGAAGAAACCCAAAAAAATAAAAATAAAAGTTCTCAAGATTATAATGACCTGGATTATCAACCACAAGGAGTAACTAAGGCAGGAAGCAAAAGCAATCATGCAGCCCCAAATGGTAGAAGTAGTACTGGAGGTGCTCTGTGATACTGCCACGTGTGGCGACAAATTAATATGAGTCGTCCAGATTTGGATTCTCTTGCCTTTGCAGAAAGTCAGGATCATGGCTCCACTGATTCCTGTGAGGGTCCCTAATATCTTTGCCTTCCCTCTTGCTGTTCCTAAATTCATCCTTTCCAGTCTGACAATTTTTTATAAAGGAAATTAAAATTAATCCGTTTTGTCCTTATACTTTTAATTGGGTCAATTGTAACTCAATCTTAAAACTTTAATTTGATGCAACTGATCAATCTCTATTATTTTGACTCTTTAGCAACTTAGTTTTTGAACTTTGACTCAATACACCCTATAGTTTAAATTAAAGATATTATATAGTTCAATGAGTTGATGTACTATAGTTTTAAATCTTAAAACTCATAGTGGGAGGGAGTTGCATTGAATTAAAGTTTATGAACCGAGTTTAAGCTACAAGGATTGAGTTTCCACCAAGTCCATCACATTCCAGAAGTGCACAGGTGGGCTGGGATCGGGGAAGATGGGTTTAAGAGGAGTTACCTAAATGAGACAGCCATGATGTAAGTAGCTAAAGGAACAAGACTCATTATAGCCGTGGCGAATGATACTGATACGAATTTCAAGGAATGAAGAAACAGATTTTGCTGCAAGGATCCCCTGAAATGATCATTTAATGTTTAGAAATTAGAGAGATGAAGTGACGTGTGGTAACTAATTAAGTTTGTCATCGTAGTATAATTAAGAGCGCTAATCCAATAACGTAGTCAAACCAAGCATATTATTATCTAGTTAAGGGAAACAGAAAGATACCCAAATAACCCACTAAGGAAAGCTTGGAATAAAACTGTCCCGTTAATTTCTTTGAGGCTTTCCCTGTGTTAAACAACCGCATATAAAATTAAATCTGAACTATAAAACAACAGCATAGCTGCATATGTATGCTTGCATGCAGGGTTTGCGAGAGACGTTATATTGTAGTCCTAAAACGGAGTAGTTTTGTACAAGAGAGTATTATTCACCTTTCAAACAAGAGAGCAAGAGGAACAATGAAGAAGTTTGAAAAGAGAAATCTGTAGGCAACGATAACAGTCATGCTTATGCCATGATTTGCTACAATGTTGTACAATATATTCGTCCCAGTATATAAAATCTGAACTATCACCATTAATACTATACCCTTCACACCACCCGTCACTTTAATTCTGCAATCACTTAACCTAGCCATATATACTGGTGTCAGATGAAGAAGGAGAAGAATAATTCCACATAAACAACAAGAAGAAGGTGATGAAGATCAGGAACTAGGAAATCAATATATACTACTAGCATAGAATATAAATGTTTCAGAAAAAAAAAATTTGACTGAGGTCTTTTTGGTTTATGAGGAAGTCATGAATATTAACTACGTTAGCCTGAAAAGAAGACGATGATGTTTCAATTTTTTATTTTTTTTTGGGGGAAAATAATTAACTTTTGGAGTTAGTATAAGCATGCATTATTGTCTTCTTTATTCTTATTCATCTTTCATTATCTCTTTCTCTTAATATTATTTTTTTATCTAAGTTACCATTTAAAATATTATTTAATTATCTCGCTATATAGGATATCATAGTAAGTTAAGTAATGTTAAACTACAAAAAATATCCGCATATTAGAATTATACATGAAATGATTTCTTAAAAGGAGAAAAGCAAGTAAAAAATGGAACTGATTAAATAATATTAATAATCCCTTTGTTAGCTTTTATAAGTAATCTCTTAGAATGATTTTATGTTTCGTTTTTCATAATTTACTTCACAAAATGCTAAGAGTAATTAATGTGCCTGCCTAAAAAATATCCCTAACATAAATAAAGGATTACTTGGATCCATTATTAATTTGGTTCATTTTTCATTAAGAAAGTAAAATGAATTTAATTTGATGAGTTGGCAAAAAAAGAAAATTAATTTGATGAAGCGATATTTTAAAAAATTGAAATACTTTAAAGGCATCAACTATTTATTTTGGTTTGTTTATTATATTGTAGATAAAGATGATGGCTTATACTAATAGTTAGCGGAGGAAATTCTGTATAATTTTCTTTTTGGCAAGAGTTTATTTTTCTCTAATAAAATAATTAAAAATGACTTATACACTTTGTACTTTAAGAGTTTAAGATGAGCCAGTTATATATCCAAAAAGAAATGCTTACCTCATTGAAAGTTGAAACCGTGTTTTAATTTGTTACTTGTTAATAATAATTTATTGACAGTTTATTATTGACAGAGTTGAAGAGGTTTTCTTTATTCACAAGCAATGCTTTTGACATATCAATAAAGCACATTGGTCTTTAGTTAGAAATAATATATATGTGTAATAATTTTTGTATTATTTCATTATTATTTGTACATAGTATTCTAGAATAATCCCATAGGGACACATGTCATTGTATTATTGGTTATACATACTATAAATAGAATTATAAGCTCAAGTTATTCATTGAGAGCTTGACCTAATTTTCTCAATTCCTTGACTTGGTATTAGAGCAGAAAAGTCAGAAATGACATCATCTGGAAATTTCACTACCCAATCAGAATCAACTAGCCTCACATCCTTGCCTGAAAACCCTAACCCTATTCCCACCACCATCAATACTCAATCTCCAAGAGACTCCATTATAACCTCTTTGCTTCCCACGTCATTACCCACTGGTCAAAACACCTCATCCTTGTCTTTTTCACTTCCCCAATTTCATCCGTCTTTTTTGTTCTCACCTTTCCCGTCATACCCATCTCTCCCATATTTCAATCCACAATACCTCAGCTCTTCAGCTCACATCGTCGTTGCATACTCTCAGTTTCTGATCTCCACCATCGCCACCGCACACTCTCAGATTCCCACCGTGAACCCTTCGGCCGCCACATACTCCCAATTTCCGATCCACACTTCAGCTGCCCATTCTCAGTTTCCAACTTCATCTCTTCCTCTACTCTCGCCATCACCGTCGGCTTATCATCACTTCAACCAAAACCAGGTTCCTGGCTTCTCTCTGCTTCATCAAAGTCCTCAGGTCTCAGTTCGCTCTACTCCTCTGCTAAGTTCCTTAAACCAGGGCAGTCCCGTCAAGTTGGATGGTGACAACTTCGTTACATGGGAGTCAACTATTATGCCCATCATGAGAGGACATCGGCTTGATGGTCACATTCTCGGAAAAAACCAATTCCTTCTGAGTATATTTTCGACTCAGCTGATCAGATATGCCCAAACCCAGTCTACGAAGATTGGCTAGCCATCGATCAGATTCTTCTTGGTTGGATGTTTGGCACTATGACTATTGATATTGCAAGCCAAATGACAAGCTGCAAGACGTCATCCTCCCTCTGGAAATCGATCACGGAATTTGTTGGTGCTAACACCAAATCTCGTATCACCTTTCTTAAAAGTGAGTTTCAACAACTCAAGAAAGGCTCTCTTAAGATGAGAGAATATTTGGCTAAGATGAAATCAGTATCTGACAATTTTTAACTCTTGTTGGAAGTCCCCTGTCTCTTACTGATCTTATCACACAGACACTCGCCGGTCTTGATTCTGAGTATACTCCAATTGTGGTAATTCTGACTGAAAAAGAGAATTTATCTTGGGCTGATTTACAAACCAAGCTGCTCACCTTTGAGTCTCGGTTGGAGAAATTACACACCACCACTACCACAAACTTGTCTCAAGCATTCGCTGGTATGACTTTCCAATATGATCATAGTTAGTCAAACAACGACAGAGGCAAAGGACGTGGAGGCAGAAGGGGCAGAGGCCATTCCAACAGAGGAGGCAGCAGACACAACTCTCAATCTAACCATGATAGACCATGGTGTTATTTATGTGACAAGCCAGGACATGAAGTAGCTAATTGCTTTAAGCATTTTGACAAGAATTTCAAGCCTCCCACACGCAAGTCTTAAAATGCATCTGCCTATGTCACTACTCCAGACGCAATCACTGATCCAGCATGGTATTTGGATACAGGAGCCACACATCATGTTACTAATGCATCAGATGATGTTGGAACAATTGTGAACTCAGGTATTAATTCCATTTCTGTTGGTAATGGATTCTCTGCATATGTGGTTGGTTCTGGTAATGCCAAGTTACTCTATGATAAATCTGCTGGTTTGAAAACTTTGGATTTCAATAATATTCTTATTGCTCCTACGATGTCGAAGAAATTTTTAAGTGGTTACAAATTGACTAAAGATAATAGTCATGTTTCTGTTGAAATTAACTCTAATGGTTGTTTTGTGAAGGACAAAAGTTTACCTAGTATTTTGTTGCAAGGCAAAACCACCAAAGGTTCAACCCCAGGTCTCTATCAGATTGACAACCCTGTTGTTCCAGTGAAGGATCCTGCTTCTTGTTTAGTTTCTGTTGGAAATAGTCCAGTTAGGAATTTGTCTTTTTCAAAATCTTGGCATAGAAGACTAGGACATCCTAGTAAAGCTATTCTACAAAAAGTGTTTACTAATTGTAATATTCACTTGCCAGCTAATGAAAACTTTCAGTTTTGTGAATCTTGTCAATTGGGAAAATCACATAGACTCCCATTTTCTGTTTCTCACTCACGGTCAACTCATGTTCTAGATTTGATCCATACAGACCTTTGGGGTCCTTCACCTATTAAATCAGTTGGGGGCTATAAATATTACATTAGTTTTCTTGATGACTTTAGTAGACATACATGGATTTATCCATTGAAAACCAAAGGAGAAGCTCTTTCTGCCTTCAAAGTCTTTAAGAACATGGTTGAGAATATGTTTGAAAGGAAAATTAAAGTTCTTCATAGTGATTGGGGTGGTGAGTTCAGAAATTTTCAGAATGTTCTTGATGATAATGGAATTGTTTTTCAACACTCTTGTCCTCACACATCAGCTCAGAATGGTAGAGTTGAGAGAAAGCATTGCCACATTGTTGAAACAAGCCTAACACTCTTAGCTCATGCATATATGCCTACTTTTTATTGGTGGGAGGCATTCTCTACTGCTGTTCATCTCATAAACAGGCTTCGTACTGCTGTTTTACAAAAATGTGTCACCTTTTGAAGTTTTGTTTAACAGAAAATCTGATTATAGGAACCTCAGAATTTTTGGATGTGCTTGTTTTCCCTGCCTTCGCCCTTATAACTAGAACAAACTTCAATTCCATAGTACTAAATGCATTTTTCTGGGTTATAGTAGCTCTCATAAAGGCTACAAATGCTTAAGTTCTACTAGCAGGATCTATGTATCACAACATGTTGTGTTTAATGAGGCTGATTATCCATTTACTAACAATTTCCTATGTTTTCAGAAACCATCAGCTACTGAAATTGTTAATCTCTCAAGCTTATCTCTTTTTATTAGTGAACAAGGCTCGTTTGTTGAATCTGATTTCCTGATTAATTCACCCAACACTTCTGTCTCTAGGCCTACCTCTCCAAATCACCTTTCACCAAAACCTTCATCTCATTCACCAGTCACGGCCTCTTCTCCTCCATCCCCTAATCACTTGTCTTCTCCTATATCGGCCACCACACCAGTCTCCTCCTCACCCACACCATCACCTAATCACCTTTTATCAGCTCCTCCATCAGTTTCATCTTTCCCTACACCATCTCAGTCCCTTTCCCAATCAGATTCCACATCAGCTTCTGTTTCAGATTCTGAATAGCCATCTACAATCACTGCCCATCATCCAATGATCACCCGGAGCAAGCTTGGGGTCTACAAACCCAAGTTCCCTTATGTTGGGATCATAATTGCATCATATTCTGCCCCACAAACAGCAAAGCAAGCTTTAGCTTCTCCTCTTTGGAAGCAAGCCATGGTAGAAGAATTTTCAACTCTTCAAAGAAATGCCACCTGGACTCTTGTCCCTAGACTCAAGACTCTTAATATTGTTGACAAGTGGATTTTTAAATCTAAATTTAATTCTGATGGTACTTTAGCCAAGCGGAAAGCAAGACTTGTTGCTAAGGGATTTTAACAAAGTGAAGGTATTGACTTTTATGAGACTTTCAGTCCCGTCATTAAAGCTTCAACTATTCGCATTGTTTTGACTCTTGCTATTTCTTTGGACTGGGAAATAAAACAACTTGATATAAATAATGCTTTTCTCAATGGTTTCTTGTCTGAACCTGTCTTTATGAAACAACCGAAAGGTTTTGTTGATCTCTCTAAGCCTGATTATGTGTGCAAGTTGTCTAAAGCTCTTTATGGCTTGAAACAAGCTCCAAGGGCATAGTTTGATAGACTTCGTAATGTTCTTCTTGCTTGGGGGTTCATAAATTCAAGGAGTGATATCTCTTTGTTTGTCTATTCTGATAAGACTCAGATTCTAATGATCATGATATATGTGGATGACATACTTGTGACTAGTAGTAATCCATATAGTCTTAACACTACTAAAAAAACTTTTTTTTTGCAGCGGAAAAATTCCCTCGCAAAAAAGCTATTTTCCGTAGCAAAATTGGTTTGCAGCGGAAAAAGTTCCGTCGCAAACATGAGCCTCGCAAATCATTTTGCGACGGAAAAATTACATTTTCCCTCGCAAAATCCAAGTTTTTGCGAGGGAAAATTTGTTCCCTCGCAAATCCTGGAATTTTGCGAGGGAAAACTTTTCCCTCGCAAATCCATGAATTTTGTAAGGGAACAATGTTCCCTCGCAAAATTGAGGATTTGTGAGGGAAAACTTTTCCCTCGCAAATCCATGAATTTTGTGAGGGAACAATGTTCCCTCGCAAAATTGAGGATTTGTGAGGGAAAAAATATTCCCTCGCAAATTTCAATTTATTTTTTAAAAAAATATAAAAAATCAGAAAAATAAAATAATTACAAAAAAATATATTAAAAATTAAGAAATAAAAATATTTATATATATATCATAAAAATAAATTATAACAATCATAAGAGTTTACATAACAAGAAAAACAAAATATTACAAATTTTAATGTTGTGACCAAAATGAACTAAACAACAGTTCGGACCTTATTCACAGGAACCTGCACATGATAATTATAAGTCCTTTAATAAAGAACTATAAATGAACTATAACAATCAATATCAATGCTATATTTAAAAAAGAAAGCAGTGACAAGAAACCTGCAGAACAAGAAGCTCAATTCCTTGACCTTTCTTGAACTGATTCACAAGATACTGGAAAAGGCCCCATAATTCCATTGACGGATACTTCTTACACCTACAACACAAATCATTACAAAGTTCAATTAAGCATTTCATGAAAATTGTGCCTTTTTGAAGTAACAATCATATACACATATTAAAAACAATTATCAGATATACTTGAACATGGGGGAAATGACTGAAACCCCATTTAAGAATCTGACGGATGGAAATTATCTCAATTTAACCCATCATAGAATTGCTTTCTCTATTTGGTTCCTCATAAAATTTCCCTCTCAATTTGGTATCACAGAAATGGGTAGCTTTCTATTTAATTCTCATTCAAACCCAAAAAAAACATTGAAACTCAAATAAATTATTATCAACATATCATTTTCAGCAATAAAAAGTATATCATGCAATTCAAAGAATGACAAAAGAACTTAATAAACCATCTTGATTGAAAGAAAAAGGCTTCAATAGCCGAGGAGAGCAAAGGAAAATTAAAATCAAACATACCCATACAGCATTGGATCATCATAAAGGGTTTCCCTCTTGACAGGTAATGGAGGCGTACTTCATCTCCATCACCACCACCACTACTTTCAATGGCAGTATCCCTCCTCACTCCTCAGTTCACTGAATTAATTATAAAAAGAATCAGCATTCAGAACAACCAACAAATGATACAGATTTGAACATAAACAATGGAAGACAATCCCTAATTTACCTTGAAGGGTGACCAGTCCAAGACTCAACATTTTCTGCATGAGGGTTATGTGATGAAGATAGCTGTGGTCTTGCCCCACCTTCATTACCTATCAAAAAAAGCTGGATTGCTTCCTCAAGTTTCCAGCTTGTAGCTTTGTTCAAACATCATTCTTTAGAATTCTACTTCATAGTAACTTATCCTCCAAGATGCAAAAGACAGATTATTGATCATTTTTCCTTTATCTGTTACAATTATTATTCATTTTTCCTGATTTCTCAATTCCTTACAGGTTAATGCTCTAAGGAACACCTCTGCATCGAACAAATCTCAATCCAAAATAGCACTTATCTAAGAATAAGCTTATTTTTTTCCACCTTCTTCCAGAAGTAAGGAAAAATATATAATTCGACTAACAATCGGAAAGCGCCTCCCGGCTAAATCAAGGAAATACGTTAACTTTAAGAAGCATAGATACTAAGAGTAAAGTTCCAAGCACGCCCAATTCATTCCCAGTCGAAAGAGAACATATTCTAGGTCAATAGATGCAGGGAAGTTGGAAAAAATTGATCTTTCACATTTAGAGTAAATCAGATTAGACAGTCAAGAGAAAATATTCGTAATGGAAATACCTGCAGGAAATGTCTGCCCGAATTCGGATCAACATTTAGGGTTTTAGGGAATTAGGGCATAAAAGAGAAGTGGATGGCAAAGTGGAGAAAAAGACGGATCTCTGGAATAGTGGAAGTGAAGGGGAGGAACAGCACAGAAAAATTCAGAGTTCATATGCATACTGAAAAATGAACAAGAAACTAGAATCAGAGTCAAATGAGATACAAAACCAAGAAAACAAGAATCAGAACAACAACGGGTTGAAGATGATGAATAATCCCCAAAACCGCCGCTGCTCCTTTGTTCCAGGCTCCTCTGTTCTTTTTCAATTCTCCAATCGTGCTCCCTGTGCTAACGGCGCTGTTCCCCTCTTTCTCTTCTATTTTTCGTTTTTCTCCTTTTTGTCCAGCCGCCCCTAGTTCCAGCGAAATCCTCCCCGTCTTACTCAGTCCAGCCAACCCTTTCAATTCGTTCCACTGTACGTTTCTCGCTCTCCAAATCCCGCGGCTGCTACCTTTTTCCTTCAATCCCTTTAGGTCTTTCTTTTTCTTATTTGCCACCATTTTGCGAGGGACAATGTTTTCCCTCACAAAAATGTCTCCAATTTGCGAGGGAAAAACTATTCCCTCACAAAATGTTTGCGAGGGAAATTAACTTTCCCTCGCAAAAATGACCATTTTGCGAGGGACAATGTTTTCCCTCGCAAAAATGAGCCAATTTACCCCCATTTTGCGAGGGAAAAACTATTCCCTCGCAAAATGTCCCCAATTTGCGAGGGAAATTAACTTTCTCTCGCAAAAATGACCAATTTGTGAGGGATAATGTTTTCCCTCGCAAAAATGAGCCAATTTACCCCCATTTTGCGAGGGAAAAACTATTCCCTCGCAAAATGTCCCAATTTGCGAGGGAAAAATTTTCCTCGCAAATTGGGAGCCTTTGCGAGGGAATATTTTCCCTCGCAAAATTGTCATTTTTGCGAGGGAAATTAATTCCCTCGCAAAGTCCGTCGCAAATATGATATTTTCTAGTAGTGTAAATGCTTTGCTGTCAAACTGCATTCTATTTTCTCATTGAAGGATCTTGGTTCTCTTCACTATTTCCTTGGAATTGAAGCACATAGAGATCGCATAGGATTGTACTTAACTCAAGGAAAATATATATGTGACTTGCTTGATAGGTTCAACATGAATAATGCTTCACCATGTCACACCCCCATGATTACCACCAAATCTTTATCAGCATATTCAGGTGAATTACTTTCCAATCCCACTGAGTATAGAAGTGCAGTCGGTGCTCTCCAATACTTGTGTAACACAAGGCCTGATATTAGTTTCAGTGTTGGTAAGTTGAGTCAGTTTTTGTTACAACCAACTACTGAGCATTGGAAAGCAATGAAGAGAGTATTAAGGTATCTTAGGGGTACTATTCATTATGGTATTCATGTGAAACCAGCCAGTGTTCTTGACATCTCTGCCTATTCAGATGCAGAATGGGAATCATGCATGGATGATAGACGCTCTGTTAGGGGATATTGTGTCTTCCTAGGTAACTCTCTAGTGACCTGGTTATCTAAGAAACAATCAGTTGTTTCTCGTTCTAGCTGTGAATCTGAATATCATTCTTTATCTAACACTGCAACTGAGTTGGATTAGATCATTAGTTTCTGAGTTAAATTTGAGATTGAAGCAGATACCTACTATATGGTGTGATAACACAGTGCCACTGCACTAGCATCCAATCCTGTCCATCATGCTAGAACTAAGCACATTGAAATAGATGTGCACTTTGTCAGAGATAAAGTTTTGTCTAAAACCTTGAAAGTGTCCTATGTTCCCACGAAATTCCAAGTTGCATATTGCCTTACAAAGCCACTGCATCGTGCTCGTTTCTGTTTTCTTAGAGACAAGCTAGGAATCACTGTTGCTCCCATTAAAAGATCACAACAAGAACTCACTTTGACCAAGAGCAAGAGGAAGAAGGAGGTTCAAAGTAAAGGAGGGAGTTAGAAATAATATATATGTGTAATTATGTTTTGTATTATTTCATTATTATTTGTACATAGTATTCTAGAGTATTTTGTCATATTCTAGAATAATCCCATAGGGACACATGTCATTGTATTATTGGTTATACATACTATAAATATAATTATAGGCTCAAGCTTGTAACATCCCAAATTTCATACCTCAAAAGGTGTCGGATGACACTTGGTTTTTAGAAAATTCAACAAAGTTTGAGATGTTACATCAGAGTACTGCGGAAATGGAGAGCAATGTACTAACAAATGGACAATGACAAGTAGCTGATATAAAAATACCCCGACATATGATGATGCCAGGCGTATGCTGGTATATTAAAAATTTCCCGAAGGAATAATCATGTGATATAATATACAGAGCGTTGTACAATTACATTTCTCAAAAACTAACTATACAACCTAAACCAAGCCTTGACTAGACTTGGGGCAATGAACCTAACTCCGTTAACCGAACAGAATGGCCAGGTAAGTGTCTATCATGGGGGCCTCACCGAGTTCACGGCGACTGATTGGCTGACCCATATAGACTAGCCTTGCCTTCGGCACCAAACTATTCGAAATAACTTCATTAGACCCATGCCTGACAATAGGCTCTGATGATCTTCTTCCGGCTCTTGCCTCGACCGGTGCATTACTACTGTTTTGCCCCTCGGTTCCTCTCTATGGCTCCGTCTACTGGTGCCTTCTCTGTTCCTGATTGTTACCTGTACTATCATTTAAGACTGAGGTCCAATGCATATTGGACCTCAGGTAACGATTAACCTTATGCTTAAACAAAACAGTATATGGACAACAGATATTCATGAACAATACAGCAACATATCACTACATAAGCACAGAGCAGATGCATGATCAATACAATGACAGAAAATAAGCACAGAGCAGATGTAAAGTCCCACAACATGTCTGCACATACACAGTGCCACGATGTACGGTCGTGTCCTCAGCGCTAGGAAAACCCAAACGGTATTACCAATACTATAACCCGTGTAAAGCTGTACGTATATTCGATGACCCTAAACAGAGCCTCAGTCTATGAACGTATCTATCACATATATGTATATGAGTAGCACAGAGTTAGTGTTACAGTACGCGAACGTACCTTCGTTGACAATATTCGGTATGTTTGACGGAAATTCTGATATGTCTGACAGCGGTACGTTTGACAGCGGATTGACAGCGGTATGACAGCGGTACGTGATCACTGATATCCTATAAGAATAATATCACATTTGTTACTATTCAACATCATAACAGGCATTTTAGGTACAAATTACCATTTTGCCCCTAGTTTGACTATTCGTCGAAATTTCGCCAGAGTTTCGCTACTTTGACTCTAATCTTCCAAAATTTTGACATGTCTCTTTCTCCAACATATATTTGAAATAAATATCATATTTATCCCTAAAAAATTATATCTAAACTAACTTGGAAGATTAAAGACTAAACTAGCATTTCTACTATAACTACCGAAAGAACTACTAAAGCTTAAGACTAGGGACCGAAGAAATTACCCAGAGCTTGGCTACTTTTCCTCCAGAGCTCCTCCTTCTCTCTAACATCTCTCTACTTCAAAATTTCCTTGAGGAATTGGTGAGAAATGAAGTGAAAGATGATGGCTATTTATAGAAGATTTTGGGGGCAAAATTGCACTTTTCTCCTTTATTTCTAGCCATTAGATTTAGGGTTTTTGGAAGGCTTCATCCTGACCACACAAAGCTCTTGGCTGACCTCCCCTCCCCCAAAGTCAACAAAGATGATGTCATCTTAGGTCATCAACTCTTGCTTTATGGTTTTACCCGATAAAATCCCCCGATCGGTGTTCGAATCGCGTAATCTTAACAAATCTCAAAAATTTGACAACGTAGTCTCGGAGGTCTATTCTTCCTCTTTAGAAATATCTGGGTTAACCAAATTTATGATCCCACTAAGGGTATTTCGTAACCCGTTAACCACTTTCGGATAAACGCCGTCGGTTACAGAAATGACTTCCGGAATAACCAACTTCTGGATAAAAATCCACTTTTTTATAATATGTCATGTCGTTAGAAACCTAATCCATGGTTTTCAAGATATGATTTAATTTCCATTGGTTATCATTTATACTATCTGCCCATTTCCACAAAATATCTTTTTCGTCTTATCTCTTAATCATTCTGCCGACTACGGAAATGACTTCGGAGATAGCCCACTCCGGGATAAAATTACACTTGTTTATAATAAGTCCTTATGTTGGATACTTAGTTCACCTATTTTGAGATAGGATTTTGTGGGAATTTATGCATTTATTATGAATTATCTATTAAGTCATTATCTTATTATTTATTAGATATAGATATATTATATCATATCTTAGGATTAGATATAGATATATTATATCTTAGGATATTATATCTTAACCGTTTTGATTTATTTTGATTTTATTAGATTCTAGGGTTAGCTCTAGGTTTGCCTATATAAAGGCCCATATGTATTCTCTTTGATTAAGAGTTGAAGATTAATGAATTCAGATTAGTTTTCCTCTCTCAATAAATTCCACATGGTATCAAAGCCGGCAAGAAATTAATCAGATTTCTCGACCTGGTTCTCTTCCGAGCGTCTCTGCAGATATTCATGTTCACAGCCTCTGCAGACCCTCAACTCCATCTTTCAGTTAGCATCGGCGTCCTCTGGAAGCAGCATCGACACCCTCTAGCTCTTCGATCAGGCCAAACTCGTCCGTGGTCATCATCTCGGCACTCCCTGGGATTTTCCGTCAGACCCAGCGTCAGTAGCCTTTGTATCAATCTCCGATCGACCTCTGTCCGTTGTTGGTGAACCATCGTCCTTCCGCTGCAATCTCTGACAGCATTCTCGGCAGGTCACGATCTTGTCCCAGGTAAACGAATTCAGTCGTTAATCTCATCTGTGATCTAGTCATCTACTTCTGGATTGGAACGAGAAGGGTGTTGTCAAAACTTGTCCGACAGTCATCTTCGACTGGTCCTTCAAGTTCTTCTTGTCATCTCTCTCAGGTCCGACGATCTCAGGTCCGACGATCACAGTTCATCTCAACGTCCTGTCACAGCGTCACGATATTGTGCTCTTGGTCAAGATAGCACGATATTGTGCTCTCACCAGTCCTACCAGACCAGAGTCGTCCATCATCTGTCATCATCCTTGGCCGACGACCGTCATTCTCGACGAGTCTGTTCTGGTGTCCGACGCATCTCCGCAGTCCAGTAGCATTAGCGGCGTCATTCGACCTTCACGTCCGAGTCTATCATTGGGAGAAGCTTGGTCCAACAAATCAAACAATTGGATTATTGTTTTCACGAGACATACGAAGAAAAAAAAAAGAGAAGGTCACAATGGATTTGACCTAAGTTATATATATATATATATATATATATATATATATATATATATATATATATATATATATATATATATATATATACGCTCCATTTGTTGGCAGAAAACTAAATTTCCATTTCAGAAATTCGAGGACGAAACCGTTATTTCTGAAATTCGCAGGACCAATTTGTCATTTATCAAATTTAGGGACCAAATTGTCATTTCAGAAATTCATAGGCCTCTGAGACTCAAAAAGAGTACAAGTCCAAACAAAATAAATGGACCTCTGAGACTCAAGAAGTACAAGCTTAATGATTTTGAAGACTTAAGCAATTATGGGACATTCATCGTCGATCTTGTCGCAGCCACTGCCCGTCGATCCCGCAGCCGAGTACTCTTAAAGTTGTCGTGTATCTGCTGCCCGTTCATCTTGTCGCAGCAGTAACTCCCAACATCGTCGAGGCTCCAATAAGTTGCATAAGCAAGTTGGACATAATTCACATCCATGATCCAACTTGAGGGGGAGTGTGGGAATTTATGCATTTATTATGAATTATCTATTAAGTCATTATCTTATTATTTATTAGATATAGATATATTATATCATATCTTAGGATTAGATATAGATATATTATATCTTAGGATATTATATCTTAACCGTTTTGATTTATTTTGATTTGATTAGATTTTATTAGATTCTAGGGTTAGCTCTAGGTTTGCCTATATAAAGGCCCATATGTATTCTCTTTGATTAAGAGTTGAAGATTAATGAATTCAGATTATTCAGATTAGTTTTTCTCTCTCAATTTATTCCACAGATTTATTTTCTATCGGTTCTCGTTTATCCTATTTACTTTTTCAACAAATATCTAACAGAATATTCCTTTTTCCTCAAATATCCTTTTCCCACTTACTCTTCTTCCTTTTTCTTCTTACAAAAACGTCCCCCCCCCCCCTTTTGGACTTTTCAACATATTTTTAATAAAACTAATTTATACTTTAATTATTTAATTAGGCAATTACCCCATTGGTTAATCCCTTGTTGGTTAATTAAGCCTTAAGGATTTTATGTAATTCACCTTATATACTTCTTAATTATACCAAATTACTTAGCAATATTCTTTATTCCAATCTTGATCCCTTATTGGTCATTAATCCCAATTTAGGGGTTTAAAATAATTAACTTTGAATATCTCCTTATTCATGTCTAAACAATTAGCCATTAATTATTTAATTAATCACCTACTAATTGTTGAAAATTTTCTTAATTGAGATTAATTATTATCTCACAACTATTGCACTGACATTGATATTTTATGCGCCATGCATAATATTAAAAATCATGGGGCAACTTATGTTCCCTAAAATAATATCGGATTTTACCCCATTAATTTTCAGGGAAATTTATCCCATAAATTATCTAAATTAGAGACAACATACTTTCTAATTTTTAATAAATATTGAATTGTCTCTAAGGATTTTATCCTAATTTTCTCAGGGTATTCTATGACCCATAAATGCATTTTAGGGATTTTCGGCCCTTTATGCCTTTTAATTTCAATAGAAATTTCCATCAAATAAGATAATTATATCTCAAGGGTTGAGACCACATATTCACCTATTTCCAATAGGTATTATTTACTAATTTATGATTCTTGTCATAATTAGGATTTTTAGGGTATTACAAAGCTATTCATTGAGAGCTTGACCTAATTTTCTCAATTCCTTGACTTCTTTAAAATTCTAGAAAGTATTTGACCATAGTGATGAATGTATATGAATATGTGATGTGTGATTAAATATATTAATGTTTCAAGTTTAAATCAGATTTGCACCCCTTGTTTTTGTTCTTTTAATTTATATATCAGATATGAATATCAGATCATTTCTACAACTGTTACAATTGAGGGTAAGAGGTAGAGTGTGAAGGACTAACTTTTAGGATTGATTTAAATACTCTGAATGAAGTTGGAATTGCAAAAACAAGGCGAATAAAAGATTGTCTTTCGTGATTATTCCCCGGATGTCATTATTCCCTACAAAACTCAAAACCAACTAAAGCCCACCAATCGTGTTACATCTTTACAAAACACAGAACCAAATAAAACAAAACTAAGTGTGCGTGTGAAGAAGATGATGGTTTCTGTATAGTGGGTAAATCTATAGCAGATCGAGAGTGTTTTCTCTCGGCTTCATACTGTAAGAATTCAGTGTTTGTATCATAGTAACTATGGCTTGTGGCTTTTTTAGTTATTCATATTTAATTTCCTTTCTTTACCCAAAGGAATATTTAGTTGTTTTGATAGTGTTCTTTAGTCTTGACTTATTGCTATCATTTGCTTCCATGGTGTCATGTTGCTTGATTTTATTGCGCATTCTTAGTGCAATTCTATATGTTGCTTTACTTTCTTTTAATTTTTGTTGTACTCTGTAAAGATTGAGTACATGAAATGAGTCATCGTTTATAATTCATAATTTCCTTTAGAAAGAAGTATATTTTTTTTTCATCAAAACATCATTTCAAATAATCAGAGTAAAGCATCGGAGCGATTGAGTAAACTGGATATGTATATATAAAATGCCGTAAGTCTCGGCCAATTTTGATAAGCGGTACAAAACCGTGTGGTTCAAAAGTAGATAACAACATCAAAGGAAGGCTTCAGACGGAACAACAAAAGAAGTCTTCACTCGAACTTCTACGCTGGCCGCTTGTCTCTCTCCTCGGTCCTTGGTCCTCTCGAACCTCGATGCTATGTTAAGAGGCTGAGATCAGGCGCCACCGGATCTCGGTGTAACGGTTAACCTCATGTTTATGTATACATATAAAAACGATGGACATCCACAACATCATCAAAGACATACCATCACTCTATCACAACCCATGCATATGTATTGCCCCAAGATATAGACCTATTGCCCCCGGAAAGATACCGACAAATTGCCCTCAAAGATACGGACACATATTGCCCCCAAAGATACAGACATATCCTCTAACCATTATATGCATTCAAACAAGTACAACATCTATACAGCACACATACCACATACATGCATACCATAAACATCGAGTTAGTGTTACGGTGCGCGAATGTACCTTCGTTGTGAAATTCGGTACTTTGACGGAAAAGGTACAACAGTTGGTCAGAACCTTATCAGAAATATCCTATCAATATAACAACGTACTTGTTAAGGATCTATCATTACGACGGACATTTTTAGTCAAAATGACTATTTTACCCCGACCCCCTAATCAACGGAATTTACCAAGACTTCGTTACTTTGACCCTAATCTTCCAAAATTTCAACATAACTCCTCTTCCAACATCATTTTCGAAATATAAATCATATTAATTAATGATTCACAGATAATGTGCATTTTAGGTAAAATTACCATTTTGCCCCCGATGCCCCTATCGACATGAATTTCGCTTTGTAGCCGCTATTTTAACTCTAATCTTCCAAAATTTTGCCAGAACTCTGACCCCACCATGATTTTCGAAATTTAGGACTAAAATACCCCTATCATATGATATCTAATCATACTCGGAAGATTAAAGACTATTCTAACATTTCTACGCTAACTACCGAAACTTAAGACTGAGTACCGAAAAACTTACTCAGAGCTTCGCTGCAAATTTCCCCGGCTTTCTCCTTCTCTCTTCCTCTCTCTAGATTTCGGCCAAGCTAGTGAGAAGTGGTGTGAAGAATGAATGAAAGGGGGGTATTTATAGTGAAAATCTGTGACACTATTCATGCTTTACCAGACCGGATATCGGCCGTCGGATCGCACTTTCGCGAGGTGTCACGATCCTCACCGGGCCACTTGGCATTCGTCCTTCTTGCTCCAAAAAGTCAAGGGAAGAGCCAATGGAGTGGTTCCATGTGTCACCTTCCGTGAGCTTAAGCCGGTAGAATTCACCGATCGGTGTCCGATTCGCGTAATCTCGGAAAAATCTTAAAATTTCAGAATTACAACTTTGAAGACATTGTCTCACTTATTAGAAATGTCCAAGTTAACCTAAATTTTGATTCCATATAGGGTTCCAATAGTCATTCTGAAGTTCCTCGAAAAGCGTGCACGGTTACGAAATTGAATTCCGGAATTATCGACCTCTGGACAAAAATTCACTGATTCCAAATATCTCCAGATAATTTCAAACTCATCTCCAGATGTTGAGTTAGAATTTATTTCCTTCAATCCTAAAATGTGCCTATTTGCATTTTTCCCTATTTCGTCTTATTAGGAAAATGCTCTACCGGCTTCGGAATTAACTTCCGGAAAAGTTTAACGGAAGATAAAAATCCACTGATCAATATTTTACCTTGACTTTGGAAAACCTATTCCTGGTTCTCTAGATAGGATCCGTTTCCTATTTATTTTTTACTATTTGCTTTAATTAATTATATATTAAAATATTACAAAATATCACAAAATCTCATGATATTTTTTTGCTCCTTCTTATCCTATTTTTCCCTCCAATTTCGGCTGGCCCTTATTTTAATTTTAATAAATATTTATTTTTTAATTAATTAATTATATATTTCAATTTTCCTAAAAATTTCACAAAATTCCCTTATTGGCCTATTCTTGCATTTAGGCTTAAAAATACCTATTCTCACCAATTTTCCTTCATATTTTCCAATTAATTAGAAAATATATTTATGCTAATTTTTAGCCATTATCCCCTAATTATAGGGTTTTACATAATTATCTTCAAATTTTCCTTTGTTTATGCTTAAGTAATTAGCCAATAATTACTTAATTAATCCCTTACTAATCTTTGATAATTTTCTAAATTATAATTACTCCTCACCTCATAACTTTCGCACTGACATTAGAATTCTATGTCCTATGTATTTTAATAACATTTACGGGGAATCCTGGTCATTATAATACTTTTTCATTCCCTTCTTATAATTTTTCCAAGGTGATATTTTATTAAATTACTAAAATTAGAGACAATATACTCTCCTAATTTTAATAATTATTTTTCTGCCTCCTAGGATTTTTCATAATATTTTCTAGGCCACTTATGCCCACAGGGGCATTTTGGTAATTTTGGCACTTAATTCCCTTTAATTCCCATAGTATTTTCCTTTAGAAAATATAATCTACTAATTTATGATATTTACCCTAAGTCAGATTTTAGGGTATTACACGATGGCATCGAATCGATTTGGGAAATGGGAGAGACGGAGGCGACGTCGATTTGGGAGTGGCGATCCGCGATTTCACCAAGTCGATTTCGGGGTAGGAGAGATCAAAGATGCCGCTGTGTGTCGTCACTGGTCGATTAGGTCATTTTTGTGGCCAAAAATCTGATTCCTGATTCGCCCTTCAGTTTTTGAAAAAATTACACAAATGCCATTTGACCCTTTGACCAAAGCAATTCACGTTTTCCGGTGTCATTCGCGTGTTCCTGAAATTCACATATCCGATAAGTTTCTGTCTTGCAATTTAACGTATCGGTGCATCATAGATGGCAATATCTAGGATGATTTACTAACCTCACCAAAACTTTGCCTTACACTCATAATTTTGGCTCAGTTACTATTAAAAATGAAGATTTTAATCACACATTGACCTAATGATGAATGAAGTTGTTAGAAGCTAGACAACTATATATTTAGAGTGTGGAGCATGTAGTCTTTTTTCCCACCTCCTTGCTTGCTTGAAGTTGATGAAGGTGTTTTAATGTTTATATATATACATAAGACAGCATGTGAGATGCATGGGAAAACCAATTTGGTGTGTAGTTTTAAGGTATTTCACTACTACAAAAAAGGGCTACGGCGTCCTATTTTTTGCACATTTAACGTCCTTTTTCCGCGGGACGCCTATTTGGGGGGCGTAGTAGGTAAAACTTACGGCGTATAATTATAGAAATTAGACGCCGTAGCCTTTGACTTACGGCGTCTAACTTCAATAATTAGATGCCGTAGTATGGCATAAATGACCTTCTAAAGTATACTTAAGGCGTCTAATTATAGAAATTAGACGCCATAAGTCAAAACTTCGGCGTCTAATTATGGAAATTAGACGCCGTAAGTAGTCAGAACTTACGGCGTCTAATTATGGAAATTAGACGCCGTAAGTCCACTATTTTTATAAAAAAAAAAAAAAAAAAATCACAGATCTGAGCGCCATCACAGATCAGGATTCAAAACCATAAAAAAATATAGAAAACACTTAAAAGCTAAGGTAAGGGAAAATCAAAAGGTAGGAGCAGAGACAAGGAAATGCTAGAATCAAACCTATTGCGGATCTAAACATAGGTTTTATTATAGCATTTCAACAATAAGTTACCCAAGTTATCAAACACATGCATAGAAATTATGCCACTTATAATTCGAGCACACAAACTGATTGGGCATAATAAGCAGGGAAAAAATGAATTCACTACTTGCAAATACAGTTGATAAATTCAATCTAACATTTCGCAGTTGTGTCTTGTTGCTATGGAACTAAAACAGACACCATTTGCTTAGACATTGTTAACAATTTCTTATAAAATAAGCATACATGAAGGCAAGCAATCTTGATATTCTTCTCTACAACATCAACTTATAAATTATGCTTCACTTATGGTGAGACTCATAACAGTTTGTGTAATAAACTCTCTTTATAGGAACTCACATTACATATGGTACGACACTTTAAATATATAGAGAGACATCGGATTATGTTATGTCTACATGTTTTGAAGTTGGGACCTTTGATACTGACTAGTGTCCAAGATACCAATGATAGTGCCTCTGCCAGACTGACTCTCTGAAAGAATTCCATTCAAATATCTGGCTTTACACTCAAGAAATCTCAGCTTCTTGTTGTGTACACACTTAGAATTCTGTTTGGAATTACACGAATAACTCCAGGAAAATCTGCATTGATTAAACTGTATTAAATTTGTTGGGAGAAAATACCTTACATATTATGTACTTAAAGATCGTCCAAGGAAAGAAATTCAAAGCACACCAGATCATTATTATAAAAAATTGAAGACTGCTACTTTAAAGGATGAAGGAATCATAGGCTTTAATGTAAGACTTTCAAATCTCCAACGTGGACCCCAAGACCTCACCAAACCATCAAAAAGTGTATTCAAGTGTTTTCCAAATATATGCAAAGCAAGCATATTTAGCCAACGAGTTCTTCATATGATGATAAGTAATAATACAACGCATATATGGAAAGTCTAATTAATTGTTCGAAATTACATGTCATAAACATCATTATCATCCTCATTGCTCGTTACATGTCACAAAAGCATTTATGGGCCAATTAATGAAGCCAACAAGAAAGCCGACACTATACCTGTATACCAGTCTGATCTCAACAACTTCAGTTTGGTACTTAATTCCCAGACAAAATAGAAAATTGAGTGAAAAGTATTTTTTTTTTATGCTATTGATTTTCAAATGCTGAAATATGAATACAGACATTGTTATACCAGCAATGAGTTTAGATTGAGACTGACTTACAACTGCAGCAAATCCTGAAAACCCATGCTTGTAGCTGTACAAAATGGAGTCCCTAGCAGCTCTTTCGCTGTTAAGAATGATAAAGGTAACAGGTTATCAAATTCCATTTGACTGTTAATATTATAACATGCCAAGCTGTAACAAGCACAAGTTCTTGAGAAAACCACGCCCTAAAAGCTAGTTGTTGGAGTTGGAGAACTAGTCCCCCTTTTTTGAGGTAGTCATCCTGATATGAGACTCATAACAATGAGTGGCTCCACACTCCAACGACTCTCAATAAAAGTACCATTGTAATAGGAAGAAGTCCTTAGAAGAATCATACCCCAAAAGCTAAATGTTAGAGCTGGGAAACTCAAGGCCTTAAAAAGCCCTTCTTTTTAAGGTAGCCCTGCCCATGTAGGACTCGATCCACAGACTCATGAGTCATGACAAGTCTATCCTAGTATCTATATTCAACAAAGAGCAGGTGGTTAAACTCTGCAAATGTATGTGTTCCTTTAATTTACTTCTGTCAACGTAATTAATTAAGCATGGCGATTAACTTGACTTGAAAACAGAATAAGAGAGAAAGATTACTGGTAGCTTGATACTGGTTATTCTCAATCATTTTTCTGAAGAAAAGAAAATCATTATACAAAAAGAGCAAGGGATTGAAAACCTTCCAAGAATGTTTGACAGTATGTTAAGGTGAGAATCTTCAAGAAGGTCTTGTTCATTGTGGTTCATGCTTCTGTCCCCCAAATACACAATATGGACCTGCAGGGCAAAATTGAAGAAAGAAGCAAAAAAAAAAACTGAACCTGCTGCTTAAGAAAATTTAGCGAGAAAGAGAAAACCCAGAAGAAGAAAGCCAAGCACAGAACCAAGAGGAATCAGATGAACTCACATTGCTCGATTCAAGACTTTTGCCCCTCAAGACTTATTCAGCTAATTATTCCCCATTATTTGAGTTATGGATTAATGGGAGTCTGTTCAGGAGTTATGTACACAGCGTCTAGAAAGGACCTGGAAATAAAATTAGTACTTGTTTTTATCATTGGAGATTCTCCTTAGGCTTTATTAGTTGTATGATTTTAAGATCCTTACTCATCTTCTACTATAGATTTTCCTTTATCTTTATCAATAAAAACTATTATACCTATCTTGGATCCTATCAAAGTTGACTGAATCAAGAAGAATTTAATCTGTTATCTGAACTCGTTTGTGACTTTGCATGACCAATGAGACTTGTTCTGACTTATTGCATTTCTCATAACTACATTTCGGCAGGCTTTCTTAACCACTGGACCGGCTAGTCCACAAACCAACCATAAATTAATGTATTCATATCATCATTAATTAGTAAAAAAAGGTTAAAGACTGGAGCATGACTTTATATTCATATCATGGCACAAACCAACTGTTAGGATCCAATGTTACGAGATGGACAAGGGGTAGTTTCATGTATTAGTTACTTTAGGAAGGGGTGGTTTTATGCAGTAGTTATTTTATGAATCAGTTATTGTTAAATCTTATCTAAGACATAAGCAGTTATTGGTAGTTATATCTAGTAGGGCTATATAATATAAGCCTATTATGTGTGGTATTGACATTATGAATGATGAAGAATTATATTGTTTCCTGAAACTCCCTTTTCTCAAGAATTTCAGATACTAGTTCTAGACTTCTTTCCTTCTCTCTTCCTCTCTTTCATTCTTCTTCTCTGTTCTTCCCTCTCCTCTAATCCTAAATCTAATAGCATTCAAATGGATAATGTTTCTTAATCTTTAGATATCATACCTTGAGTTTCCTTTCCGAGGTCTCCTGGATCAGCAAACTTGACAAATAATGGCTTATCACAACCCTATCCAGAAAATAGATGATAAGCATAATGCTTCCACAAGGACAATTTTGCAACAATAAAGATAAAACCTTTCTTACTCGCATTATATAATTTCCACTAAGTGCATGTATAGCTGCCAGTGCCATATCTCTCCGAGAGTATTTAACATATAACATAACCGAATCCTTCAATCAAGAGGGAAGGAATATATAACCGTTCAGTATTTCCGCTAAGCAAACACAGGAAAATCCAAAACTATAATTTTGAAGGGGGGTGGGGCAGAACAACTGCATCAATCTGTAAGCCCTGATTTTTTAACACAACACCCGTGCGACCCGAAAAGAAAAGCAAATTCAAGATCTAGCAGACACTCAAAGGTTTCTAGCTAAGATCTCAGGGTGCTGGGGGACAAACCACGGTTGTCCTTCCTCTTCATGAAATATACATCTTCAACCAGTCCATATCTTATGAAAATCTGTCACAACAGACACCATCTGTTAGTTTCATGCTCTCAAACTATCAGTAACAGTAACAGCAACTGTAACACTATTTTGAAATGAAATTAAGCGTGCAATATTAACATTTAATACCCTAAAGACCCATCAATTCCCTTAGGCCAAATTGTCAAAGTTTCCATTTGGCTAGAAGAGACAAGTAATTGCCCCACTAAAAAATACTTGTATGCCAAGGGTAGACAAAAGTTTGTATTGCAAACATAGTTGGTGCATGCAACATACTTTCACAAATCCCTATACCATAGACTCTATGTTCAAAGACTCCACATATAATTTTTATGCAAGAGCACCTATTATATGGAAAAGTTCACAGAAAATTGAACAGTTAACACACGGAGATGAACCTGCTGGTGCATATGGCTAAAACGAAACCTAGTTGTTTACCTCAAGAATTTCTCTGATGCAATCCTGGCTGCTCTAATAGTATGATGATCTGGAACCCATTTTACAACACGATTTGGATCAGCACGCATGGGAGAATGAATTCTGATAAGCTTAACAACATAAACACAAATTATCAGGTATTGCCCCTGAAGAAGAGAAGCCAAGAAGAACCAAGAAGAATCAACATACCTAATCAGATCTACACAAAATCAGATCCAAAGACTCTTGGAAGGCAGATCGAGCAGACACAGATCAAAATGCAGATCAACGCAAAAATGAAGTTCTCACCATCGCAGTTCGCATACGTGACAGGGAATTTCAGATCTGAAAAAAATCCCACTCTTGCAGGCTAGTCGACTCCCAGAAAAGACCAAGAAGGAACGAGGAAATGAGTGACTGAACCCTAAACCTCACTTACAGCAACAGAGCAAAGAGATAGAGACGGGCCCGATGCTGAAGAAACAAGAATGAAGCACGCGCACAGAAACGCAAGCTTCAATTGTACCACCAGATGCGGCAAACGGAAGAAGAAGTAAGAAGCAAACTGCTCACCCAACTTCACCATGGCAACGTCGCGAACAGATGAAGATGCTAATACACACCAACGGCGGACTGAAGAAGGACGGAGGAGGACGATGGGATTGGAGAAAGAAGAGGGGTTGATGAACCGAAACTCTGGACACGCACCCCACCGGCGACAAGGAAAAAGGTAAAGGCAATTGGGGTGGGGGTGGAGGGAGGGTGTGGAGTGAGGGAAATTTTTTTTGAAGGGAAAACGCACGGAAGGAGTGAATTTAAGCCAGGATTTGGCGTCTAAGTTTCTTAGACGTGTAAAGCGATATTTAGGCGTCTAAGTATCAGACTTAGACGTCAAAAGTGAGATTTTTGATGTCTAAGTATCAAATTTAGACGTCAAAAGTATTATTTGGACGTCTAAGTTTAAAAGTTAGACGTCAAAAGTTAACATTTTTCACATATAATTACAAAAATGCCACCGCCTCTATTTTTTACTTCCTTTATTTTAAAAAGGACGTCTTATTAGGACGTAAAAACCATCTTTTATAGTAGTGTTTGAGTAACAAGTGTCAAGCGTGTAAATATATATACTAATATACTAATATGTTATCCTTATCATGAAAATTAGGAAATGGGGTGGTCATCACAATTCATTCAATAAGCTACAATTCACAAGAACACTGTAACTTGGACAACCCCAACGTGATACCCATAGCCACCAGTCTTCCAAACACAACCCTCACACATGATCTCAAAATGGGACTTTTTCCCAACACAGTTCCCACAAATCCAAATGCTGTGAGAGCCAAAGTAGCCCCAATGAGAAACACCATTAACCTTATCATCTGTTATGAATTCACCAGCAAGCTAAGGAATTAATGCTCCTATATAAGCTAAATGACAATAATGTTGATAGAATAGTAAATATTAAATAATTATTTCAAAAAAAAGGTGCTTAACTATATAGTATATTAGAACGCCAAAAAAGTATATATCTTATTCAGTTTAAAGCAATATTGAAACATGGTCCTCTTGATTCTTTAATTATACTAATATATTAGTTATATAGCTTCCTGGTCTTGTTGTTGTTGATCCTTAGTTGTTGTTTGAGCCTTCATTTTGTTGACCTCTTTCATTTTGCCCCATAGCACTAAGTACAATCCCAACACTATCAACACTGCTCCGATCATACTGTACATACAATCCAACAAATCCGAATCAAGTCAAGTCCACTCACACTTATATAGAACGGCTAATATAAATCGATAAACACATTATTGATGCTTACCTTCCAAGGAAGAGTTTCTCATCCAAAACATAAGAACCAGCAATGACCACAAAAAAGAGCATAATAGGACTGTAGGAAGACACAAGCAAGGGTCCCTTCATCTGCACACACCACGCTATTGCTATCACCATCACTCCTGATGCCACTATGCCCTGCATATATATGATAACTCTTCAGAATTCATTCATATTCTCTATTCATATTTATATATTGTCTCCTTTGGAAATTTTTGTCTTTAGATCCATCTCATGCCAAATGACAATAACATTTGTGTAATTAAGTGACTCTATTTATCTTTTAATTAAATATAAAAGAAATATAGTAGAAAGGCTTGTTTTGGTGCTAAATGTAATACACACACATTTTGTCTCCCAACGATGAGTAAAAATGGCACCATTGACAAATAAAAGTGGCATCATCAGCAAGTTATGAGATTTTTCATACATTATTTTTCTTCGTTGGGACCTTTGATTTTCCCTAACTTTTTTTCCTAAACTCTTCATTTTTTTTTTATATTAATATCTGAGTCCCTCCTAACACAAGTGTCTCCTCTATGACTCAAACTTGAGCTCCCAGAGAGATTTATTAGGGTTTTATATTGCTAGATCAACTCCACGTCGATATAAACTCTCCGTATTGATGACACATTAAATGAATTTTTTATTTGAGGAGTAGTTTCCGGTGCAAATAATTAAAAATGATACTTTATGAAAGCTAATGCATATTATATGTAGTTTTTATAAATAATTAATTTAACCAATTTCAATTCTTTTAATCTTTACAATTTACTTATCTAGTTTAATTCCTATATTTAGAAACTGGGAGTACTAAATGATACTCCGGTCCTAATTATAGGAACACTTTCGTAGTATAAATTGTATTACAAAAGTGTTCCTATAATTAGGACGGTAGTATGACATTATGACATGCATAATTTGAAGCAAAGGAAAGAGAAGAGAATGATATGAAGCATACGGCAAAAGCAACAGTGAAAAGCCTGAGGTTCCAACCCAACCTCCACTGCCTCCAATCTCTTTCAACGCAAAGACCAAAAACAGTGGATTGTATCGCCGCCATTGTTGACATCAGTGCCGTATTTGTGAGATGGCTTGGATATTCACTTGGCGTTTTGCTCATCACACCCTGTAAACGACAATGATAAAAAAGGGAAGTATTTATTGAAAAGGATTTAAAAGTAGTAATGAAAAGGGAAGAAATGAACCTGAATGATGAGCCAGATGGCGTAAGAGAAGCAGCTGCAAATGGCACAAATTAACGCCGTAGATTCATGTGAGAGTGCCACGTGGGCATGCGGTTGTTGATGACGTAGATTCATGTGAGAGTGGAAAATGTGAACACGTGGACCTTTGACGAAAGTCATAATCATTGCTCCTCCTATTCCAACTATCGTTCCTACTATCTTAGCCCACCCTGCTGCTTCTCCCAAATTTAAACTCTCCAAACTGTTATATTTAAAAAAAAAACAAAAAATAATATTGCTCAAAATTTGAGGGAAGATACACTTTATATATATTATGGTTAGTGTTTTTTTTTTATATATATACTTGATATTTTATATTATTGTATTGATGGATACTAATAATAATAGAAATGGATAGAAAAACAACCTTAAAATACTAAATGACTGAGAGATAATGCAATAAAATTGCATTATGACCATCACAAGTGACATTTCAAATTAGGATTTTTGAAATCCAAGCAAAAAGTGCCTGTGAGATGGCCGTACAAGAGGAATTTATTGGGAAAATCTATACAGGGACTCAATTAAAGCCCAAAATTTCAACAAAAAAAAAAACCCAACAACTTTCACATACCAAAAAGGGTCTTAGGGCCTTTTCTCGTATAAACGTTAACAACTAAAACAGCCATATTAACAACAAAATCAATACCCGTTAACAACTAAATCAGTCGCATTAACAACAATATTTTAACAACTAAATCAGTCACATTAACAACTAACGTTTTAATGAAAAATCTCAGAAAAGGCCCTAGGGACTTTTTTGGTATGTGAAAGTTGTTGGGGTCTTTTTTGCAATTCTCGGCCTTAATTGGACCCCTGTATGGATTTTCCCGAATTTATTTGGCAAAGCTTTGAATGTGGGATTCAATCTCACCACGACTTGCTTGCCAAGCCACCAATATGATTCTCAACTTATAGAATGCAAAAAATTAACTTATTATTGCCTTTGACTACAGCTCATCCACAAGTTTTGTATAATTACTTATAACATTTCATTAGCTATTAATAACTTTCATTTATTAAGTAACAAATTAAAGTTAAATTTCAAGTTATTCATAAGTTGTATATAGTTATTCCTTATATTTCATTAGTTATTAACATCTTTTGTTTATCAGTAATAAAATGACACTATCAGCTTATTTACAAATTTTGTATATAATGTTATTTAGGTCAAGTGAAAACTATACGATTAATTCTCCACCCTCAAGCAGGGTCGAGAGTCTGAATTTTGTAAGAATAAAAAAATCAAATTGAGTTATTCCAACAAGACTCTGACAATGCTTGAATTATTCAATAGTCCCTCCGGTCCTAATTATAGGAGCAATTTAACCGATTTTGGAGGGATTAAGTAGAAGAGTTAAATTAGTTAATTTTATTCATTTTTCTAAAATGCCCTTATATAAATTTAAAATGATATAAATAAAAGTGAATTACAACCCCACCACATAATTTTCTTTTCAGCTTTCTAATTGAAATAATGATCTTACTATATAAACATATATGTGTGTGTATATGTATACATATAAATCTATCTACACACATGTATGGTATATATACATACATATACACACACATATATATAAATGATAATAATAAGTATAGATAGGGTATTATAGGAAAAAAATTGACAAAAGTTAAAACTTGCTCTTATAATTAGAAAATTTGTTCCTATAATTTGATAGGTCTAATAGAAGAAATTCCATTAAGGTCTCAAGGAAGATAAATTATCACAACTAGGTCCCATAAAATCATCAAATTACTATGAAATCTCAAGAGACCTATAGGCGATCTATTGAAATTGTGAAAAAATAAGTTTATCCTAACTTGTTGATAGTAGCACATTGGTAAGTCAAGGTACCCCCAATAACAAATTCAGGCCCATCAATTGACAAGTTAATGTGCCACTAATAACAAGTCCCGGTGCTACAATTGACAAACATGATAAGTCATGATGCCACCAATGACAAACCAAAGCATCTCAATCAATAAGTCATTGTGCCACAATTGATAAGTCAGAGCACAATAAGTCACAGTGTCACTAATGACAAGTCAAAGCGCTTTATTGACAAGTTGTGCACCTCAATGCAATTCCCCTTAATTTTAAGCATATTATGTTATGATTGTGATGAGAGGTTACCGAAAAGGAAGAGCCATGAGAAAGGTGATGGCGGGAATGAGATTGAAGGAGGCAGAAACAAATGTTGCTGAACTCAAAACCAGGCTCTCTATTTGTAGCCCTTGAAATAGTGTCCCCCTACATCATATTCCTTAATTAGTCTAATTAATCACAATATAATATACCCTCTTGCTTAATCTAGCTCTTTATATTCATTTTAGTTTTGCATTGTTCTTTTTAAGAAAAAAAAAAAATTAAATACCACTTCAACTTTCAGAACTCAAAAAAGACTATTAAACTTGTAAAGGATAAAGAAAAGATTGGGTGTGAATATGGGTTTTTCAAGTTTTGGCTTAGAGACCAAAAAGCACATTTCACACATTTTTTCAGTATCTAACAATTTTGTCAAAACCATTATTATTTTAATCAATCTCATTATTCAATTGGTCACAACCCACAAAAATAGTAATGATTTTGACAAAATTGTTAAGTACTGAAAAACTATGTGAAAGGAGCATTTTGGTCTTTAAGTCAAAACATGAAAAACTCATATTCTTACCATATCCCTTATATGCCATTTACAAGTTTTAATAGTCTTTTCTGAGTTTTGAAAGTTGAAGTGGTATTTAAATGTCTTTTTCCCTTCTTTTTTTCCTTTTTTTTTTTGGTACTTAGTAACAAGGGAGAATTCCAAATAAATACCTTTTGAAATTGCAAAACCCCCAGAAGTCTGTTGAATTTGTAAAAAGACTGAGAGGTACCAAGGACCTATGAGGGATATGCAAATTCGTGTGAAATTATTTTTTTACCCTTAGTTTTAAATAAATAAAAATAAAATAGAAAACCCCCAACCCCCACCACCACCGCCGGCCGGCCACCACCACCACCACCACCACCACCACCGCCGACCGCCGGCCACCACCACCGTCGGCCACGCCACCACCACCGGTGGTGGTGGTGGTGGTGCCGCCGGCCGCCGGTGGTGGGGGGTTGGGGGTTTTTATTTTTTTATTTATTTATTTAAAACAAAGAGTAAAAGGATAATTTCATACGATTTTGCATATCCCTTATAGGTCCTTGGTACCTCTAAGTCTTTTTGCAAATTCAACAGACTTTTGGGGGTTTTACAATTTCAAAAGGTATTTATTTGGAATTCTCCCTAGTAACAAATCGATAAAATGAATTTAATCCTCAAAAATTATTTTTATAGTTTACTCGAAAACTTACCCAAATAACCCACACAAAAATGTCATAAAAAATACCTTCCGACTCAGTTTTGGTTTCCTGTCATAAACCAAAAAAAGAAAGGAATATGAGTTCATATTATGTGTGTGTGTGTGTGTAAACCAACCAAAGTTCATGATGATCAACATCATATCTATATATACCATCAATCACCTGTCAGTGAAAAGAGAAAGAGGGATCATGAAGGCGGTGGCAAACATGAAACGATAAGCATTGAGCACAACGAAGCTCATTCCATCTTCAGTGAGGATCTTGTTCAGAATCGCTGCCGCCGCAAATGACACCGTCACCGCCGTCATCGCCAATGGCACCTTCAGCTCATTCACCACCTTCCTCACTTTCTTCATCATTTCTGTTTCCTCCTTCATCATCTATGTATCTCTCGCACACCATACACTATACTGATATATTATATTGTTACATTTAAGTTTATGTGAGACGTCCAGCGGCTTATATATATATATATATAGAGAGAGAGAGAGAGAGTGCCGTGGAGAACAGGTCAGTCAAAATTTTTCTCTACAACTCCGACCTTTGTTGCTGGCTTCAAAGGATATACTCACCATCGCTCAATTAATCATTTTTCTTTCGCTTATTTTTAAGTTTTCATATATAAATTTCTCAAAATGATGTAAAATCTTAAACACACTCAATATTTTGGTATATATATACAGAAGATGGTACGAGTCACGGTTAAAAAAGAAAAGGCTAAAATCTTCAGAATCCCTCTTTAACTTTGGGTTAATTATATATAATTCTTTTGACATTTTAAAATTTAAATTTAACATCCCTGACCATTTTAATTTTTGACATTGAAGATGTCAAAAGGATGGCTTGGCATTCCATAACTAAAAAGAATTAAAATTTCAAAGTATTAGGGGAGTTATAAGCAAATGTCTTAAAGTTTAGAGAGATACTCCCTTCCATCTAAAATATAGGATAAAGTTTGTAGTGTAATTTGCACTATAAATTTTATCGTATATTTAAAACTGGAGGTAGTACTGTATATTATTATAGCCTAAATTTTTTAATCCATAAAATGCTCATTAATCTCGTAGTCTATCAATAACTTGTCGGAAAAATTATTAGCAAGGGGTTTAATGTTAAAAAATTAACGTCAATTATATTAAATTCTTTTTGACAAACCAATTAGATTAAATTTAAACTTTGAAATATGGATTATATACAATTCACCTAAAGTTTAGCAAAATTTTGTAGCTTCTAGACAAAAGAAAAGTGTAAAGTATAATTTTGGTCATATAAATTTACATAAAGTTTCAATTTACTTTTTTAAGTTTATAAAGTGTATCATCATCCCTTAATATTAACGCTGATTGTCTCATTATAGAAAATGTTGACTCAACAAATTAAATGATAATTTGCAATTAAATATTTATAAATTAAATCATGCTTAAAATTTAATCCTTTAATATAATAAATATTTATTTAATTTAAAAATATTAATAAAACTAAATAAATTATTTAATTATAGCATATGTGACATGATCTCTCTAAAATATTTCTCTGTAACATTAGATTATATATCACTTTACAAGTCAAGCTAATTAGTTTAGAGAACAATAATAAATATAAGAGATAAAATGGGGAAAAAAAATCACATGTTTAGGATCAAAATTCACTTCTAAATTAGATCATGCATTTAGGATTGGAGGGGTATTTTTATATTTAAAAATATAAATGGTTCATATTACAAGTTTAGATCAGAAAATATCTTCATTAAAGTTTTATTTTAAATATTTTCTCATTTTTCATTAATAAAAAAATAGTAATATCAAAATACTGAAAATATATTTTACAAATATAAGAAACTTAATTGAAATTGTGAATTTATACGACCAAACGTACATTTTAATTAAAAAAGAGACTAATAATAGAAAACTCAGTGATTTATCTTTAAAGCAACGTGAAAAATCTTAATCTCAGGGAAAAAAAAAAAAAAAAGCAAAAGTGTGCCTTCATATCTTTAACTTCATATAAGATTTCAGCTTGATTGCTTAATTTTTTAAAGTATTTTTTTAATCTTCTATTATTCACACCTTTAGTCTCAAATAATCACTTTTCATATCATTTTAAGAAATTAAACTTAATATCTCAACATTTGAGGGAAAATGACACTGAGGCCCCAACCAAAAAAACTAATACAAGAAAATTCTCATCACTTGTCAATGACAAGTGAAAGAGCAACAATTGATAAGTAAAATAGTTACTATTGACAAATTATAAGACTTTTCTAATATATTTTTTTTGTTGGGATCTTGATATCATTTTCCCTATTGTTTTCTCAGTCAAGATGAGCTACTCATATATAGATTTTTTTTGGATTGGATGCTCTCACACACACATATAATCAATAACTCTTAAATATAAATTAGTGGATAATTCCAAATATTAATTGGAGCATGCATACATTTAATATTGTGTGTGAGGGACTCATGCTCGTTTGGAATAGTCATTGGAGCTTAGTTTTTCAATAATATTTCACGATATACAAAGTAAGTATGTGAGAGAAGTTTTATCTCGAAAATAAACACATTCCTGAAAGTAATATCAAACAAGCATATATATGTGTAGATAATCTATTTTATAGTTCCGAGATGAAGTTGAAAGCTAAAGGCACAAGGAAGAAAGTTGTGGACGGCAAAACCTAGCTAAGTACGCTCCACAAATTAATTATCATAATCAATTTAATGGAGCTGATAATCTATTTTATAGTTCCCTCTAAATTTACACAGAATTGTTGTCCAGCATTAATGTTCCATATTTTTAAATATTTAACTATCATAACTCTCACCATTTATCCACGTGCATATATATATATGTGTGTGTCTTGTAATTACAGAAAGTATATTCTAAATGCTTGGCATATTCTAGCCCTTTTATTTATGTGTATCTCTGTGATAGACAAACATACAAATGTGAAGATTTTCGTTAGCATCGATCATTCTTTTTGTTTTCTTTCTTACAAGATTATATATTATATTCTCTCTTCTTGTTATTTTTAATTAATCCACAGTTCTACACAAATCAAGAAAATTTGTTAGAATTAATTAGTTGATCATGATCATTTTAATCAAAATTACTCTCTCTTTTTTCATGAATTCCCTTTAATTTAATTAAATGTAAGTTCTTGATCAGCATATCTACTCAATTCCTCTATCAACGCATTGGAACCATCCCCGTTTGGAACATGGAACATTTAAAGAGGGAAAGGAATGGAATGGAAGATGAGAGGAAACTTAAAAAGTTAAAATTGTTTGGTAGACATGGGAATGGAACTAAAGTTGAGGAAAAATAAAATGTTTGGTATGAAGAATTGGTTGTTGGTTAAGTGGGAAGTTGAGGTAAAATTCCCAGATCGCCCCTAAAATAAAAATAAAAAAACCCAAAAAAGCAAAGCAGAAAAAATGCAAGCTCAAACACGCACATTCGTCTCCTTCTTGTCATCTTCTTCCAAATCCAGTTCGTCGTCTCGGCTTCCTTCCGATGCTGTCACCGATTCCAGTAAAAAAGCAGAAAAAACACTGGAGTCCGGATCTTGTTTCCCTCGCTGGAGAGAGAGATTTCTCCGGCGCTGAAACTGATTTCCCGGCGAGGCATAGGCGGAAGCAGAAAGTTTCCCAGATTACACTGCCGTGAACAGAGCTCGTCTTTCAGGCAAAAGACCAAACACGGCGAGACATCATTCCTTCATCGGTCGCACCACACCATCTCTTCCTTTTCCAATCGGTGCTTAGCTCCACACCACCATCGTCGACCCTTCCTCTGTCTGTTACCATCACCGTCAATTTCAGAAGGGACAGAGAGAGAGGCGATCGAAAGAGGAGGAGGAGGAAGTTTCATTCATCACCATTCATCTTTCTTTCACCGTCATCCTAGAACTTTTTTCCTTTCGACCCAGACTGTGGCTGTTTTCAGAGGGGCTTTTTTGTCAAAATAAGCCACTCTCCCGGGAAGTTTGCCAAGATCCCACCAGTTTTGGAGGGAACTCAATTTCCTATGTTTATGGGAGCTTGGAGCTTGGTGGGAATCAGACTTGCAGGGAACTTGGCACGCCAAACGTGTTTTGGAGGTGGGAACTCTATCAAGTTCCCATTCCCTTCCCTCAATTCCCTGAACCAAACGGGCATGTTTCGGATTCATCGCAAATTTAGGGGTAATTTTTATTTTTTAATATCTAAGTGATTATATATAATTATATATACTCCCTCTCGTCTTTAATATAAGATATATTTACATAATTCATTAAATTAATGAAGTTAGTTGAATTAGTTAATACGACATGTATTTTCTAAAATATCATAGTCATCATTCTTAATTCCCTCATTATCTCTCCTTAATTATTGTTGAGGCCTCGAGAAAACATTAAAAAGGGTAAATTAGAAAAAGATCAACAAATATAAAAAATATGTTTTATATTAATGACTAGGATCAATTTCCTAAATATATCTTATATTATTTAAAAACGAGGAGGAGTATCATTCTTATGTCACTAACTACTCTCCAAATAAAGTTAAAAAACATTATCAATCTCAAATATGAAATATGGGAAGAAACATGTTACGGATTTATATAAGGCCCATTAGCGATGCGGCCCAATAATAAGGGGATCTATCATGATCGCCAACAGATCAGATAAGATCATAACCAACCTACAATCAAGGAGAGAATCAAGGGAAATCTCTATCACAAATAGAGGGCCATGAGCCCAAGACCACCGGTGCACTCTATATATACGAGTTAAACCCTAAAGGTACACATATTCTATCTCTACTCTCTCTCAATTGTATATACTCGCACACAGGCACACACCGCACGCCCATTGGCTAAACGGCCATACATGGGTTTTCTTGTAACTCTCCATGGGTCCACATGACGAGAAGATAGTAGGCAGGATTGTCATCCTCTCGCCTTGAAACCCGAGTTATTATCCTCTTTCTGAGGAACCAGGATCCTCCCTCCTTTCTCCTTGGGAACCCAGATGTGTTCATCTTTTAATTCTTCATGGGTCTACATGACGAGAAGATAGTAGGCAGGATTGTCATCCTCTTTCCTTGGAAACCCAGGTTATTATCCTTTTTCCTTGGGAACCCAGGATTCTCCATCCTTTCTCCGTGGGAACCGAGATTTGAGCCATCTTTTCTCCTTTTGGGAACCCAAATTGAGCAATGTGGAATGAAGAATTAGATGCCCTATTCTCATGGGTTTTCTTTTTCTGTTTCTTCATGAATTCACATGATGAGAAAATAGTAGGCGGATTCTCATCCTCCCTCCTCGAGGATCGTCATCCTCTCTCCTAGAAACCCGGACTTTTCAATTCAGTATAAATCTAGATGCCCTATTCTCATGGGTTTTCTTTTTCTGTTTCTTCATGAATTCACATGATGAGAATATAGTAGGCAGAATTCTCATCCTCCCTCCTCAAGGATCATCATCCTCTCTCCTAGAAACCCTAGAAACCCAGACTTTTCAATTCTGGTATAAATTTAGATGCGGGCAATTGAGCAATGTGGAATAAAGGATCCTCATCCTCTCTTCTTGGGAACCCAAATTTGAGCAGGATTCTCATCCTCTCTTCTTGAGAACCCAGATTTGAGCCATATTTTCTCCTTGGGAACCCAGACTTTTCAATTCTAGCATCTGTGTATGCCGTAACGATAAAGGTTGGCGGCTCTTCAGATTTACACACAGGGACCTAAACGAAAATCTCAAAAGGTTTCGTACAGGGACCTAAACAAAAATCTCAAAAGGTTTCGTACAGAGACCTAAGTGAAACTCTTAAAGGTTTCGTACGGGGACCCAAACGAAAATCTCAAAAGGTTTCATAAAGGGACCTAGACGAAATCTCAAAAGGTTTCATAAAGGGACCTAAATGAAATCTCAAAAGGTTTCTCACGGGGACCTAAGTGGAACTCCTAAAAGGTTTTACAATGAGGGACTAAAATGAAACTTCACGCAAATCATGGAGTCGCACGGAGCAATTCAATTGCATAGTACTTCTTGCCGGTTCAGAGCAAACCCATGACAATTTAAAGTGTTTTAGAAGCTAAATCAATTCAAAGAATTCGATGCTCGCAATGATGAGGCATATCGAGAATATGGACAAGCGCTATACTCTCCACTTCTAGCGATTGGAGAAACGGCCCAAAGGAAGAGATTCCAGGAACACCAGCAACCATCAGAATGATAAGACTTGGCAAGAAGACCAAGAGGTTGACAGTTCCCGACGTCAGAAAAGTATGCAGGAGAACGAGCGGCCGAACCGGAGGACGCCCTCTTCCACCGGGAGTCAAGAAAGGAGAAGTCCGCCAGGTCGACGAGCCACCCCCGGCCTCCTCCTACCAATTTTCGACCGATAGACCACCACGGCCTCCTCCTACCGGTTTTGCGAGAAAATGTATGTCGGGAATGTCGACACGTCCTTTCTCGACGAGATCCTCAACGCTCGTTTCCGGAGAAGCTAAACCTTACCGAGTTTAACAAGTATGACGGCTCTCGGGACCCAACGACTCACCGGGAAGATTTTGAGATGATCATGTTGTGTAGAGGCCTTGGAGAACCCATTATGACCGGATCTTTGCCACAACTCTCAAAGGGCCGGCCTTAAAATGGCTCACACACTCTGCTTAGGTGGGGTCGGTCCACAAGTTTGATGACCTGGCCGAGGCTTTCGAGCTCCAATTCGCGACTAGTAAGCGGCAGCCGAAGTCTCAATATACCCTATCCAAAATCCGGCAGCGGCCCGACGAATTACTCCAAAGTTATTTGGATCGCTTTAACCATGCAGCCTTACAGGTACAAGGTTTAAAAGAGGAGGTTCATGTACATCTTTTGGCCGATGGATAGGGGAGTACCACCCGCCTAGCAGATATCATCATTTGGGACGCCTTCAAAAGGATGAACCTCGATCAGGAAGACCTGAAGCCATGCAAAACCACCGACCTCCGGCTCACCCTTGGAACGAATGAAGGATTTAAATATGAGCGAGTTAGATTTATTGTAGCCGACTTCCCATCCCCTTACAACATCATACTGGGAAGACCAACGATTCATAAATGGGACATGTTGATATCTACCAAGCATCAGAAGATAAAAATGATAGGCAACGCCAACCGAGTCGTTACCATCAAGGGCGACCAGAAAGAATCCCGACAATGTTATGTCGAGACGATTAACACAAAGGCAACAACGCCTCAATCCCGACCCTGCTATTGAGGATGGAAGAATTCTTGGCTCTGAATCGAGACATTTTTGCACGGAGCGCGGTGAGGTACCAGGATTGATCCCAATTTCGTTGTCACAGTTAGCCATTCGGTAGGGGTCAACCCCGGTAGCTCAGAAGAAAAGAAAAAGGGCCCCGGATAGGCAAGTGGCCCTGAACCAGCATGTGGACGAGCTATTGGAGGCGGCTTCGTCAGGGAAGTACAATATACCACATGGCTTTCCAACGTGGTAATGGTTTTGAAACCAAGTGGCAAGTTAAGAGTATGCACAGATTACACGAGACACGAACAAAGCGTGCCGACGCCTATCCGATGCCAAACATCGACCAACTTGTAGATAACTCGTCCGGCTACCAACTACTGTCATTTATGGACGCCTATTCCGGGTACAACCAGATCGCCATGCACCCCGATGACCAAGAAGCCACTTCTTTCATCACGAGAGGGAAATTACTGCTATAACGTCATGCCGTTCGGTCCAAAAAACGCAGGGCGACGTACCAGAGAATAATGAATAAGGTTTTTAAGGATCAGATCGACCACAACATTGAGGTCTACGTTGACGACATGATCGTTAAATCATACGATCCCAATAACCATATCCGAGACCTAGAGCAAACATTCAATAAACTAAGGGCGCATCAAATTCGGCTAAACCCGGCAAAATGCGCGTTTGGAGTACCGTGGGAAAATTCCTCGGTTTCCTACTCACTAGCCGAGGAATTGAAGCCAACTCGGACAAGTGTAAGGCCGTGCTAGACATGCAAGCCCCCCGAAACAAGAAGGAGCCCAACGGTTAACGAGGTCGATTGGCCTCGTTGACTAGGTTCTTGCCCAAGTCGGCGAAACGCCTTACCCTTCTTCATATTCTTGAAAAAGGAGACATCGAGCAAGCTGGACCCCGGAGTGTGACGCCGCATTCGAGAAAATCAAGCAATGTTTGGCAACTCCACCGGTCCTATTGAAGCCACAACCCAGTGAAACCCTCTTTCTCTACTTATCGGTTGGGGAGGAGGCGGTGAGTTCGGTACTAGTCCGAGAAGAAAAGAATGGTCAAGAACCCATATATTTCGTCAGCAAAGCATTACAAAGCTCGGAATTAAGATACCAGAAGCTGGAAAAATTGGCCTTCGCCATAATAATGACGGCGCGAAGACTACGCCCTTATTTTCAGGCTCACAAGATAACGGTTCGGACCAGTCAACCAATCCGGCAGGTACTCCATAAGTGGACACATTGGCGGGATGATTAGTTGGGCGATCGAATGTCAGAGTTCGACATCGCATACGAAGCACGACATACCATTAAGTCACAAGCTTTAGCGACTTCCTCAGGAGCTAACCCAACCAAGAGTGATCTCGACAACATCGATCTCTACGGAAGGTGTTCGTCGACGGTTCATCGAACTCAAGGGAAGTGGCGCCGGGATAATCATAGAAAGCCCAGAAGGAGTCACGATTGAATATTCTTTGCAGCTGAATTTCCCCACATCAAACAATCAGGCCGAGTACGAGGCGCTCTTAGCCAGGACTCCAACGAGGCCAAGGATCTCGGAGCCCAAAGAGTCTCGGTCTTTACCGACTTGCAACTCGTCGCCGCCCGTGTAGACGGAGAATATCAAGCTAAAGGTCCTCTCATGGCCAAATACCTCAGCAGAGTCAAGGAAATCTAGGCGGAGTTTGACGAGGTAACGGTAACGCATATCCCAAGAGGGGAAAATATAAGAGCGGACATTCTCTCTAAGCTTGCTAGAATCGTCATGCATCACTCCCTAAAGTCGACATCCAAGATCATAAAAGGGACCCGTTACCTAAAGTCGCGACTGATTCAGGGAAGGCTGGGATGACGTTTCCTTCTTTTGGGCCGAGATAATCCACAATGTTAAAGTCAGAATTAATCTTCTAAGAATGCTTGCAACAGGATCTATCGACCTTGCTGCATGAGATTTGCCATAGCGTTGACCAAGTTTCAATTACAAGTTTTTATTCCAGATGGCATGGAATTGATATTGGCACTTGCCTAAAAGTTTGATGGAAAAGCACACGGTTGGATATAATGAAACCACGTGCCCACCCCCCTTTTAAGACTTTGGAGCGCAAATTCATTTGATGCAGGTACACAAGGTCAAAATTATTCTCTTGCATTGCAGCTTATTATGCAGATGCAAAATTTTGTGTGGCAAGAAGGAAAGAATAGAAATATTGTTTGAATAGGATTGTTTCTTTCATCTTGTTCCATGCCTTTCGGAATTGTTTTATCCTTCAAATTCAAGACCAAAGGACTTAGAATATGATGCAAATATTATAAGGAGGAGCCCACCTCCAAAAGGAGAAAAGGCGGACCGATTAAGCCGAATCGGTTAAAGTCCGGGATCCATATGTGATGGCTACGACCGCCAAATAAAACATGTAGGAATTCTGAGTAAATAAACTCGTTTCCGAAAATCATGTTCAAATTAAACATGTAGAATTCAGGGTAAAGAAACCCGTTCTCAAAAATCATGTTCAAGTTAAACATGTAGGAATCCGAGGTACATAAACCCGGTTCCGAAAATCATGTTCAAAATAAACATGTATGAATTCTGAGTAATGAAACTCGTCTTCGAAAATCATGTCCAGTCTTTAAACATGTAGGAATCTGATGTGCATAAACCCATAATGGATAAACAAATCCGGGGTTACGACGCCCATAATGGACAAACAAGTTAAGGGTTACGACACCCACAACTGGAGAAACGAATTCCGGGTCACGACACCCAGAACAGACCTCGTTTACACTTAATACGTACATCAACTTGGATTGTTTCGATATGAAAACCGTCATCGTCAATGCTAAAGTTTGCATAAATTGCGAGGGTGCGTATCAAACTGGATGGAATCCACCTCCAAAAATAGAACGCCTACCAGTTACTGCCAGTCCCAGTTAAAACCCGGGCTCAGCGTAAAGTCTTGACGGAAACAAAAGATGAACCACGGCACACGGCCTAGACATGGCGGCCAAACAAGTCATTACGGCCAAACACAACAGAAAGGTCAGGCCCAGGGTATTCGACTGGGGAGACCTAGTCCAATGAAGGGCCGACGTCAGTAACAAAAAAAAAAGCCAAAGATGGAAAATTGGCCGCAAATTGGGACGGCCCCTACCGGATTAAGGAAAAACTCAACGAGAGAGCCTACGTTCTAGAAACCACGGCTAGGAAACAAATCAAAAGGACATGGAGCCAACAAAGGCGAGGGTCTGCTACAACTAGACATGGCATGTCATCCACGAAGAACACAACGTGTCCAAGTTCAATTTCAAGAATACTTGACGATATGCTAAAAGAAATGGACAAAGACTCAGGTTACTTCAACCCAAGTCACACATCGATCCTGGGGCACAAAGCTAACACTAGGGCCAACAAGCCCAGGTATTTAAATTACACGAGGCATTGTCATCGGCCCTTGTATCGACAGAGGTCTATAAGCCCGATACACCGACACAGAGGCCCATGCACCGGTAAATTTCCCTTTCAAATTGTCGGCTTTATAAAGTGATCATCTCTTGAATTAATAAAGGTTTTATTAACCGAATGTTCAATTCTATGAGTACTCAAATGATTTTGCTAAATAAGTTTAGGACACAGAGGTCCATGAGCCGTGTAACCAGCAGGGCCCATGCACCCGGTATATATTTTGATGCATCGAAATTGACACCTAAGTAAGAAGGCGAATAGTCATCTTTTGGACCACTGATCGGGTCCACTTGGTCAAAGTGTGTCTGACGACGACCACGGATGAGCATGTGACAATTTGCCCTTACCACAGTTAAAAACCCGGATAACGACTCGAACCCGTAGCGTGGTATATTTAGACACCCCTATTCATGACACTGGTTTCGACACCGAAGAGTACTAAGCGGACTCTAATTATTTAAGGACCTTGGCCGGTCTAGAACTTAACTACGTGCGGTCCATGCATAAAAGTTAAAAGTACACAATGGACCAATTACTTGAATTTTCATTCATAAGGTTAATTGTTCAAAAGTACACACAAAACCGGCATCCTACGCCGAAACAAAAAGAAAAGGAAAGAACTTCTAGCTTGAAGGGGCTGCCTCGTCCACAGGCGCCCCGCCACCCTCGGAGCCAACCCCGGAAGCAGTGCCACGGAATCCCAACAAGTCGCGAGCACCTCGTCCGAATTTGGAAAGTAACACATCCTGTCAGCTCGAAACATGAACTACCGTGAGGGCAACGAGTGGACAACGATTTGTTAAGCGGAAAAGCGTGTTACTAGAAAGTTTAATGCAAGCTCGGACAAGCATCCGAAATGAACACGTTGAAGAATTTGCACAAACAGTAAGTATTTTCCATTTATTATGATTTGCTTACATGTTATTAAATGCAGGAATATAAACCAGACAATTAACCTGGAAAATTGCTACGAAAGCAAATTAAGATGGATGGAAGAAATCCATCCCAGTTCGTGGGAGCAGTGTCACAGAGACAATCATGGCGAGAACTAGAGGGGTATTCCCAAAGAGTCTCGCTGGCGGCGGCTACCGCTACCTCGGATCCTCGAAGGGCGGGACACTAACCGAGCACCGTGATTCATCCGAGATCACTCTTGGCCCCATGTCTACCACCTCGAACCCTTATGTCGTCGGTCTTCGGCATTCCTAGGGCCGGAGGTTACCACCTCGGACCTTTAGGGCGGTGGGTCTTCACCACGGCATTCCTAAGGCCGGAGGTTACCACCTCGGACCCTTAGGTCGTCGGTTCTTACCGCAACACTCTTAGGACCGGAGGTTATTACCTCGGTCGCCCTAAACAAATTATTGCAATCATGAAAGGAAGAAGGGGGATTTGGTTTTTGTGTCATTAATGTAACCATTATATTTCTCGTAATTTTAAGTTAAAATTAATATTAAAAAAAGAGTAAATACCCTTTCTGGTCCCTGACAAAAAACACAGACCCCATTTTGGTCCCTGACAAAAAAACCGACCCTTATTCGTCCTTTTTATGAGACTAAAAATGACCTTTTGGAAATTTGTGAGGGATCAAAATGTCCACCAATCGACCCTTATTCGTCCTTTTTATGGACTAAAATGGACCTTTTTTTTTTCAGGGACCAAAATGGGGTTCGTGTTTTTTGTCACGGACCAGAAAGGATATTTACTCTTAAAAAAAATAAATGTGGCATTCTTTTTCTCCCATAAAAAATTTAGGCCATATATGTGAGCATAATGTTCAAGATTTGGATCACGTCCCTAAATAGTGTCATCTTGTTAAATAAAGTTGGGCTCTAATCCTCTCTAGCTCAATATGAGCATTCCTCCTCATGAAACCTTTGAGAGTGGCTCTTTAGCAATTTAACGGATTCAGTTTCTCTTATCATCATTTTCTCATCATCTCTCATAATCTCTAAATCATGTTTGTCCAATCAATCTGAAAAGTCAGAATACTATTTTGGTTTTTCTCTCCTCTTCCAAATCGACGGTCCAGATGAACTCATAAAGGATGATGAGAAAGAGAATGGTGAGAGGATCTACTTCTCAATTTACATCCTAACCTTATAAGCTGCAATTTGTAACATCCAAACCATGGTTTCAGAAGGTCTTTTTTTTGCAAGTTGAGACAAAACTCCTCTTACATACTTACATCGTAAATCATAAAAAATATTCTCTAAAAACTAATCCAAACACACATAGTAATGTGAGGCTCAAAACTAGTGAGTTTTCAATAATATCACACATTCACTTTTCAAGCACGTTCACTCTGTTAGAGGACTATCTGATCACACTAGACAGCTTGATAACACTTTGAACATCTTTTAAAGATAATTCCCCCCCCCCTTTTTTTAAAAAGATTGAGGTAAAGGTATAAATTTGGTCCAAAATTTTTTGCTGAGAAACAATGTTATCTTAGAAGTAGAAGGAGAAATTGTCTTTTTCCGTTAAAAAATTAATGGTCAACGTCAATTTTTTCACGATTTAGGGCAATATTGCTACGTTTTGAAACTTACGATGTAACATTGAATTTGAAAAAAAAAATTAGGGCAACATTGCTCATAGGAAAAACTTTTTGAACAAATGTACACCATAACCCAAAATAATAAAATAATAATAATAATAATACAACTTTTTGAGTACTTCAATCAAAATCCAACTAATTTCCAAACAGGCAATTAAAGAATTTGTAAACTTAGCAGGTTGAGGCAAGGTTGTAACCTATATGAAGCCTTGAAGGCTTCGTACAAGACATGGTTTCATAAAAATAAAAATAAAAGGAAAAAATGACACCAAAGCCCCAATTAAGAAAAATAATATTAGAAAAGTTTTATAAGTCGTCAATAGTAACTATTTCATTTGTTAATGGTTACTTATTCACTTCTCATTGACAATCTATAAGAATTTTCTAATATTATTATTTTTTTAATTAGGACCTCATTTTCCATCATTGTTATAAAAAAAAAAATGACAAAACGTCACCGTTTCCCTTGCACTTATTGAGGACAAAGGGGATATTCCCAATGCATATAATGAACTAATAAGACAAAATAATTACCTCTCTGCCGATCAAAACAGACAAATTTGCAGAGTTTTCTTGGATTCATCGTTCATTACTACTGGCCTTAAGCAACTTGGAAAAAAAATGATAATTCCATTCCTAATTATAAGACCGGATTGAATTTTTTTTGGAGAGATTAAGGAAACTAAATAAGTTATTTAATCATATCATATGTTGTATATTCTGTATCCTTATATTATATATCAGTTTTTTAATCAAACTAATATTTAGAGAGAAAAAATATAAATACAAATACTCTAAAATAATTTAATTAGTTTTTTTAATCTCTCTAAAAAATTAACTTGATCTTATAATTAATTAAGACCGGGGAGTAATAAAGGAATGCCCAAAAGAACAAATGCTCATGACCCAAATACTGAAATATCCAAATTTTCATAAAAATTTAATTCCATTCAAAGGAAAAAAAACAGACAAGGCCAAAAGGTTGAAGAATCACAACAACCAAAAAAAAAAAAACTCTCTTAGGTTTTACAATAAATGATAAATTTAACTTTGTGGACTATTAATCTCCAGGATCTTCTTCTTCATCTTCATGATCGATCATCATCACTCTGTTTTTTTCTCTTCCCCTGCTTTCTCTGCTTCCTCTGTTTTGGGCTTCTCTGCTTCTTGAGGCTTCACTTCCTCTGCTTTGGACTCTTCTTTCTTAGCTTCCCCTCCCTCCTTTATTTCCTTCCGTTATGCCAACACATACATCACAAAATTATTATTCACCCAATAATCAAAAATCCTTTTTTTTCATGAGGATTTCAAAACCAAAATATAAAAAAGAAAAGAAGAAAAAAAAGCACTTTGAAAATAAAATTCTATAGAAAAAGGTGAGTTTGATTCTTGAAATTGAAAAAATAAAACATCTTTTAATTTTTCCCAGACTGAATAGTAATCATTATGATATAGCTTTAATCATTCACAATGATGTAATTGTACAGATAATAAGATAAAAGAATATGATTATGCATAACATTAACTTTTTTTTATATATTTAATATCTCTTTTATTTCTCTGTCTTTCTGCCCATCTTACATCAATAAACCTTCATGTCAATCAACCAAGTTCATGAACTTACTGGAGATCTTCAATGATATACATACATACATACAAACATATATATATTGAAAGAACCACGACTCAGTGATTTCAGATTTTGCTCAAAGCTTGGATTCATAGTATAGATAGATATAAAAATTATAGAAAGCCAACTTAGTAATAAACCATAAGTAAATCACATCGTTTATAAGCAGAGTACCTCAGTAATCAGAGTGCTGAGAGATTTGTCATCAGAGGCTGATGGGCCCCCCTCTGTGGTAGTAATGGTGGTATTCTCCTCCGTCTGAGCCTTGCCGGCCGCCGCCTCATCCTTTTCCGGTGGTGGGGCTGCTCCTTCAGTGGTCTTTGGCGCACTCCCACAGTTTCCCATTTCAACAATTCTCAGTTTCAAATCAAAGCCTTTGAAGAAGAAGAAGAAGAAGAAAAATGGAGAAATGAAAGGACTTCTTATGATTTGGAAGGTTAAGTTGGGATGTGGATTGGGAATTTTATTTTATTTTTTTGAGAAGGCCAATAGGTGCAAATCAATTATAGTTGCTGATGAGTTATATATATTTTAGCCAACGTTGTTACTGCTTTTGTTATTATAATATATATATATATATACTCTCCTCGATCTATAATATAAAAGTTGCTTCTAAAAGAATGAAATGATTCATAATATAAGTCATTTAGAGAATAATTATTATTATTTTTGTCAATTTTGCATCTATAATTAATGTTTAAATATGATTCATTATATTTCTCTCTCTCCTTCAAAACCTAATTTAATATGAGTGAAGTTGTAAATTTTCTTCAATTTAGGACGAATTTAATTAGTTAATTATCAATTCTTGGTTATGATAAATTAGTTAAAATGACTTATATATTTTTGTTTTTTTGATATATATATATATATATAGAAACACACAGACACAGACATATATATGAGTTTGTTTGTGGAATCATTGTTGGGATGGTTACAGCTATGTTGGATCGGCAATCACAGGCTGTGATTGTGGGCAATCAACCAACCTCTTTTGCTTTAAAAAATGCATTCAAAATCATTGGCCTTTATCATACATTAGGTGGGCCATATCCATTCCATGAAATTTATGTACCCTAGGTTGTGATAAGTAACAATATTTATAATTGGGAAAATTCATTTTAGGGCCCTTTTAACAGGAAAAATTTAAAAAAAGCCCCAAGATTTTGACAATCCCAGAAAAGGCCCTAGGACATTTTCTAGGATTGTCAGATTTTTGGGTGAATTGTTAACAGGGCTGATATAGTTGTTAACGGGTAGGTCATTAACAACTAAATCAGTACGATTAACAACTTTTTGCTAACAACTAAATCAGTACCGTTAACAACTATATCAGTACCCCGTTAACAACTATATCAGTCATGTTAACAACTCACGTAGATTCTGAAAATCCCAGAAAAAGCCCTGGGGCATTTTCTGGGATTGTCAGAATCTTGGGGCCTCTTTTAAAATTTTCCCTGTTAAAAGGGCCCTAAAATGAATTTTCCCTTTATAATTTATTATTAATTACTTATATTTGTAAAGGGATTAATGTTTCTACTTTTGTTATAAAAATATTTTGTCTGTTGTATTCACATAAAAGTGAGTGGGTCTCATTATAAAGAGAAAATATATATATTAGTAGGATCCATTCACTTTTATGTGAATGTGGCAAAAAAAAATAAAAATCTACGGCAAAAGCAGAAATATTAAACCCATTTTTAATATAAATGAATGTATTTTAGAGCTTTTTTAAGGCTAGATTACCATCTTTGAAATACAAATCGTTGGGTGGGTTGTTTTATCTTAACCAGTGGTCTCACATTTGAGCTCTAACCTTGAGTATATAGCTCTAATAATTACTTGGAGGCAACAATATTCCTCATTGTGGGACTACATTTTCATATATTGAAAAGTAAATACCCTTTCTGGTCCCTGAAAAAAAACGTGATCCCTATTTTGGTCCCTTACAAAAAAAAATGTCCGTTTTAGTCCATAAAAAAGACGAATAAGAGTCTATTGGTTGACATTTTGATCCCTCACAAATTTCCAAAATGGCATGTTTAGTCCCTAAAAAAGGATGAATAAGGGACCTTTTTTTTGTAAGGGACCAAAATGAGGTCCGTGTTTTTTGTCAGGGACCAGAAATGGTATTTACTCTATATTGAACTAATCAGTTGCTAGTAACACCAAATACTCATAAATTAATTCAAAAAATGTAAACCGTATTTATGTTTTGATTAAACTGACTTTTGGTTTAGTACAATGTGTAGGATTTGTATCATTAAGAACCCTTTGTGATTTACAAAAGTTATATCAACATATTTATAAATATTTAAATTTCAACCTTTTTATTTTTTTTTAAGAAGATTTATTTCATTTTAATTTTTTATTGAAATTTTTTAAAATTTCAATAATTTTCATTTTTAAAAAAATATTGCATAAAATAAAAACATTCTTGTAATAGTGTGTAAACTTAAAATAATGACTAATAATAGTTTGGTGAAGTTAAAAAAGATAAAATAGCTCTTAAGCATTTTTATTGATTAAAAGTCTTATAAATGAAAAAAATTATATTCAGAGTTTCACTTGATTTATAAGTATCAAACGTATACTAGGTAATTCAAAAAATATATATTATTAAATAATATAAATCATTTAAATTAAAGCAATATGAACATGATATAATTAAACAGCATAATAATGGAAATGTAATTATTTGACAGAGAATATTCTCAGGCATATTCAAGTATAGCTCTTTATATTGCAGTATACAAATTAAATTTTTTATAACAAAATTTGGCAGTTCTCTACAATGATTAATGTGTTGGCAAAAGGAGGATCTTTAGGCCAACAACAAACAATAAAGAGTGGTACAATTGGTTAAAGCCTCAACTTTTACATTAAAAGGGAGAAGGTTTAATACCTACTGGTCGATGTGAGGGTTTCATTAGTGGAGGATCTGTAAGTACTTCTGTAAATGCTCTTTGAATCTGGAGGTGTGCCCTGACCCTGTTAGGTTACCGGTGTCTATCCCCATCAAAACTTTACCAAAAAAAAAGGAGGATCTTTAGTTTAAACAAATAGTCACACGAATCTTGTTAATAATAAATACTCCTTCCGGTCCTAATTATAGAATATATTTAACCGATTTTGAGGAGATTAAGGAAAGAAGTTAAATTAGTTAATTTTACTCATTTTCCTAAAATATCCTTATATAAATTTAAAATGACATAAGTAAAAGTGAATCAAAAGCTCCTGTCACACACCTCTCCGACCTAGAATTTTCATTTCCACACTCTATCTAATTGAAATAATGGTCTTACTATATATAATATATGTGTGTGTGTATATGTATATATGTAGATATATATACATACATATATGTGTGTGTACATATATCTACGCACATATATACATACATACATCTATGTACACACACAAAGATGTATGTATGTGTCTATATATATTTGTGTGTAGACACACACATATATACATACAGAGACACTCACACACATATATCTAAAAGTTTCATTGACTGGAAGAATTCACCAAAAACCAAACACACTTGAGAGAATAAAATAAGGATATTTTAGGAAGAAATTGACAAAAATTAGAATGTTGTCCTATGATTAGGACCAAAACCAACTCTCAAATGTTATTGTAACATCCCAATTTTTAAAGCAGAATTTTTTTTTTCAATCAAAGTAGAGCATGGGAGCGAAAGAGTAACTGATCATAACAAAATATGAATCATAGTGTAACATAGTATTGACATTACAGTGATCCTACTGTTCCAAAAGTAAACTATTGTTCAATAGGTAAGTACAGAAAGCGATAAGATAACTCCGGCCGGAAGCCTACTCCTGGTGCTTTCCCCTGTCGCCGATCCGTGGTCCTCCGGATCCTGAAGCTACAGCTGAGATTCAATTCACCGCATTGAATCTCAGGTAACGGTTAACCTTATGCTCAAATAAAACAGTATATAGACAACAGATATTCATGACATAACAAAGAACATCTTATCGGATAAGTGTGACACGCATGAACATAAGCATGGAGCAATGTAAGGTCCTACACAACAACATTGTGACACAGACAGACATAAGCATAAAGCGGTATGTAAAGTCCTACACAAATATAGCTCGCACATTACCCCGTGCCACGATCACGTGTCCTCAGCGCTAGGAAAACTCAAAACGGTATTATCATGTCTTATAACCTGTAGAAGGCTGTATGTAAAGCGACGACCCTAAGCAGAGCCCCGGTATATGAACGTATCTATGACATATATGTATATGAGAGCTATAGGATTAATGTTACAGTACGCGTCCGTACCTTCGTTGATGTACGTAGATGTTTCTTTCGACGCCATTTTGATTTTCGAAAATAAAGACTAAAATAGCCCTCCCATATGATATCCAATCATACTTGAAAAATTAAAGGCTATTCTAGCATTACAACCCCTACTTTTGAAAGAGCTATAAAAGCTTCAACTTTTCAGGTACTCGATCCCTACCAAGTTTTTACCTCGTCAGGCATTTTTCAATGCAATGAGGCCTAAAAACAATAGTAGGAATCTCATTCCCTACTTACTAAAACTATCTAACAATTCTACTAACTACCGAACTAAAAACTAAAGACCGAAAGACTTACCCGTTGAAGACTTCTGCAAAATTTTTCCAGAGCTTCTCTCTCTTCTTTCTCCCTCTAGGAATTCGGCCAAAGGAAAAGGAATGGTGTGAAGAGAAATGAAGAGAAGTCATGCCTATTTATAGAAAACCTAAGGGATACATTTGGAATTTTTCACTTTGTTTACAACCTTGGAAAATCAAACCAAAAATGGTGTTTAATCCTTGACCATGGAAGCCTCTTGAACGAAATTAAGGAGTGATGTGGCTGCTTTGGAGTGGTCCAAAAATGGTGACTTGGGTTGCTTTAAACCCGGTCTAATAGAATTTCCCCGATCGGTACCCGATTCGCGTGATTTCGGAGAACTTTCAAAATTCTGGATTTACAACTTTGAAGACATGTCCTCACTTACTAGAAATGTCCAAGTTAACCTAAATTTTGATCCCATATAGGGCTCCAACAGTCCAGTTGAAGTTTTCTCGAAAAACGTGTCCGAACGTGTCCGGTGTCGAAACGTATTTTGGAATCATCAACTTCTTCAGAAAAATTCACTGATTCCAAATATGTCAAGATAAATCCAAACTCATTCCTAGATGTTGAGTTAGAATTTATTTTCTTTATATCCAAAAATATGCCTATATGCATTTTTCCCTATTTTGTTTTATTAGGAAATGCACAAATGGCTTCAGAATTTACTTCCGGAAGAGTCTAACGGAAGATAAAATTCCACTGATCAATATTTTTCCTTGACTTTGGAAATCTCATTCCTAGATCTCTAGGGGTGTGCATGACAACCATTCAGTTCCCCAGCACTGTTTCTGAGATGAAACAGTTTTTTCTGATTCTGTGCCTTGCAAGAGTTTTGAGAATCAGAATTACGTTTGTTAACTCATTTTATTTTTACTCCGAGAATCAGAATTACGTTTGTTAACACATTTTATTTTTATATTCAAAAAATGAGAGAAAGAAGAAAGGTTGTATGTTGAGGAATAAATTCTGATTTTGTGCCCAGAAATAGAAAAGCATGAATTTTCTGCTTTTTTTTTCTATTCCCTAGCACAAAAGTTGAACCGGTTCATCCCTGTAACAAAAAAATAAACCGGATTTACCAAACAGATTTCTCATCCATTTGTGTTCCGGGGAACTGAAATTAACAAAAAACACATTCTGGGAGCGTTACCATGCACACCCTAGATAGGATTCGTTTCCTAAATATTAAATTACTATTCATCATTTTTTACTTTAATTAATTTTATTATTATAATATGTGCAACTTGCAACAATTATTTTTCATTTCCTTTTTCATTTTTCTTTTTCTTTTCATTTTCTCTTTTTTTTCCTTTTTTTTTCTGCCCATTTTTTATTTCGTTTTTTTATTAATTATTTAATTAATTAAATAATTATTTTTACATAATTTTTACAGAATTTTCCCATTGGTCCATTCTTGCATTTAGGCTTAAAAATACCTAAACTCAACTATTTTTCTCCAAAATTTCCAATTAATTAAAAAATATGTTTTTACTAATTTAAGGCCAAAAACCACTAATTTTAGGGTTTCATATAATTATTCATGAATTTCATTTACTTATACTTAAGTAATTAGCCCAATATTACTTAATTACTGTATTATCACTTGTTGATAATTTTCTCAATTGAGATACCTTATTACCATCATATTCTTGTATTAACATTAGAATTCCCATGTCTCTTGCATTACTTTAGAAATTACAAGGGTATTTTAGTCATTTCAATACTTTTTAAGTATTTTTCTGCAATTTCTCCAAGTTCATAATTTATTAAATTACCATAATTAGAGATAGCATACTCTCTTAATTCAGTTGATCATTTTACTGCCTTTTAGTATTTTTCATAATTTTTCTAAGCTATTTACCCTTTCCAGGGGCATTTTGGTCATTTTGGCACTTAGGCCCTTAAATTCCCTGATTTCCTACAGAATTTCAACTTAGAATAATAGGCTAAATTCACACAAGTCAGGAGACATTAATTTCACTTATCAGAAATATCCAATTTATTCATAATATTCCAGATAATAAAATCCGGGTATTACAGTTATCTTATAATTAAGACCGAACTTTATTTCAAAGAAAGGTTAAGATAATATCCATAAAAACAAATATCTACACATAGATAATTAACATCAGAGTAAGAGCGCCTATGAAATCCAAGATTTTCAGTCAATTATAGTCATTTATTGTAAGAATATTTTGTCAAAAGGAATTTAAATTACATTTTTATAATCAAAGTTTTTCACCTTTTGGTTAGAAGATGAGACACCGTAATATGTAATAAATAAAAAGGGAACCGCAGAATTATTAACTTTTAATATTATTTTTTGTACAAAGCTCTGGCAGAATCTCAACCATACTAAAGTGACAAGCAAAATTTTAAAAAATAGTATGCCAATGAAACATTTTGGGAAAATTACATTCATGTAAGAGAATATACGACATAAAGTCCCTGAAAATCTCTAATTTTACAAACAAGTCTTGTGGGCATTGAGGTAATAAAATTGAACTGTTAAAAGACTAAAATATCCTTAGTAAAAGGGAGAAAAACCAGACAAATTCTTCTTCGCTTCTGTGTCTCTCTCCCCCTGTTCGAAAGTTCATCGCCTCGTCACTGTCATCTCATCGCCGTCGCGAGACCGTGTCCGACGCCATTGCATCTCCTGCTTTATTAAAAACCATTTTATATTTGCTCTTCATCTCCTGCTTCCATCGTTTCAGCCAGTGGCGGAGCCAGGATTTGATATTTGTGGGTGCACAATTAGTGGTGGGATTTAGGGGTTCAAGGGCAGCGCCCCCGATTTTTTTTTAACGGAGAAATGAAGTTAAAAAAACACATGATGAAAAGAAAGTAAGCATATTAAGTCCTCATGCAATGGACCAAAAATGGAAAACAATCAAGGAACAACGGAATATGCACATAAAGACATTAAACAACCAACCAAGTGTTTGATGGGTGACAAAAGAACTTGTAACAACACATAGAAGTAAGAAGCATAATTCACCGGGTTCACATTATTCTTGTCTTCTCATGTAACTTTATTTGAAGTTAGAAAGAAAGAAAACACATTTCTAAGTTCTCTAGTTCATTCAGCAATAAACACAATTTAAACTAATAAACACAAAAATCAAAAGGAGAGCACAATATCAAAATCAGCTTGCTGATATTTAAACTAAGATCTCTTAGTGAGGAGGGTGAATAAATCATATGAAAAAAAGAAGTTACCTGTAATCAGCATGCTTTCTCTTTTCCCCCATTACTCTGGCATTTTCCTTAAGAGTATTTGGTTACACTTCATCTCCTGAAAGCATTTTATTAACAAGGTCATAAAATGAAAGGCTTGCCCAAAAGAAAGAGTGAGAGAGGCTGCTGGGGGGGGTGAATGAAAAAATAAAAATAAAGAGATATAGGGGGTGTTTGTGGGGGGGGGGGGTTTGAATAAAAAAAGATAAAGAGAAAGAGTGAGAAAGGCTGGGGGATCGAGCAAAAAAAAAAGAGAGAGGCTGGGGGTGTTTTGGGGGGGGGGGGCGGTGAATGAAAAGAAAAAATTAAGAAAGTTGTCCCGCGTGGGTTTGAACCAGGGACCATGTGTGTAAGTAACCTTTGTAATAACCAACCACGCTGCTCAATATTTGTAGCAAAGTTCCTTCAAAATATATATATACTCTAAAACTTTTTGTGGGTGCACTTGCCCACATAAGCACCAATGTAGCTCCGCCCCTGGTTTCAGCTGCAGCGGCAGAACCATTTTATTCGCAGCCTTACTGCAGTCTGCATGACGGACGGCCTCCTCCATCATCCTTGCTTCAAGGCCAACCTCCTCTTCCCAATTTCTCCCCTGGTCTCTTCAGTACTGTGCGGAGAGAGTCAATCAAGGAGGAGAAAGAGGGAGGCAAATTTGCTGACTTTTTCGGGGTTGTTTGGTGCAAATGACAGAATTTGGTTCCTGCTTATTATGGAAGAGCTATAGTGGGGCTTGCCAATTCCCCAAATTCAATGATGATGCCTCTTCAAGGCTTTGAAATGGAGTGCGCTCCATTTGTTTGATCTAATGCCACAATGATGTTGGATCTCCAAACACACAGAAACTAGATGTCCCATTTGGAAAAATAGGTTTCTAGGTCAATCTTACGACATTTAGTAACATGGTCTTGAGTTTTCATAAGCTTCTTTGCATTGGCACCCATGTGAGAACTAGCAATCTGGTGCTATGAATTGGAACTCAATGCTATATTTGGAAGAATAGTTTTCTTAGCCAAGAGCTTGGTGAATCTTTTGTAGTGTGATGAATTTCTCTGCAGTATTTGCAACCCTGTATTTAATGACCGCACCATCACTCTCAATATTGATACAGGAGAACGGTTAAAGGAAGAGAGCAAAATAGATAAGCAAGTTTGATTGTAATTAGAATTAGTCATGAATATTCATGAAATATATTTCGTAACTTAATTTATGATCAACTCAGTTACTCATTGTATTTACATGACATCAAAAGTTAATTAAGATTATCTAACTTTTTTGTATCTGAATGGTTATTATTGTAACAACATTTGTAAACTTCTATTATCATTGCAAACTAACCAGATTATGTAAACATACATGAAGATACATTGACAAATTCATGGTTGTCTATTGATAAGTTTATATGTCTATGTTGACAAGTCAGGGAGTTGACAGTGACAACTCTTTGACTTGTCAAAATAATATGTTCACATAATTAATATGAAATTTTCATAATAAACGTTGTTTATCATAGGGTTTGCCCTTTGCCCACATTATGTTAAAATACATGAAGATCTATCAACAAGTGCAAGGCATTGCATTGACAAATCCATGAGCGCTCATTGACAAGTATATGGGTATCTATTGAGAAGCCCATGTGCCTAAAATGAAAAGTGAAGTAATTGACTTTGACAACTATTATTTGTCAAAATAATATGCTCAAATAATATGAAATTACAACTTGTTTATAACCTAATTACATTTTGACCACAATATGTGAACATATATTAATAAGTGTAGGGGATTGCAATGACAAGTCCCTAGGCGTCCATTGACAAGTTCATAGGTCTGCTTTGACAAGTTCATATGCATCCATTGACAATTGCATTTACATCATAATACACATTTTCATATAAATAGCATATTATATCCAACTTTCATTTACATATTCAAATGCATCTATAAGGTAGTAAATCTATATTCACATTCCATCCGAAAAAATCAAATGCATCTACAAAGTGGTAGGTCCACAAATGTAGTTGTATAAAAGGTTAAAGTAAACTTCATAACAACTTCGTTACTCTTTTTTCCCACTATTCATTGTTTCAAACTCTTCATAACTTGTGTCTTCCTTAATGGTTTTTTATTTGACTATACTCCCAATATATGTTATATCATCGGCTCCACTGATTACAAATCATCCTCCTATATAAAGGAAACATAGGAGATTTTTCTTATACATACTAGCCGTCACCATTATATTGTCAACCTGCACAATACAGTTGGCAATAACAAATTTACCACACATATTAACAACACATTCTAACTTCATAAGTAGTTGTTATTAACAAGTTTACCACCTATATTAACAACTATCGCTGCCTCTATTAACAAAACATTCTATCTTCATACACCAAGAGTTACAACCACAAAACTTTCATATCATGTTGATTAGTTCCCATTTTTAATGCATAAACAAAATATAATATACCAAAAAACATAGAAAATGGCGAACGGTGATGCCAACGACCAAAGAACAGGTGACGTCGACGATTAGGTGACAACTATGATCACTCGATGACGACCCACATAGTCACGCGATGGCGATGGCGACGAAGCTGGGCATATGAATGTTAGAGCTTTCTATGGGACAACTTATCACTATCGACGACCGCGATTGGAAATGAACGGCGATGGTGACAAGGGGCTATATGGCGATGGTGACAAGGGGCTATATGGCGATGGTGTATTGCTATCAAGAAGAGAGAAAAAGATTGGGGCTATCGGGGAGAGATAATACATAATTGGTGTTTTGAATTTTTTTGCCTTTTCCTCAAATTCAATAAGGGTATTTTGGCCTTTGCACAATTAGAATATATTACCCAAATTTCCCGCGGGATTCCGTTAAACTCTTGCGGAAGTTAATTCTGAAGCCGTTTGTGCTTTTTCCTAATAAGACGAAATAGGGAAATTCTGAGAAAAGGCCAGATAGCCAAGAGGACGAAAAGGTTATGTTGTGACATTTGGAAAAGAATTGGGAATTTTCATAAACATATTTGGATTGAGTGAATTTTTCTGAAGAGATAGGTGTTTCCGAAAACAAGTTTCGACACCGGACGCGTTTCGACACGTTTTTCGAGAAACTTCGGCTGAACACGGAATGCCCTAGATGGAATCAAGATTTAGATTAGAATAGACATTTCTAGTAAGTGAGAACTTGTCTTCAAAGTTGTAAAATCAGAATTTTGAGATTTCTCCGAAATACGCGATTCGGACACCGATCGGAAACTTATCGGTAAGATAGGCTTCTTGAGGAAGTAAGTGACATCACCACCATGACATCATGGCTTTAAATGATGATGTCAGCTGCCAAGTGGCTCGGTGAGGATCATGACACCTTGCGAAGTGCGATCCAACTTGAGATTAAAGGAGAAAAAGGTGCGAATTTGCCCCTGGAAATCTCTATAAATAGCCAACTCTCTTCATAAGTTTTCCACACCACTTCTCACTAGCTTGGCCGAAATTTAGAGAGAGAAGCTCTGGGGAAGGAGTCTGGGGAAATCTGTAGCGAAGCTCTGGGTAAGTTTTTCGGTACCGAGCTTTTAGCTTCCGTAGTTCTTTCAGTAGTTAGTAAAGCTAGAGTAGTCTTTATTTTTATGATTAGATATCATATGATAGGACTATTTTAGTCAATATTTTCGAAAATCATGATGGCGTCGAAGTTCTAAATCACTAATGGAAGTGATATTACTCTTATAGGACGTCGAAAACCTAATCTCTGCCGTTACGCTGCCCGACGAGCCATTTCACGTTTTTCCGTAGAAAAGTACGATTTCCGACGGAAGTGCCGTCTACCGTCAACGAAGGTACGTCCGCGTACTGTAACACTAATCTGATGTTTATGGTATGCATGTATGTGCTAGGTGTATTGTATGTGATAGCTTATAGCTCTGTGGTATGTCTATGTGCTGTTTATATGTTCATGTTTGCTATGGGCGATATATCTGCATGCTTTTGGGCGATATATGTATACATGCTATTGGGCGATATATGTATGCATGCTTTTGGGCGATGAGTGCACATATACTGTTGTTGATATGATTGTCTCGTGGTCCATATGTTGTGTCTGTAAATATGAGGTTAACCGTTACTCCGAGATCCTATGCGGATCTCACTTTAATATAGCATCGTGCTCCCGAGGACCGAGGACCGAGGAGAGAGACAAGCAAATCTCGCGTAGATACTACAGTGAAGACTTCCTTTCGATGTTTCGGCGGAAGTCTTTCCCTTTTGTTATTATCTGTTTTTGAAATACTCAGTTACTGTATCGTAGTTGTAACCAGCCAGACTTACGGCAGTTTATAAATATATATCAGTTACTCAATCGCTTTGTTGCTCTACTCTGATGTTTTCAAATGATGTTTGATGAAAAAAAAAAATTATACATTTTGTGAAAAGTCGGGTTGTTACATTTGGTATCAGAGCAGTAGTCCTGGCATGGATCTGACTAAGTTATTACGGACAGTTTGGTGCCGAAGGCAAGGCTAGTTTACGTGGGTGTGCCATAAGTCGCCGTATAAGTCGGTGAGGCCCCCATGGTAGACACTTACCTGGCCATTCTGTTCGGTTAACGGAGTTAGGTTCTACGCCTTTTCAACAATTTTGGAGCATATTTTGAAAATGAGTACTGATATAGCCTAAGGTCGGTGTACCAGTTTGTACCGGTATACCATCCTGAACCGGTGTACCACCCTCTGTTGGTGCATCACTCTGATAACTGCCAGTTCGTACTGGACGTTAATTCTATTCTAGCACAGAGCTCATACGCGGAGCTGGGTCACGCCGGAGGAAACTCCGAGATCAACAAAGATAAGTACATGCAGTATTTGACTCATGTAGAACTTCCGAGACGTACTTCTGTACCCATTTTCGAATATAGAAAACCAACGAGAATCCAACGAAGGAAAGGATCGAAACCTGGCTCAGTGGTTTGAAGTGCGATAGGAATTTATGATATGATCATCGTTGTACTCCCTATCTAACGTTTTTCCCTTAGTAAAGGAAAAAGAACGCGACATGACAAATCTGAGAGAAGCCGGAACTCCCAGAGGTCGAGGCAGAGGCCAAGGTGGAGGACGAGGTAGATAACCTCGAGTGGGACCGATGTCTGATCGTGACCCACGTTGAAAATTTCTATCAGAGGAACCATTACGTATTTCCATACTCTTCTGAAGGCTGGATCAGATCCACTCATCATCATTTTCTACGTATCCATTGTTGGGTGGAAAGAACCAACGAAATTCCAAACAAATCGTTGTAGTTAAGAGACGACTCTTAGCAAAGACAAAGATGACGGAAGAGCTACGCTGAGAAAAAGGGAAGACCTCTGTAGTTCGAAGACGAACCAATCCACACATAACATAGTAATAATCATTATCATAAAAATCTCGATAGTATCATTAAGTCTAAAGTATCTTATGTTACCACGGTGTAAGGGAACCATGGGGACATAATATATCGAAGTACGACATGATATCCATGAGTACGAGATATATGGTATTGCCGCGGTGTATGGGAACCACGGGGATACAGTATATCAAAATACGACATGATGAATGTGTAGTACGCGGTATTATGGGTGCCACGGAAACACTTATGTACGCGGTGTTATGGGCGCCACGGAAACGCTAAAACACTAAAGTACGCGGTGTTATGGGCGCCACGGAAGCAATATATATAAAGTACGCGGTGTTTTGACACCACGGAAAAACTATATATCAACTTAAAACATGATAAAAACTTTATAATCAAGCTATAACGAGTTCTAAATCACCAGGAGGAGCAGCTGACGGACAAAGTGAAGATCCGACGTGTATAGCCCAGAGTCCGAGTAGGACGGAGTCTAGTTAGTACAAAGTATAGTGGGTTGGGTGCAAATTTCGAGGACGAAATTTTGTTTAACGGGGGGAGAAATGTAATACCCCGAAATTTGAATTAGGGAATTTAAGGGCCAAAGTGCCAAAATGACGAAAATGCCCCTAAGGGACATAAATGACTTAGAAAAATTATGAAATAATTATGTAAAGCTCAAAAATTAGTGGAAAATAGTTGAAAATTAGTAAGAATATATTTACTAATTGATTGGAGATTTTTGAGAAAAATAAGTGAGTTTAGGTATTTTTAAGCCTAAATGCAAGAATGGACCAATAGGAAAATCTTGTAAAAAAGTTATGTAAAATTAATTATTTAATTAATTAAATAATTAATTAAAAAAAACGAAATAAAAAAAAGGGCAGAAAAAAAAGAGAAAAAAAAAAAAAAAAAAGAAAAAATAAAAGGAAACTTAATAAATAAGTTTTATTATAATAATAATATAATTAATTAAAGTGAAATTATGTGAATAGTAAAATGGGAAATAGGAAACGGATCCTATCTAGAGATCTAGGAATGGGATTCCCAAAGTCAAGGTAAAATATTAATCAGTGGGATTTTATCTTCCGTTAAACTCTTGCGGAAGTTAATCAAAGCCGTTTGTGCTTTTTCCTAATAAGACGAAATAGGGAAATTCTGAGAAAAGGCCAGATAGCCAAAAGGACGAAAAGGTTATGTTGTGACATTTGGAAAAGAATTGGGAATTTTCATAAACATATTTGGATTGCTGAACACGGAATGCCCTAGATGGAATCAAGATTTAGATTAGAATAGACATTTCTAGTAAGTGAGAACTTGTCTTCAAAGTTGTAAAATCAGAATTTTGAGATTTCTCCGAAATCACGCGAAATATTTTCGAAAAATCATGATGGCGTCAAGTTCGGCAAAATTTTGGGAAGAAAATAGCCTATGTAAGTGCAAGGTTACCGCGAAATTCCGCCAAGTAGGGGTATAGGGGCAAAATGGTAATTTTACCTAAAATGCCGTTTATTGTGTCAAATCACTAATGGAAGTGATATTACTCTTATAGGACGTCGTAAAACCTAATCTGCTGCCGTTACGCCGCCCGACGAGCCATTTCACGTTTTTCCGTAGAAAGTACGATTTCCGACTAAACGTGTAGATTCACCCAGTCAACGAAGGTACGTCCGCGTCTTGTAACACTAATCTGATGTTTATGGTATGCATGTATGTGCTAGGTGTATTGTATGTGATAGCTTATAGCTTCAGGGTATGTCTATGTGTTGTTTATATGTTCATGTTTGCTGGGCGGGCGATATATCCGCATGCTTTTGGGCGATATATGTATACATGCTATTGGGCGATATATGTATGCATGCTTTTGGGCGATGAGTGCACATGGACTTCATTATAAATTGGAGATTTCAAGGGCCTTTGGTTCATATTTCCTTTAACATGGGGCCTGAGTGCAATTTTCTCAAACATTTTCTATAATATTAACAAAATTAGAACATGCATTGATAATAGAGTGTGAGCGACATGTTATGATTGAAAATGAAAATGATATTGCTTTGATTTTGCATGCCTGGTGCCAGAATGTCACCTGCTTGATTACTTATATTATTAAATTAAATTTTGTGACCTTTTTCATAAATATAATGAATTAATCTGCTGTGCCAAATTACAAATCCTACAATGACAAAAAATAAAGAAATCCACAACACAAGTGTTACAAACTGGAGAGGGTAGATGTCTCCTTTTATCTTTCTCTCCACTTTCTCGCTATTTACTCTCTCCATTATTATATTGAATGAACTTTATGTGATTGAGATTTAACATTTAATAACAATATGTTATAATTTTCAGTAACAATATATATATAAATTAATTCAAATTAATTAACATTTAACATAAATGTTTTAGAAATGTAAGGGATAAAAAGTGAAAAAATATATAATATAATAATAAAATTTCAAAGTGTTAATATTTATATTTTTGTTGTTTAAATTTATAATATTATAATTAAATGTTAAATCTCATTGAAAGTTGATCTAATGGTAAAGATAAGAAATAAAGAGAAAGATAAATAGAGACACCCATTCTCATTTCGAGAAAACATTAAAGTATTTAATTAAATGGCTCTTGTTTGTGGATACTTTTGGTGTGTGCTAGCAAGATGCTAGAAAAATATCAAGGTATTTGTTAAAGCCAAAATATGCTTCTTCTAATTTAACTTTATACAAAGTTTCAGTTTAATCCTTTAATTTTATTAATTGTATATCTTTTCAGTCTTTAACCCTAACACTGCTAGCTAGTCTCAAATGATAATCTTTGTATTTAATTAATATTTTGAAAATTTTAGTATGATATAATTTGAAAATATGTTGTCAATATTTAAAATTTTAATGTTAGTAATTTTTTTTTTTTATATCAGAGTCAGGGTGTAACATCCCAACTTTTCACAAGCAGTATAAATTTTTTTTTGTCAAACATCATTTCAAAATCGTCAGAGTAGAGCAACAGAGCGATTGAGTAACTAAAGACTTCGCTACTTAAATCTCCAACTTTTCAGGAACTCAATTCCTACCAAGTTTTTACCTCGTCAGGCATTTTTCAATGCAATGAGGCCTAAAAACAATAGTAGGAATCTCACTCCTACTTACTAAATCTATCTAACAATTCTACTAACTACCGAACTAAAAGCTAAAGACCGTAAGACTTACCCGTTGAAGACTTTCCTCACAATTTTTCCAGAGCTTCTCTCTCTTCTTTCTCCCTCTAGGATTTCGGCCCAAGGAGCTCTTCAAAATGGTGTGAAGATTTCAAGAGCATTGGCCTCTTATTTATAGACTTTTCAAAGGATACAAATGGAATTTTGAAGTTGTTCTTAACCATGGAAATTCAACACAAAATGGTGTTTAATCCTTGTCCAAGGAAGCATCTTGGCCGAAATTAAGGAGTGATGTGGCTGCTTTGGAGTGGTCCAAAAATGGTGACTTGGGTTGCTTTAAACCCGGTCTAATAGAATTTCCCCGATCGGTCGCCGATTCGCGTGATTTCGGAGAACTTTCAAAATTCTGGATTTACAACTTTGAAGACATGTTCTCACTTACTAGAAATGTCCAAATTAACCTAAATTTTGATTCCATATAGGGCTCCAACTGTCCGTCTGAAGTTCCTCGAAAAACGTGTCCGAACATGTCCGGTTTCAGAACGCATTTCTGAAATCATCAACTTCTTCAGAAAAATTCACTGATTCCAAACATGTTCAGATAAGTTCAAACTCATTCCTAGATGTTGAGTTAGAATTTATTTTCTTCATATCCAAAAATATGCCTATCTGCATTTTTCCCTATTTTGTTTTATTAGGATAATGCACAATCTGCTTCAGAATTAACTTCCGGGAAAGTCTAATGGAAGATAAAAATTCACTGATCAATATTTTATCCTGACTTTGGAAATCTCATTCCTAGATCTCTAGATAGGATCCGTTTCCTAATTTCTAAATTACTATTCATCATTTTTCACTTTAATAAATTATATTATTAAAATAATTGCAACTTGCAAAAATTTATTTCTTATTCATTTTTTTTTCTTTTCTTCCTGGAAATTTCGGCTGGCCCTTCATTTTAATTAATAAATATTTTATTTTTTTATTTAATTAATTATTTAATTATTTACTTATTTAATTTTTCCAAAAATTCCACAAAAATCCCTAATTGGTCCATTCTTGTATTTAGGTTTAAAAATACCTAAACTCAACTATTTTTCTCCAAAATTTTCCAATTAATTAGTAAACATGTTTTTACTAATTTTAAAAGAAAAACCACTAATTTTAGGGTTTTACATAATTACTTGTGAATTTCCTTTGCTTATGCTTAAGTAATTAGCCCAATATTACTTAATTACTTAATTATCACAAGTTGATAATTTTCTTACTTAGAACACCTCATTACCTTCATACTTTTGTATTGACATCTTTGTTTTCATGTCTCCTGCATTATCTTAGCATTTACGGGGGTATTTCGGTCATTTCCTTACTTTTTGAGTATTCTTCTAAAATTTCTCCGAGTTTGTAACTTAATAAATTACCTAAATTAGGGACAATATCCTTCCCTATTTCAAATAATTTTACTTGCCTCTTTTATAGCTTTTACAGGGTATTTATAACCCATAATGTATTTAGGGACCTATTTGCAAATTTCCAAACGTTTTAGGGACCTAATTGCAAATTATCTAATTTCAAGGGAGATTACCCTAACAACAAGGTAAACTCAATACAAGGTGTTTGAGACCTCGTATTCACCTATTTTTTAATAGGTATTATTTACTCATTTTATGATTTTTACCCTAAGTCAGATTTTAGGGTATTACACAGGGTTAAAAGTCCGAAGAAACACTTTATAAAATTAAGGGAGTAAAATATAACCTTATGTAAAGTTAAAAGACTAAATGTGAGTTCTTTTTTTTAATTAAATGGATCTCGAGAAAAATTAAATTAGGATCATTCTACATTGATGGTGTTAAGCAAATTACAAGCTTGGAGATCAATATACTACCTCCGGTCTTAAATATATAACATATAGTGTAAATTACAACAAACTATGTCATATATTTAGAACATAAGTATATATTTAGCGGTTGATTAAATAATGACAAAACATATAATGACAATTAAATAGTGATAAATAGTTATATACTTTAACTTTTTCAACCCATTAATAAAGAAATTTAAGATGAGCAACTCTCCCATGAAACACTAAAAGATTCAAGAAACAATACAATTTGATTTGGACTAAAATTAAATTAAAGTGACTCCCAGAGAAGTTTACACCTACCTTAAGCACATCATTAAAGATCATATCATGGCCTAATTCAAACAAGGATCCAATGTGCAGCAGAATCGTCGGGCCTTCTAGCATCAAACACCTTCATTAAAAACTTTATTAAATGTAAAGTTGTGAGTTTGAATCCTCTAGAAACGATATACTTCCTCCGGTCCTAATTATAAGACTAAGTTAACTTTTTTAGAGAAATTAAAGAAACTAATTAAATTACTTTAGAGTATTTTTATTTTTATTTTTTTCTCCAAACCAATTAGTTTGACTAATAAACTAATATATAATCTACAGATGCACAACAACATATGATATGATTAAGTAATTTATTTCGCTTCCTTAATCTTTCCAAAAAAAGTCAATCCGGTCTTATAATTAGGATCGGAGGTAGTATAAGTACTTGAGTAACGAGGGAAAAAATATATTACAGAATTTGCATATGGCATGCATTAAAATACTCTTAGAGTGTATTTATTTGTAGAAGCAGGTTGCCTTTCATCAAAATGCGGTGTTTAGATGGATTTATTTGTTTTTAATTATGTCATTTGATCATATTTAATAACATACGAGATTTTTTCATACACGTCATGTAATTAAATCCACGGCCTAATTACATATGTGAAAGCCGAACGTGACAAATGTTTAGTTGCATATAATTTGAGCCAGGAATGTAGTTTGTTACTTGAATTTAATTGTTTTAACAGTATAATGCTATAATTAAAAATAGGGTTTAGGTGCAGAGTAACCAACAAAGTTTTTCGCTAGAAGCACACCGTATAAATAAGTTTTAAAGGGGACATAATTATCAATTAATAACTCAAAATGGGCAAACTATCACAATAACGTCACAATAAGTGTAATGGCCATTTGGGGTGAATTGAACGTTGTCTAGGTGGCTGGTGAGAGGGTTGAAGGATAAGGCCTGGCATGTGAGAGTGTTAAAGAGATTTGATTTTCAAAGGTTAATAATCGGACCTACCTCTGCTGCAACAGTCGATTACGCAATCGAGGAGGGAAAAGAGATTTGGAAACGCAGGCTTCAATGGCTACATCTTCATCATCGTTGACGAGAAGATGCAGGCGGAGGAGGTGCTTCTTCGATAACCCAGTCGTGAGGACGAATATGATTATCTGAAGTGGTACTGTCATTACAGAATGGTGGCGTTGAGATGGACGACATAGACTGGCAGCAACCTAGGTCGAAGGTTCTACGCCTGCCCATACTACTACCAGGTAAGCAAGCAAAATCCAACTGGAAAGGGTGTGGGTGGGTGCTTGGTGAAATTTTTCTTCTGACAGAACTTATGAACACAAGATAGGGGTGTGGATTCTTCACTTGGATTGATAACGAATTCGGTGAGAGGGCAAATACGGTGATTAAGGAGCTTTTAGACGACATTGACAAATTATATGATGAAAATTGCTTTCTTCAAAGAGCATAGCATGGGCAGAGACTGAGTGAAGAGCTTGATGCAATACATGGTGAATTGAGGAAGCTTAAATGCATACATGAGCTATATGATGGGGAACTCAGGAAGGGGGAAAAGAAATTTAAAGCAGCAATGTCATTGTTGTTAGTTACATGTGTTTGGTTGTGTGTATTATATATGAAGATATAATAGCTATGTGTATGAAATTTGTTGTGTCAATTGTGTGCTTATAATCTGTAATGGTTAATGAGTAGAGTATGGACATTTAACCAATACCTATGTGGTCTTTATATAGAGAGTATGGATATGTAATTAGTAGCTATTTGCTGTTTAATTAAGGTACAATGAAATTTAGTTCAGTATCTTGTGCTATGCGTTTACACTCATTATTTACACTCATTTTGTTAGTAATTGCAAGATTGGCAAGTTGCAGGATGTAGCATATAAGTTTTAAAATGTGAAACCTTATAACAAAATTAGAACAAAACCTATGCATATAGTATGAACCCTAGCAGAACAAAACCTTATAACATAAAGAAGTTATATTTCATTACACCTGAGAAAGAGGGAGGAACAAAGTGGAGAGGAGCAGGGGCATGGACAGGTGAAAAGGGAGGAGTGTATATAGTGATGGCAGTGGTAGGTGGTGGAGTGGAAGTCTCTGGTGGAGAAGTGGAGGTAACAACAGGAGGTGAAGATGTGGTAGCAGGGAGTGAGGTAGTGGCAAGTAGTGCTGGCAGTGGATGATGAGGATGAGGAAGAGGCAGAGGAAAAGTGAAGTGTAGGTTCAGGAATAGGCTGAGAAAGAGGTGGATTGGTATGTATAGGATCAGAGGAAATGGGAATGGGAATGAGAGAAGGTTGAGGAGGAGGGGAAGACCCTGAAGGACCATCACCATCAGCTAGGAAACCCAATCTATGAAACATGTCCTCAAGCAGCTGAAACCTCCTCAAATGATCAACTAGAGTATCCTCAATCCTCTGTAGCCTCTGCTCATGTGCATCCCGAGTCTCGACCAGCCTGTTGGAATTGTTGTTGACCTTATAAACTAACAGCCCAACCCACTTCAACAAAAGGTGTTCATAGACGGCAGTGCCTGAATTCGCTGAAGAAGGTGACTCGAGAACCCTGTGGAGAAAATCAGAAAAGTCTTTGTGATAGTGTGATCTGATAAACAAAATTCTCCCTCTCCAAGTCGCTTTTGCTTTGTGAAGTAATACACTAATAAAGAGGAAATTAATAAAATATCACATTTTGTCAAGCCCGCGGTCTCTTCATTTTAAGGAAATAATATAAAATTACACATTCTCCTATATTACACATCCTCCCATGTCTCCATAAATTTATATATATATATATATATATATATATATATATATTAAACTATGTTTTAATATAAATACTTTTATCTATTTTAATCAAATTATATTTTTTAATTAATACCGGTTTAACTTCAGTCTGATCCACTGACCCTTAACCCAATACTCCCATCGGTTCAATGACCGGTCTGGTTTTCAGAACCTTGATGAAAACCAGTATGATTTTCTTTATTAATATTCCACCAGAGGTAAGAGGACGAAGCTCGATGGAACGGACATTTGAGAAGAAAGGATATGACATTTAAAAAGAAAATAGCGTGGTAGTTAAAATTTAATTACTGTAATGTAATTAAATTGTTAGGTTTTTTTTTTATATAAAAATTTTAGGAAAGGGGTTGGGCTCACCCACAATCCAAGGGCAGTGTGCTTGGAGCCCAGCCCACAAGGCATACTGGGTTAGAGAATACACATGCCTCCACCTCTTCCCAGCGTTTCCACTGCTTCGTAGACCCCTATGATGCCTCCCCCGGCGCCTTGATCAACTCCAAGATCGAATCCCCTCCCTTTAGGTGAGAAAGTCCGACACCTTCGCCAATTGAACCCAAGAACGAAGAGTTAAATTGTTAGGTTATTAATTATTAACTGAAGTGTATAAAGAAAATTTTTAAGCTTGTCAATAAGTTAGTTGGTCTTGGACCCAATTGGTCTACGGGCCCAATAAGAATAGCATATGTCAATCTGGAATTCAAAAAAGGCGGGAACAATTGCTATATGTCGTGAACATAAAGGATCCTTTGACAAAGTTTCATGTGAACAAACAACTCAAAAACTAGTCCCTCGTAAGTATATTAAATTTCATATTTTAAAGTACATATTATGATTACTAATACATACTAAATGTCTTTTATTTTATTTTGTAGATGAGCGGTGGCTGTACTATGGGAGTTCAATACTGGAATTGCAACAAATTGTTATACGTGTTTTTAGCCAAACTTCTTTTTCTGCTGGCTATGAAATAAATTAGAGCATATTTGAGTGTATCCATAGTAAAAGAAGAAACAGATTGGAGCATCAAAGGCTTAATGATTTTGTTTTCACATACTATAATCTTAGGTTAAAGTTTAGGTAATTTTAAAAGTCATAACTTTTGAACAGTTGTTTTATAGTTTAATAAAATGGTTTAAACTTCTCATGTTGCATGAGGAGAAGAAGATTCCTACACACACATGAAATGGTGGGACCCACATATATGTGTGTGTGTGGGTCCCACCATTTCATGTGTGTGTGACATGAGAAAACACTTATCCTACAACATGAGAAATGTTTTTCCCTTTAATAAAATATAGTAATATACATTTCATTATTGTTGATCTTCTATCATGTTGGCATTATAGGAATCAATTGAAAAAGAAGAAAGAGAATTATGATCCCATTGATTATGAATTAATTGATAAACTAGACTTTTGAGTGCTTGAAAAAGATCTAACTCTCAAATTTGCTAATGTAGAATCGACAAATCTTCAACTTAAACAAATGGCGAAGGATTTTGCAGGTTTCTAAATATCTTTTCTATTATTTAAAATTATATTTGTACACACAAGAATATAAATATGTTTTTAACATAACTATTAATAATTCTATTCATTTCATATACAGGTGATAATGATATTGTTGGGGCTCCATCTATCTTTAAATGATGATCATATTGCTCCTAGTTCTTTTACTTGTCCTCGTAGCTCTTTTACTTTTCTTCCTAAAGCTCCACCTCCTGGTGTCTCAACACTGAGGAAGTTGAATGATGTTAATGATGATTGTTAGTTTAGTGATTGAAGGTGATAATATTGTTATGATGTAGGTGGGAATGTGTTAATTATGTAGGTGAGAAATTTTGTTATTATATACCTGTTTTTGATATTTTGTTACAATGACTATTTTGTAATTATTGATTATAAATTTAGATGTCATTTGGTGGTATATGATACTGTGATATCAATTTGTAATAAAAAAAAAAAATTGTAAAAAAAATTGACATGTTTATGATTATTTTGCTAGTGATTCAAAATATTTAAATAATATATAGTATTTGAAATATGGATGTTGTAATAAGAAATTAAATTATTTCTTAAATTTTTATTTCTAGTTCCAGGTTGATTCTGGTCTGACCTGCCAACCCTTGATTTAGTACCATTATTGGTTTAGTGTTCGGTCTGAATTTGATAACCTTGAGAATATCTTTGTTTAAAAAAAAGAGGTGCAATTTTACTAATAATTTTTTTCCCGAGGAGCGTCCTCTACAAATAAGCTTTATAAAGAACAAAAATATCAATAAATAATTTAAAAATAGGGTAAAGGTGCAAAAATACACATGTGCTTTATTCTCGGGAGTGCCCAGCACCATATGCTTTTTTTTGGAGCAAAAATACACACGTGGTTACCATTTTGGAGCAAAAGTTACATCTGCCGTTAAAAATGGATGGTTGACTTTCAAAGTTGGATGAATTGACCAAAAATGATGTGTGATGGTGGGACCCACGTCTCCATCTCCAGCTTCCCTTCTCGACTCTCCATCTCCCTCTTTCTTCACTGAAATTGTTATTCCAATTGGCAAAATAGAGTAAGCAGCTAAAGTGAACATGAAAACACAATGATTTCTGCATTACTTCTACCATTTCTTTCATTCTCTTCTATTTTAGGATCTTGAAAAAATATTTCAGGTATTGATCGGTACTAAAAGGATACTGAAAAAAATATTTCAGGATACTAACTGGTACTAAAAAGTATTTTCAGGATATTGATTGGTACAAAAAAAAATTCATACTTTTGAAAAATTATTTTAGGCTCTTGAAAAAATATTTCAGGTATTGACCGGTACTAAAAGGATACTGAAAAAATATTTGAAATGGCACGTCATCGTCCAGCTTAGCAAAAAAGTCAAACTTAATGATCAAAAGTCAAACTTAACGGTCAAACGCTATTTTTGCACCTAATTTGTAACCACATAATTACTTTTGCACCTGAAAAAAGCATTTGCTACTGGGCACTCCTCGGAGAAAAGCACATGTCTATTTTTGCACATTAACCCTTTAACAAATGAGCATATCTCTGTATGTCTGCGTTCAGATTTCTTCCCACCAAGGCAAACAGAGAGATATAGAGGTTGGGGAAAGAGTATGATAAGCTTATACTGAAAGTGATCGAAGATCGTAAGCTAGAAAATCAGAGACAAGTAAATGAGAATCAAAATGACCTGTTACAGATAATTATCGACGGTGTTGCTGACGCCGATAACAATAGATCGAGAATATTGAAGAATCTGAGGCGCAAACACGATGAAACCAAGAGAATCATTATGGGCATATGCTCTAACATCTACTTCGCCGGATCAGAAACTTCCGCCCTCTTAGCTACCTGGACGTTGATTCTTCTCGCCAAGCATCCTCACTGGCAAGAATGTCTCCGATCAGAGATTCTCGATACCTTCCCCAACATTTCATCGCCTCATTGTTTCCAAGACATGGACAAATTCCGAAAACTGAAACAAGTGAGTATTCCAAAATTCAAAAACCTGTGTAATATTAAAACATAACTGATTGTTGATTAACAATTTTGTGGTATAGTTGACGATGGTGATTCAGGAGAGCCTGCGTCTATATCCACCCGGATTGACAACAGCGAGGGAGGCGCTAGAAGATATGAAGATCGGTGAAATGGTGGTGCCAAAAGGAACAAACATATGGGGTCTCGTACCTGCAATGCATGGAGACATAGAGATCTGGGGAGATTGAGCCGGGAAGGGGAAGCTTGGAGATGGAACCATCCCACATCATTTTTGGTCAAATCATCCAACTTTCACAGTCAACCGTCCATTTTTAACGGCAGATGTGACTTTTGCTCTAAAATAGTAACAACGTGTGTAGTTTTGCTTCCAAAAAAGCATATGGTGCTGGGCGCTCTCAAGGATAAAGCACATGTGCATTTTTGCACATTTACCCTTAAAAATATGCAAATTCACTAAAACTGTTAAATTTAATAAATGGCCGTTAAATTATAAGAGAAGAAAATCCTATCAATGTTTTGTGAACATTAAAAGTTTCAGAGAATTTGAACACTTTTAAATTGTTTATTGGTATTTTTACCCTTTCCAAAAATTGTGTCAAATGCCCTAAGAAAAACTTTATTGATAAAATTACACATTAACCCTTAAATGCACATGTGGGGAAAACATCATCGATCAAATTCGCGATTTGGGGAAAAAATCTGGAGAAAAAAACCTAGGGTTCCCCATTATAGGTTCTTATCGTAGGAGATCGACTTGGCAACAAAGAGCAGATCCACGAACTGGGCTTCGATTGCTCCGATGGGTTTCACGAGTATGTGATCAAATAGGGCCGAGATTCGATCGAGTGGGTGATTGATAGGAAGGTAGTGAGAAGAGAGGAGAAGAAGGAAGGGGACGAAAATGGTGAATTAGGGTTGCGAACTGATAGCAATCCTCATCAAGAAGAAGGGAAGGATTGTGAACTGTTAGCAATCCTCATTAGGAAGGATTAATATCCTCATCAGCAACCTCATCTTCAACCTCATCATCTCCATCATCAAGGATTCAGAAGAGAGAAGGGCAAGAGATCGATTGGGAGAAGAAAACAAACAAAAGCTAAATTAAAATAAAATAAAATAATAATAATAATAACCACCACCACCACAATCCTAGTCAGCGTCCACGTCACATATTTAAGTCAAACCTTCCAACTTAACAGTCAACATCCACTCCGTTAATGGTTACTGTGACTTTTGCTCCTATTTGGTAACCACATAGTCACTTTTACACCTAAAAAAAGCATTTGCTACTGGACGCTCCTCTGACAAAAGTACATGTGTATTTTTGCACCTTAACCCTTAAAAAATAATAAAGGGCAGTAATTCTTACTGTAATTATTACATTGTTCAATGGGAGTAGCAATAATAATTCTACCAACAGGCACATTTGATCTCAGTGATGAGTCTTTAATAATAATTAAGAAAATATAACGTACATTTCAAAAACAAAAATCTCCATCTACAGAAATACCAATCTCACAGTAACATCATACTGTTAGTCCATTATCATATATAAGTTTATATAAACAATACATATAATCATTAATTAAAAAGCTTCCACAGCCAATGAGAATCCAAATAGGATTTAATCACATGGAGGAGAAAATAACATCGAACAAAAAGAGAGACAAACCAATCATAGCAAACTTAAAAATCCCATTAAGCATACAATTTAATAATTTAATATAAACAGAACTGACTCAAAAATCCCCATCTTGGAGATGATGACAAAACTTGTAGTCCTCCAAACTCAAGGCACCTAAATTCATATCATAACCAAACCATTTAAAAAAAAGGTTGAAAGGCAACCAAAAAAAAAAAAAAATCAGACAGAACCTACAAAAGTACCAATTGCATAAAAGTCTGGCTTCTTCTAAGGACCTAATGAAAAAACATTTAACATACTCAACTTACAAACCCAATCATCCATTCCACTAGATATATCTCCTCTATTAAAAAGCCAACCCATCAATAAGTCACCCAAACTTGACTAGTGAAATATGAAACCGGACTGGGTGAAGAACTTGGACACCATCCTTCTCCACTCGACTCAACTTAGAAGCACTTCCTGTGGACAATAGCTGGACCAGATTCATCATACTCACCCTTTGAGATCCACATCTGCATAAAAAAGAAAATCAGCAAAGCACAATGACAGTCATGAATGAATCCATTCAAGTGAATGAATCCATTCAAGTTAATACTACTCAAAACACATGGGAAAAGGAAGAAAGCAACAGCCAACCTGTTGGAAAGTGCTGAGTGATGCCAAGATAGATCCACCAATCCAAACACTGTACTTCCTCTCAGGAGGTGCGACCACCTTGATTTTCATGCTGCTTGGAGCAAGAGCAGTGATTTCCTTGCTCATACGATCAGCGATTCCAGGGAACATGGTTGAACCACCACTGAGCACAATATTTCCATATAGATCCTTCCTAATATCAACATCACATTTCATGATGGAGTTGTATGTAGTTTCATGGATTCCGGTAGCCTCCATACCGATTAGAGATGGTTGGAAGAGTACTTCTGGGCATCGGAACCTCTCAGCCCCTATGGTAATGACTTGTCCATCAGGCAATTCATAACTCTTCTCCACCGACGAACTACTCTTCGCAGTCTCCAATTCTTGTTCGAAATCAAGGGCAACATATGCTAATTTCTCCTTCACATCACGGACAATTTCCCGTTCGGCAGAGGTGGTGAAAGAGTATCCTCTCTCCGTAAGAATTTTCATCAGGTACTCGGTTAAATCACGACCAGCAAGGTCCAACCGAAGAATTGCATGAGGGAGAGCATATCCTTCATATATGGGTACCGTGTGGCTCACACCATCACCAGAATCAAGCACAATACCTATTTACATAACCAACACAAAAACATGGAAGAAAATATAAGGCTAGTCATAAAGATTGGTAAAAGGAATCATATGAACTCCAAATCCTTGTGAACAAGGTTTTCATGTTTTAAAATTGTTTTCTGGAACTAATCCAAGTTACCATGCTACATATATAAAGCAAAATCCACATCGATAACACACCTGTTGTACGTCCACTAGCATAGAGAGACAAGACGGCCTGGATAGCGACATACATAGCAGGCACATTGAAAGTCTCAAACATAATTTGGGTCATCTTCTCTCTGTTAGCCTTGGGATTGAGTGGTGCCTCAGTAAGAAGTACGGGGTGTTCTTCAGGAGCAACACGAAGCTCATTGTAAAATGTGTGATGCCAAATCTTCTCCATATCATCCCAGTTGCTGACTATACCATGCTCTATGGGATACTTCAAGGTAAGTATACCTCTTTTTGACTGGGCTTCATCACCCACGTAAGCATCCTTCTGACCCATCCCAACCATAACACCAGTGTGACGAGGTCGTCCAACAATGCTGGGGAAAACTGCCCTTGGGGCATCATCACCAGCAAAACCAGCCTGCAAGCATTCAGAAAAGATAAGTCAAGCAAGAGCCAAGTGAAAATTAGGAGACAAATGGTTGAAAACAATTATAGTTCATAGTACGTAGGCTCCAAGGAAAAAGTTTTTCTTTTTAATTGCAAAATTAGCCAACATCGACTGAGAGTGGAAGAGGTGCAAAGTAAAGTGCAACTAAGCACAACTTCTAACCATTTTTTATTTAAAAACTTAAAAAATATCTCTACATTTTAGCTCAACAGGTTTGCTAACCTTGACCATTCCAGTTCCATTGTCAACAACAAGAGGTTGAATGTCCTCAGCGTCAGCCATCTTCTATGATCTGCACAAAATATAAACGACCATAAGTAGAACTACGATTAATAATCATCAGAATGTACAAGAATCAAAAGTTTTTTCCCGAGAATTAGGCAGGTGGTAGGCAATTCGAGAGACCCTGATTGAGGCTTTTGCTAAAAAAAATGTAAATTTGTAATACCAATGCATTGAATTTAAATTGTCAAGGACGCTAGTTCCCCAAAACACAATTTTTTGCAATACACTTTTAAACAAATAAGAAGCAAAACCACTGTGTTTCACTTTACATAAAACATTACTGGGCAACTACATCAAAATTTGAAAGAAAGCCCCGGAAGCTCAAAGATCAGCAGTACGCGAACCAGTATGCATCCACAAAACCCATAAAATTTAGTAATAAATCATTTAACACGTTAATCGGCGAATTAATAAATCATTGATGAATTGATCATCCAGAAATAACCAAAAAAAGGGCAAAAAAATTCAAATCAAATTCATGAGAGAAATCTTGCATCAAATCTAGTGGGAATCAAATCAGCCCAAACCAAATAACAGTTACAGAATAGATCTTAATCAGCTAAAGCAAGTAAAGATCGGAAGATTTTCTATCAACAAAATAGAACAGAAAACACAGCTAAGAATTACGGATCCAGGAGATAAACAACTCAACAAAAAGCAACAGTAAAAGCTGAATTCAAGCATAGTAAAATTCACCGGAAAAAATATAACGAAGATCCAAACTTACCTTCTCAGAACGGAACTCGAAGTCACTGGCTCGCAGGTACGGGACGGTCGAGGGAGCAACACGGTGAAGAGGTAGCGGCAGCACGAGAGTTACTGAAGGAAGAGAATCAGATGAGCTTTATATTCCCCGAGCACTGGACAGAGCTAAATGACATTGAAATGCGAGTGAAATGAAAGCCAAATGTAGTTGGAAATATGCGTGGGGTAATGACTCTGTGGACTGTGGTGTTTGGTTTGGAAGGAAAACATATCCCGAGCGATCAGGAAAGGTGAACGTGGGATCGCGAAGGAAATGGAGTGGACTTGTGTTTTGGAATCAACAAGGAAGAGAAAAGAGCGGCGAGACATTTTCCGCGGAAAGTGAATGTTGGAATCCAAACAAGGTAATCAGCCGGTAATGCCACGACAGCAAGTGCGGCTATTGATGTGGACCCCAGTGAGTGTGGACTGTAGACCACTTCCAGTTCTTGAATGTTCTGCGCTACTTTGAAGTTTGAACACTGAAGTGTTCCTTTACCCAAAAAAAAAAAACTCTGAAGTGTTCAATGGTTCCGTCTTCCGATCAGTTTGTCTTAATATTTTTTAAATTATTCTTACTACAAATTAACGTAGGAAAAAGAAAAAGAAATTTCAATAAGTAGGTTGAATTTTAATAATGTTAAAAGAGTTATTTTGAAATTTTGAAGTGTTGCACAATTTAAGAAATTCTAACTACCCTAATTTTTTTTAGTTAAAAATCTCCAACCCCGTTGCCAGCGCTAGAGCTCTTGATTTACAATTTTAATATATATATTAACAACTTAAATATTTATGTTGATGATTTTTACTTAAAATTTACAAAACAAAATCTATAAGATTGTCGAAGCTCTGATTAACCATGTTTACGACTTTAGTATCCATATTAACAGTTGATGACTTTTGCTTGAGAAATTCAAAAAAAATAAGAAACCATCGGAGCTCCATCGAACCCTATTTACGACTTTAATATCCATATTAATAACTCAAATATTCATATTAACAACTTTTATTTTTTAAAAAAATATGAGATTGCAGGAGCTCCGGTCAATTTTATTTACGACTTTATTATCTATATTCAGTGTTGTCAAAAACTAGTGTAAAAATGTAAAAACTTACGTTTTTACTAGGGTCATACGTGCTGAAACGTAAATAAAAAATGTTATAAGCAGAAACTAGTAAAAATTCCACTCAAACACGTAAAAACTATAAAATCGTTTATTGTTTTTACTTTAACAAAAAAAAAGGATGAAAAGTTTTTTTTGGCCCAAAAATGATGAAAAGTTGAAAACCTTATTCCCATCATGCATCTTGGACTTGAGATTACTGAAGAGTGGAGAGTGGAGAGTGGAGACTGCATAGTTATATATCACATATTTCCATAGTTATAAACGTAAGTTTCTAACATAAGTTTGTTTTTTATGTTTTATATAGTTATATGACTTATATCTTTTAAATATGAAGTTTTTCATTGAATTTTGAGTAGTGATTTATGATTTCTTTTCATACATACATACATACATACATACATACATACATACATACATACATACATACATACATACATACGTACGTACGTACGTACGTACGTACGTTTTTCACAACTGTTTTCATAGCGTTTCGATCAGAGTTTTGAGCGATAAATTTTTTTTTCATAATAAAGAGTAACTGAATAACATTGATAACAGTGTATCATTTCATTCATAAGGCCGTACATTCCTCCGAGTGTTTACATCTAACGTAAGTACAACAAAACTAAAACGTCTCCATCTGATCTTCATGCTAGCTCCCTACCTTTGTCCTCGATCTACGTGGCCTGCTTGCTTCTCTCCTCGACCCTCGGTCCTCCGGACCCTGAAGCTATAGCTGAGATCCAATTTAGCGCATTGGATCTCAGGTAATGGTTAACCTCATGCTTATAAACAATATATGTACAACAGGTATTCCTAGTCTTCACGGCATTGATCAAGCCAGTACAACAACATAAAACTGTAATAGTGATCTAAGTACGATTCCTTAATCACGGTGTGTCTAAGTACGGTTCCATAGGCACGGAGTATCTAAGTACGGTTCCACAGACACCTGGGTATCTAAGTACTGGTTCTATAGACACGGAGTATCTAAGTACGATTCCTTAGACACGGGGTATCTAAGTACGGTTCCATAGATACGGTGCATCTAGCACCGAACGTAATGGCCGTGTAAGTGTCTATCATGGGGGCCTCACCGACTTATACGGCGACTAAATGGCTTACCCACATAGACTAGCCTTGCCTTCGATACCAAACTATTCACACAACATATTATCACATATAATCATTCAATAATCATCATATTAGTGTTACAGTACGCGAACGTACCTCCGTTGACGAATGTCAGCAATTCTGGCGGAAACGGCACGTTTTACGAAAAACAGCAAAACGTCCAACAGTGGCACGTCGGACAGCGTGACGGCAGCAGATCAAAGTTTCTGATGTCCTATAAGAGTAATATCACTTTCGTTAGTGATTTGACATCATAACTGGCATTTTAGGTAAAAATTACCATTTTGCCCCTATACCCCTAATTGGCGGAATTTCGCCAGCACTTCGTTACTCTGACTACTTTTCTTCCCAAAATTTCGCCAGAACTTCGACGCCATTTTGATTTTCAAAAATAAAGACTAAAATATCCCTCCCATATGATATCCAATCATACTTGAAAAATTAAAGGCTATTCTAGCATTACAACCCCTATTTTTGAAAGAACTTCAAAAGCTTCAACTTTTCGGAGACTCGATCCCTACTATGTTTTTACCTCTTCGCATATTTTTCAATGCAATGAGGCCTAAAAACAAGTATAGGAATTTCATCCCCTACTTCCTAGATCTAACTAACAATTCTACTAACTACCGAACTAAAACTCGAACTTGAAAGCTAAAGCCCGAAAGACTTACCCGTTGAAGACTTCGCGAAATTTTCCCGAGCTTCTCTCTCTACTTTCTCCCTCTAGTTTTCGGCTAGGAGGAGTAGGAAATGGTGTGAAGAAAACTCAAGGGAGGACATGCCTATTTATAGAATTTCTAAGGGATATGTTTGGAATTTTTCACTTTGTTTTCAACCTTGGAAATTCAAACACAAAATGGTGTAAAATTCTTGACCATGGATGCCTCTTGGACGAATTGGAGAGTGATGTGGCTGCTTTGGAGTGGTCCAAAAATGGTGACCTGGGTTGCTTTAAAACCCGGTCTAATAGAATTTCCGATCGGTGCTCCGATTCGCGTGATTTCGGAGAAATCTCAAACTTCTGAATTTACAACTTTGAAAACATGTTCTCACTTACTAGAAATGTCCAAGTTAACCTAAATTTTGATTCCATATAGGGCTCCAACAGTCCAGTTGAAGTTTTCTCGAACAACGTGTCCGTACGTGTCCGGTTTCAGAACGCATTTCTGAAATCATTAACTTCTTCAGAAAAATCCACTGATTCCAAATATGTACATATAAATTCAAACTCATTCCTAGATGTTGAGTTAGAATTTATTTCCTTCATATCCAAAAATGTGCCTATCTGCATTTTTCCCTATTTCGTCTTATTAGGAAAATGCACAAACGGCTTCAGAATTAACTTCCGTAAAAGTCTAACGGAAGATAAAATTCCACTGATCAATATTCTACCCTGACTTTGGAAATCTCATTCCTAGATCTTCAGATAGGATCCGTTTCCTAAATTCTAAATTACTATTCATCATTTTTTACTTTAATTAATTATAATGTTAAAATAATAGCAACTTGAACAAATTTATTTTTCATTTCATTTTTATTTTTATTATTTTCTTTTCTTTTTTTTTCTGCCCTCTTTTTTTTATTTCGTTTTTAATTATTTAATTAATTATTTAATTAATTAAATAATTATTTAATTAATTATTTAATTAATTAAATAATTATTTAATTAATTATTTAATTAATTAAATAATTATTTTTACATAATTTTTACAAAATTTTCCCATTGGTCAATACTTTGATTTAGGCTTAAAAAATACCTAAAATCAACTATTTTTCTCCAAAATTTCCAATTAATTAGTAAACATATTTTTACTAATTTTAAAACAAAAACCACTAATTTTAGGGTTTTACATAATTACTCGTGAATTTCCTTTACTTAAGCTTAAGTAATTAGCCAATAATTTCCTAATTACTTTCTTATCAATAGTTGATAATTTTCTTACTTAGGATGCTTCATTACCTCATAACTTCTGTATTGACATTTTTGCTTTCATGTCTCTTGCATTATCTTAGCACCTACAGGGGTATTAAGGTCATTTCCTTACTTTTTGAGTATTCTTCTACATTTTCTCCAAGTTTGTAACTTATTAAATTACCTAAATTAGGGAGAATATCCTTCTCTATTTCAAATAGATTTTTACTTGCTTCTTTTATAGCTTTCACAATTTTCCTAAGTATTTATGTCCCTTAGGGGCATTTCCGTCATTTGGCACTTTGGCCCTTAGATTCTCTAATTTCCAAGAGATTTTCCTTTAGAAAATAAAATAATTATAACTTAATATTTGATATCACATATTCACCTACTTCCTATAGGTATAATTTTACCAAATTATGATACGTATTTTTGGGGTATCACACATACATACATACATACATACATACATACATACATACATACATACATACATACATACATACATACATACATACATACATACATACATACATACATATATATATATATATATATATATATATATAATTTTGAGCTCTGACCTTAAATAATAGAAAATAGAAACTTTACATTTCGTGTCTTGTCGTTTCTACGATTTACATTTCTACCACCCCCTTCCGTGTCTACATAGAAACTCGATTTAGACAACATTGTTTATATTAACAATTTAAGTATCTATATTGACCACTTTTATTTGAAAAATTTTTTTAAAAAAAAAATTATGAGCTCCCTAGAGCTCCAATGACCACTTGCCAACAAGGTCACTAGAGCTCCGGTTATGGTTGTGACCGACAACCGGCGATCGGCATGGGATTGAAGATTTTTTTTCTTTTAAAAAAATCTAAGGTAGTCAAGTAATTTCTCAAGTTTTGCAACATTTCAAAATTTTAAATCATTCCCTTTGCAATTATTAAAATTTAACATAATTATCTGTCTTTTACCAATTTTAACAGTATTTTTCTGTCTTTTTCAATTAATATACTACCTCTTTTAGTCATAAATATAGGATAAAGTTTGTAGTGCAATATTTAGGACTGAAGAGAGTATTACACCATATATGAGAATTTGCACTACAAACTTTGTTATATATTTAAAGCTGTAGGGAGAATTACATTTCAAAAAGTATTATTGAAAAGTTAAAAGGGTTAAGATGCAAAACTACATATGAGATTTTCCCAAAAATGCGTCGATCGAATACGAAGTGCTTTTTTGATAGGTAAATGTAATTATATAAACTTTCAAAATACATGCAAAACTACATATTGACCCTTAATTGATCGTTTATTTTAATTTTTAAGGGTCAAGATAAAAAAATACACATAAGATTTTCCTAAAAATGCACCCAACACAAATATTTTTTTAGAGGCAAAAGCAACTATGAACTTATAAAATATGTGTAAAAATACACATTGATCATTAGTTGACTGTTTGTTTAAATTTTTTGACTGAAAATAGTGATATGAGAGGATGACGTGGATGTTTTAAGAAACATTTGAAGAGAAATACTTACATACTTCAAGAATACGACGTCATCTACTACTCAAACACATGGGGAAAGGATATCAGACCCTTGAAGCATACATTGCAAGTAGAATCACAGTGAAGAGTGTAAAAAGTGTTTGAGTAGTAAATGACATAGTACTCTTAAAGCATGTAAGTATTTCTCTAACATGAGAATACAGGGGCGGACCCAGGAATTTTGATTAGGGGGCGCGAAAATAAAAAAATATTATATAATAAATAAAAGTACTTGAAATACAATATAGACCTAATATACAAAAAATTAAAAGAAATCTATTATAAAAATTAAGATCACTTCACTTGACTTTTACTCTACTTGTTTTCATATTTTTAAACTCATCTCTATTTTGAATGTTCTTGATTATCTTCATAGCAAACAAAGATCTTTCAGTGGTTAATCACTTTGTTCATTTCGAGCACGACCTCTCCTTCCAATATATTTTGTACTCATATTTGGAATGTCAATGTCATGTTTTATGCAAAATTCTTGAACATGAACCAAGAAAGCATTATTGTCTCTCTTAATTTCTAAAGTAACTCTTTTGTAGTTGAAACCAGATGTAAAACATTTGAAATATCTTGAATAATGTTGAATATTTCTTGTTTCAAAGTCTTAGCACTTGTATCTTCCACATGTACAAGATCAAAAACCTTTCCCATATAAAACCATCTTTATCGATGTATCTCAAAACAATAGCCATATGCTCTTTTTTTAAATACATCACTAGCTTCATCAACAATAAGAAAAACTTGGCATTGGAAATACAAGACGATAAGGCGCTGTATATATGGATCTGTAAAGTATATACATGATGTGCTAAATATAATATCAAGTCCTAAATATAAAACTCAATTCCAAACTAATTTTTCTGAATAATTTAATCATACACAACATATTATTAATTAAGTAACTAATTTAACTTCATTAATCTCTCTAAAAAAAAATTAATTATGTCTTATATTTAGAATCCACATTACGTATATATGTGTGTATAGGGATAATAGACAGTACGCAGAGACTTAAACTTCAAAACGTGCATCACTGGACCCTCATCAACTAAACAAACACATATATACTTTTTTTTTTTAAAAAAAAAAGAAAAAAAATAGGGGGGCGGGGGCCACCCCTAGCCCCCCCTTGGGTCCGCCCTTGTGAGAATAATAATTTGCTGACTGTACAAGAAAAATTATTTTATCTAACTCTTTATCCCCACATCATCACTTCTTTTGGAAGAGGGAGGGAAAGGAGATGAAGGGTTGAAAAAACATAAAGTGATGATGTGGATATAAAATGTTATGTAGAAATTAATTTTCCTCATGAGTCAACAAATTATTATTTTATATTGTTTTTTAATCATCCACTTCATTCTCTATATTATCATTTTCAGTCAAAAAATTTAAGCAAACGGTCAACTAATAGTTAATAGGTATTTTTCATCTATTTTGGAAGTTCGTAATTACTTTTTTTCCTAAAAAAAGTATATATGTTGAGCACATTTTTGAAAAAATCTCTTATATTTTTACACCTTACCCCTTAAAAAAATTCCAAAAAAGTGTCAATTTGCATTTTTACACCTATTTTAAAAGTTTATAGTTGTTTTTTTCTCCTCAAAAAAGCATTTGGCCTTAGACATACGTTTAAAAAAATCTCATATATATTTTTGTACATTAACCCAATTTAAAAAATTGTTTCTCAATGACATTCATAGAAGCACATTAATGATTTATAATTAAGTGTAGAATTTTTTAAGTTATTAGAAAAGTCCCTACCTTGAATGCGTATTAAAATATGCAGATGAGAAAATTTTGAGCCTGTATTTTCCAAAAATATGCAATGAGAAAATAATACTTTGATCTTTAGAATTTAGAACAAATTCTGGAAAAAAAAATTGTCCAAAAATATTTACAAACCGAAATATTTGAGGTGTATTTTCAACATGTGCAACTCTTTTTTAACTATATGCAACATATTTTTAACTATGTGTAAATATACTGTATTTTACCCATAGTTAAAAATAAGTAGTACAACCTCTCGTCTTTGGGCTCAGATGGCAAAGGGGTTTGACACTCTCACCAAAGGGAGGGAGTTCGATTCTGGAGTTGGTCAAGGCGCTAGGGGAGGCATCCTAACTCCTAGGTGTCCAGGTTAACGTCTGAGGGTAATAGACGGCTCGCCCTGCCCAACATCGGTATCACCTAGGAGGAAGGAAAATTTCGCCCTGCCCTTGGATCGTGGGTGAACCCAACCCTTTTCCTAAAATTTAATTAAAAAAAAAATAAGATAAGTAGTACAAGTTGAGAAAGAATTGCACTACCTAAAAAGATGTTCTACCTTAGTATTTAAACAAATTTCTAATATATAAGGTAGTAAATTTTGTAATAAAGGATTTTTTTAACAATTTTTCTAATCTTTAATAATATCTTTTTTAAGTTTAAAATTTATGTAGATTGATGATTTTGCTTATTTTGTCATTTCTCTGAGAAAGGATGATATGTCATTCACCAAATCTTAGGAAAATCATATTAAAGTCTCGACTAAAAAAATAATATTAGAAAAGTTCATGATATTTTAAAGCAATTATAAAGTCCCCCATGACCTTACGGTGAGGGATGAAAAATAGCCAATTATCGTTTTACCCTTATGTTTTTGAATTGGAAAGTTCGATTAAATTATTAAATTAAATAGTTTATTTTATTTTTGGGAAAGAAGTTGAAAGCTTTAGGGGGTAGGTTTGGTTTGAGGGGAGGGGAGGGAAGGAGAGAGAAAAAAAAGGAGAAGAGGGAAAAAAAATCAAAATTGCGTGTATTGGGGCCTATCAGTTTTCCTTTCCCATCCTTTTTTTTTTCTCCCCTTCTCTTCCCTCCCCTCCTCTCCCCTCAAACCAAACATAGTTTGGAGCTCGCTCGGGTACAAATGATCACTCATTGCTCTATCTCTCCCGTACAACGATCCTTCTCACTATCGCCACAGTCGTCATCGTCTTCATCACGGTGGTTACCAGCACTCATGGTGGTTGTTGTCGCCGTTCGCTAAGGTGGGAAATTTCAATCGCATGAAATTATTGAAAGGACGTGCATGAACTCCCCTGTTTTGTTTTAATCGAAGAGGGCAAAACGGTAATTGGCTGTTTTTCATCTCACACCCCAAAGCTGCATGGGACTCTATAACACTGCTTCAAAATATTATGAGATTTTTCTAATATTATTTTTCTTGACAGTATCCTTTTAGAGATTTTTCCAAAATTTTGTAAAACTTTGTCAAATTTTAATTGTTTATAATCCCTTACATCGAAGAATGTATGAACCGGGTCAAAAAGATTATGTATATATGACACTTTGAATTGGACAATAAATTTAAGTAAGCTACTGCCGGGTCACATCTTATTAATAAAATAATAAATTGGTTAATAACATTAAATTTATTTAAACAAAATTGAAAATTCAAAAAGAGTAAAACTTTTTTCCATGCAATATAAAATATAAAATAATTGTAGCCAATATAATTTGATTTAATTTTTTGAATTATGTTTTTATTTAAAAACTCGGTAATAAAATTCAAAAAACAAGTATGATTTAACTAATTATAAAATAACACCCCCTCCGGTCCTAAGTATAAGATAAAATTGATTTTTTTAGAGAAGTTAAAGAAGCTAATTAAATTACTTTAGAGTATTTTATTTTTATTTTTTTCTCCAAATTTAGTTTGACTAATAAACTAATATATAATATAAGGATACACAACATATGATATGATGAAGTAACTTATTTAGTTTCCTTAATCTCTCCAAAGAAAGTCAACTCTGTCTTATAATTAGGACCGGAGGTAGTATGTAGTATTCCAAAATAATCAACAATAAAATTGAAAAATAACATAATATAATGTTGAATTTAAAAAAGAATCCAAATATTTAACCTATTAAATGAAAGTCAGTCAAGTCTTGTTCAAAAGTAGCTAAATTTTGAAGGAGTCATCAACCGGCTAAGTATTTCACTTGGAGAAGCATAATTATGAATGAAATGGACATGTGATAAAAAGAAGATCAAGTTGAAATTAAGTAATTATCTCCACGTATGCCTCACTTAGATATTTTGATAAAAAAACATATTTTATTATTATTGAATCATTAATCTATTAATTTCCCATCGTGTTATGTTTTGGTTACATTGAAAGTTTGTTCCTTATGTGTGATGTTTTGTGGTTTGGATGTTTCTCAATTAAATTATTTGATTACAAATTTTCCCGTTTTTCGTTGTGGCTTAACTGTATCTTAAGTCAACTTCATAAGGATGGATTTGATTTGTTGTTATATGGAATTATTATTTTGAGTAATATAGTATGTAAAAAAGGAATATTGCAAAGTCTGAAGTTTTTTATAAGAAAATTTTAGAAAGGGGTTTGGGTTTAACCCAATCTAATGACAGGACGCTTATCATAGTTTAGACCTGTCGTCTTAAGTCTTTTCCTACCTTTTTAAGGATAACCCGTGTGGATTAAAGGTTATCGTTAGAGCAAGGATGGAGTTTGAGATAAATATTTGTGAGGGTTAAATGTATACTTATTAACTAATTAAAAAGAAAAAAATATTTGGGGGACCAAATGTATAAATTTTTAGGCTAAATATATATATATAAAATTGTAATTTTTAATAAATATTTGGGACTTTTTTTTTTTTGGGGCCATAGCCCCCATTGTCTATGAAAAGCTCTGTCTCTACGTTAAAGTATGATGATGCTTTCCCGAGCATGAGCACGATAACATTTTTAGGAATCAAACCCTCTCCCGTTTGGTACAAGGAATTGGTGGGGAGGGAAAGGAACTTTAACAAGTTCCTCCATTTGATACACATTTTACACAAATCTTTTTCGGGAACCCAAGTTCTCGGGCCCACCAATCTTTCCTCATATGTGAGAAGATCAGATCCGACCAAAATTGGTGAGATCTCAAGTTCCCACGTCACTGTTCACATTTTTGGACAGATTTACCCCTGAAATTCAAACATGGCGGGAAGTTCGAATTTGGCGGGAAAGTTCAAATTTGGCGAATTTTTTTTTTTTACACGAATTCGAATTTAACAAGAGCATATTTTTAAAAAATATATTTTAGCAAAACAAATATTTTTCTTTTTTATTTTGAATTTATTTCTTTTGAGGGTAAAATAGACATTTCCTAATTCTTTACCAACTATCACCTCTTCATTTTCTTCATACCAAATAACTCATATTTTCTCAAGCCATTTTCCCTTATCTTTTAAATCTTCCTTTCCCTCCTCAAATTTGTTTGTACCAAACGGGCCCTTAGTGAGCGAAGTCCAACCCTTCAATCACTAAATCCATAGACATAGAGGGTTCAATAAATATTTAGTTCCCTAAACTTTGGCTTTTTCTCTAGTCACCATGAGTTGCAGTTCAAGAAGTTGCCTACAATTACACCTCATCTACATGTTTCTCATGTATAATGAATGACTCACAATCGGTCTCTCATCTTGTTAAAGAAGCACAACAGATTCAGGTTTTGCCATTATATGCCTCCTTAGGATACATCAGCAGTAGTTCAAGTGGCAAAGGAGAAATTCAAAGCCCAACATATTTCTAATTTTGTATCATCGAGCTTTATGCTGGATTATTAACTTTGATATACCTTTAGCATTAAGGGGAGACATATTAGAAATCCTCTGTATATCAAAAAGCAGTTCTTCATCTTCAATTGCTCTGGCTCTGCTTCAAAATACATTGCCTGGCATTTAAAAATGTAAAAATAGTAATGAGCGTGGATCGAACACGCGACCATTTACTTGATGCACCAAATTCTGAAATCGGGTCGACCCGTATCCACGCCGCTGACATCTTCGTCCCGCTTGATCCGAAACTCATGCTTGGCTGAACCAAAACATCGTAGAAGGCAGTGTGTCACCACCACCATCTCAAGATCTCTTCACCGTGATTCTACTTGCAATGTACGCTTCAAACTTTCCTCCTTTCTTTTCTTTTATTTTCTCATCTGAATTAGATCTATATTGATCGTTGTTTGAACGCAATGCTTCTTGTAGTAGCGTTTTGCCTATCTAGGGTTGCTGCAATTTGATCTTTTTTTTGGATGTTCTGTTATATTATGATATATATCCAATAAATAGATGGTGATGCTGATTTGGAAACACTTTTTGCACTCCTCGCACAGGCTTCATTCCTGCTCAATTAATGAAAAATTGATCTTCTAGGAATTAAAGGCTTGGATACATTTGTTGGGTTTTTGTTTTTGGTTTTTTTTGTTGATCCTTGATTTTCTGACTTAGCTTTTGACGAAGCTTCTTCCTTTTCATTTCTTGGCAGTTGCTGATATTGGGTTCTGGTTATATGTTTAACCCCTTCTGTTGGTTGCCGTAAATTTTTGCACTTATCATTCTTTATATACTACTCCTCCGGTGTTTAATATAAGGCATATTTGCTTAATTTGATTAAATTAAGGAAGTTAATTAAGTTGGCTAATAAGACATGTAAAACACCATAGTTATCTTTCTTAATTTCCTCCTTCCTTCTCTTTGATTATTGTTGAGGGGGCATCTATTAGAGTTAAATTAGGAAAAGATTGACAAATATGAAAGCTATGTCTTATATTTAGGACAAGATTAACTCCTCAAAATTATCTTATATTAAGGATAGGAGGGGTATTAGTATTAATCTGATTTTCTAATTTTAATTAGGCAAATGAATTGGATTCTGCTCCTCCATTTTTGGAAGTGATCCATTAAACCCTTGTGAAGCCTTGCGTAAATTTCAATATATTTGATTTCTAAGGCTTTGTGGATGCTGAATTCTACTGTTAGAGGCTTAGAGTCAGAGTATTGTCAAGGTTTTCAGAATGTGATAAGTTTAGTATGGTATCTTATGAACTTTACGTGTTTTGCAATTTGACTGCTCAAATTGTTTTTTATTTGGTTTTTAGATGACTTTTCTACCAGTCTCGCAGACTCATAATTTGTTTTCTTGTAAATTCAGGGCTGACGAAGAACCTGTTGATCAGAAGAGATATTATGAGGACTCTTGCAAACCAAAGTGTGTGAAGCCATTAATTGACTATCAGGTTTGTATTTTGAATTACATTCCTTTTGAGTCAACATGATTTGCTTTAGCTTCTTACTGAATAATAGTTATTTGATTTTACAATTATTTGTTAGTTAATTTTCTCTTGCTAAATTGCAAAGTGGTCTTTTTTAAGCTCCCAATTGAGAATCATTTGGTGCTAGGTTTGTTTACAAAGAAGACAAATGTCAAATTTTAAGCTAATGGGAATTGCTATGAGGTCCCAAGGAAGAGAATTAATTACCAAGAAGTTCCAATGACAAGTGAGGTGTTGTTATTTCTTACCTTGGAATTTGTCATTACATGCTCCCCAATTGTCATTAGGGACTTCCTGGTAATTAAGTCCCTCCCTTGGAAACTTATAGTAATTCCTCCTTTAAGCTACAAAGAACTGTATGATATGCAAAGTTATTCAACTAACATAATTTATCATAATTACCTCAATGCAGTTTCTAATTCATATAAATATTATTGTGAGCAAAGCAAACCCATGATCTTACCCTTACCCTTTGAGGCTTCACTTTTTCAAACATTCCTGATGCGTATTTGTTGAAGACTCTGAAGTAAGTAAGATTGGAAATTTGAATTGCCAAAGTGCTAAATGTATCATAATATTCACGCTCTTATGGTACATGTGATGTTATTCATTGCTTTATTCGGATAGAAAAGAATTCCAACTCACCATTCAAATAATACAAAGAAGGTTTATCTTTTCTGTAGAATATAAAAGGAGGAAACCCCGCCACAGAAATGAAATTCTTGAACTCTCTTGCTACAGAGTACTCTCTCCAGTTCTTAATATAAGATATATTTACGTAATTTGATTAGATTAAGGAAGTTGGTTAAGTTAGTTAATATAACATGTATTTTCTAAAGTTAATATGACATATATTTTCTAAAACACCCTAGTTATCTTTCTCAATTCCTTCATTTCTTCTCCTCCTCAATCATTGTTGAGAGACAATTAATAGGTATAAATTAGGAAAGGATTGACAACTATGAAAACTTTGTTCTTATATTTAGGATTAAGATGAACTCCCTAAATATGTTTTATATTAAGGACTGGAGGGAGTATCAAAGTAACAATTAAAACGTGATGTTAATCCTTCATTCTTTCTTATTTTCTATTTATTCAAATGTAATTGTTACTTTGCTTTAAAGTAACAATTATTGAGCGGGATTTATCTAAACTCTAAAGATTTGGTTGTGGATAGGACAAAATGGCATTGTACGATTCATATAGCTGATCCCTCTTGTGGGATAAGATTTCTTGTTGTTGTTGTCAAGTAATCTAACTAGTAACGTTCGCCTGCATGGTGAAACATGGGTAGTTGAACAGTTGGGTTCAGGGTTCAGATGCTAGAACTATCATAATGATAATTGCTGTTAAGTAATCCTTCTACTTGCTGCTACAGGCATGCGTTAAAAGGATTGATGGCGATGATTCTGGGCACAAACACTGCACCGGGCAATACTTTGATTATTGGTCATGTGTTGACAAATGTGTATGTATAACTTTAATACACAATTATCAAACTATTCGTCGTAAGCTTAGTTAATCTGTACTAAACTTTGTTCCAATAATGCAGGCTGCAACAAAAATATTCTCCAAACTGAAGTAAAAGGAGAGACTTTGGCGGTAATATATGATCATCATCTTCTCAAGATTTTGATTCCCAAATAATTACTCCTAGACACTTGATTTGGGTTGCTACTAGATTTTTTAAAAACAGGGTAACATAAGATCCTGATTAATAAAATCCTGTCAAATTGCACCTCTTGAAAGTTTTTGAGTTTGGAATGTTGGATCCAATTTTGAGTTTCTGGTAATTGATGATTCTGACCTTTTGAATAAGTGGGTTTGCTGTAATATCTGAATTCTGATCTTGTTCTGTTTTTCATCGCGCACTTATTCAATTCAAAGTCATCTCCCTAAAACTTGGAGGCTATCATATGAGCAATGTTCTGTTGATAGATGCACGTTTACTTTCAAATTTAGCACTTAAATTGGATCATTGATGGCGGTATCAATATCTGCATTTACACATGGACTATTCAAATTCTGAAAGTACATGTAACAACTGAGGAAAATGAAAACAATCTAGGACTCTTAGCAAAAAAAAAAAAAAACACACACACACACAATCTATGACCCGAAGACCACAAACAGGATTCCAAACCCAAAAGAAGGTCCACGTTCGAACAACAAAATCCCAAGAAGGACAGAGAGAATCATTGAGACTCCAATTGAGGAATATACTTAGGACCCCGTTTCCCTGCTTTGGACGAGTAGGGGAGCTCATCCATACGAACGAGACAACACTTACATTAGGACACATATTTATAAGAAAATGATAATCTATATAATCATAAATGAAAGATAAAATTATACATTCTTATAAAAAATATAATGATGTAACTTACATATAAAAGGAAATAAAACACTCTCTAACCTTATAAATAGAAGATCAATAAAAAAAGGACAATGGAGTATACTGATAAGTGAATTATCTTTGGACAAAAAAAAAAGTGAATTATCAATAAAGTGCGTTAAAAATCTGTTGCGTTAATGGCTACTGACATGCATTGGAAAAAAATAAAATGCCTTTTTGTTGCTTAGTGCTTACTCTCTGTTTTTTTGTTACAAAAATTTTAGTAAAGGAGTTGAGTTCACCCACGATCCAAGGGCAGGGCGAAATCTCTCTTCCTCCGAGGTGATACTGATGTTGGGCAGAGTGAGCCGTCTATTACCCTTAGGCCTCAGGCGTTAACCTAGGCATCTAGGAGCTAGGATGCCTCCCCCAACGTTTTGACCAACTCCAGGATCGAACCCCCTCCCTTTAGTGAGAGTGTCCGACCCCTTTACCAGTTGAACCTAAAGTTGAACCTAAAGACGAGGGTTAGTGCTTACACCTTGTTTTCCCGTCAATATATTTTATTCTTTTATTCTCTACGATTCTTGGTTTTTTGTTTCTGGGCCTGGACGATTCTTGGTTATTTCATCCTTTGGTTTTTGTCTTCTTGATTCCGTTGATTTCTTGATTTTTGAATCAAACTCGATGGACTCCCACTCGCGTTCGAGGGCGTGACCGTTAAACGTTCAACTGCTTCTGAATTGTGTAAAAGGAAATTTAACCCTAAGAACATAAGGATTTCAATCCTTCGGATAAGACCTTGTGCACAGCCCTCCCTGGCAATTCGTCACTCCCAAGGCCAGATTAGGCCTCAAGTAATGATCGATGTCATCGGAACTTCCTCACGATGAAGCTGCTTCAACCGGAGAAACGATTAGTGCAACATCAACAAAGTCCCATCAAGAAATCTGAAGGCCCTGAAGAACCTGAAAGCCCATTACAATCGCTGAAGAAAACTAGGGATTTGCCCAATTTGAACAAATGTCATGCCTGTGGCTTCATAGTTGACGCTTGCACCGGTAAGAAGAGACTCCACATCCTTAATAGCGAGTGGCGCATAGTTCTTCTCTGCAAAAATTGTCTTTTATCCATTAAATCTTCAAAAATGTGCACGTATTGTTTTTCCGAATCGTCTGCGGATTGTTTTCGTTGTGAGCAATGTCAGCATTCTGTTCATAAAAAGTGTTTTTCCAAGTATAAATACACTCCTCCATGGTCTTATGCTTGTTCCGGGTCGGAATTTTCTGTTTGTGTGGATTGTTGGGTTCCCCAATCGGTGGTTCTTTCAAGAAAAAGAATGAAGACTGAGAAGGTTAAGAAAAAGGGTGGGATTGTATTAGAAAAGGAGGCTTCTAGGGTTTCAGATGATGGAAATTCAGCGGTTTCATTGGAGAATGTGGTTAAAGATGCAAATCTTGCGGTAGGGAAGAAGGTTGAGGCGGCTGCTAGGGCTAGAGGGGAGGCGGTAAAGAAGGCTGAGGTTGCTAGAAGAGCGTTTGTTGTTGCAAATAGTGCTTTAAGTTTAGTAGGAAGCGGAGATGAGAACAGTTTAAATGAGCGCCTCAAAGTGAGTGCTGATAAGGTTTTTGAGTTGTATCCGCCCATGAGTAGCTCTCCATCTAGTTGCTCCTTATTTAATTCAAGTTACTTTGATGCTCTGAAAGTGGGCACTTCTAGTTCTGATTCACCTTGTGCGAGGTCTAATGAAAGCAATTCAAGTGATTTCTTGAAGCATGAAATTTCCAGTGATGGTAACATGTACAGGGACTCCCATAAATATGTATTAGAACCTTCAGTTTGTATGGATGGGAGTGACAAGAGAAGCAGTTCGAAAGAAGACAAGTGCATGGCTGATTGTGATTCAAAAGTAGAGATTGGGGAAGAGCTGATGAAGGAAGGGGAGGGAAGTTGTTCTGACAAGCGGATAAACTTAAATGGGTATAATAGATTGAATCTTGATCACAAACAGACAGAGACTGCGTTGCCTGGGGAAGAAAGATGCAATGGACAGCCTGACCGCTTTTTCTTGAAATATAGTAGATTGAATCTTGATCACAAACAGAAAGAGACTGTGTTGCCTGGGGAAGAAAGATGCAATGGATGGCCTGACCGCTTTTTCTTGAAATACAGTAGGAGAGTTCATAGGTCAAAACCAATTTCAGTTAATAAACCAAAAATCCTCTACAATAATAATGAGACTAATCTTGAGAGTCAGGGCTCAGCTACTGAGGTTCCAATGGATGGCCTGACCGCTTTTTCTTGAAATACAGTAGGAGAGTTCATAGGTCAAAACCAATTTCAGTTAATAAACCAAAAATCCTCTACAATAATAGAGACTAATCTTGAGAGTCAGGGCTCAGCTACTGAGGTTCCATTGAATTGTTCTTGGGAATTGAGAACATTATGTAATGGATAATTTCAGTCATTTCATGCTCCTTTGCAACCATCTACTTATGAAAGTGGATATTCCAAGAGCCAACATGAAAGGGCATAGGTATAGGAAGTTTACCTCTTCTTCCTTATGTAGTTATGAAATTATCACCTTGTTTTTTCCTTAAAAAATTGTGTTGCTATTCTGTATCCTTGTTGACAATGACATTCTAATATGTTACAATCATTTTGGTACTTTTGCTGCTCATATTTTTTCTGTCATCATGCCAAACATTGAGTTTTTTTATCCCAACACATGGAAATTGTGTTGGTGTCGCTTTCATCCTCATATTTGATGTTGCTTAAAAATGTCTCTAGCCTCTTCCTGGATATGCTTGAGATTGTTTATCATAGGCTCCTTATAAGGAAGCAAATCTTGAAAGAATGTAATTGGGTCGGTGAGCTAATCTGTTTGACATGCTGAACGATGTTGGTTAGGATGAATGAATTTGTAGACTGTTTGCATGTGGGCCTTTTTTGCAAGTATCTGGTTTGGCCCTTGGGTTGGCACTGGCTGGCTGCACTGTTGCAGGTTATTCTGCAAGATAATTAATTTTAACTTGCAAATTTATGCTTTATTTATTTGGTGTTGTTCTTTTGTTCAATATATAACCTATTATATGATAAATTTCAAGTCACTAAAATCACAGAGCATGTAATAAAACTTTGAGACTTGATAATTAGATTGAATGGGGTGGGGATCCTAGAAAATATTTTATATAGCTTTGACAACTTTGTTATATATAAATAATAATTATTCTGGTTATCATCGTTTATTCTTTTATTTTACTAATATTGAATTGATGTTGATTCATCTTTTTTTTTTTTTTCCCTCCTTTTTTGTGTAGCTGACTGAAATGCTGTGTAACATGTCAACATCAAAATGGGTGCAAAAGTTTACCTTGCTGGAGCAGAAGGCACTGGGCCTCTCTCTCTCTCTCTTTTTTTCCAACTTGGATGATTAGCTTGATTTCTTGCAGTTCCAAGTCTCGTAGCATGAAACTTGCAAGTTACAGAAATAGTAGGTAAAGCAGATAATTCCACGTGAGAGATCATTGATCTTTTTTAAGATGTAATTCTGGTCTCTGAAAAGTTGGACCCACTTTTCCCCCATTCTATTTGTCTTCCTTTCAGTTTGAAGTTTTTGGTAGTCTTTTACATTCTTCTGTGTAACATGCCCACCTGAGTAATTATGTATAGCTACAATTCTGCAAATCCACTTATGTTCAATAGTTGCTTAAATTGTTCTGGTGCTGTATCACGAGTTGAATGTTTCTTACTTTCAATAATGAATCAATTGATCAGTTTACTTGTACTGAAGATCTGATCTGACAAAGTGAATGCTGGCAATGTGAATTCTGAATCTTGGGATCCTATAAGGATGTGTAGACAAAAAGATAGAGCTTTTATGGTTTGATATTAAGCTTTTCTTTTATAGAAAGCTTATTTTGATTGTTCAATTATTTTGTTTCCTCATTTAGTTAATGGATATGAGATATTTCTTTGTTGGTTACCCGGATATTGCAGAAACGAGGCATACAATTTCATTCAGGCTAGAAGTTCGAAGATGACAATACTGTTTATTAGTTATTGCTAGTTATGAACAGATTTGTGGGTTTTTTATTCTTTTCTTAAACATGAGGTTCTTAGATTTAATTTTAGTCTGGATCCAGCCTTCATGTCATAACCCTGGACATAAAGAGCAGAGTGGAACAGGTTATGGAAGTTATTGACTTGATAGCCAGTGCACATATGTTTGCTGTGTTTCTTTTGTAATGATAGTGTGATTTTAGACATGTATAGGTGGTTTTAAAATATAGGTTTTTCTAGACATTAGGAATTGGTTGTCTACTATCATTCAATCTTCCTTTGACAGTTCGTGGAAGATTGGTGTGTGCATCACCTGTTGGAAGCTTTGGGAGGTTCGCAATAAAAATATCTTCTCCAAGGATAAATTTACTGCTGAAGGGATCTTAGCTCACATTAGGGCCATAGTTGTTCATTCTCATCTCAGTTTTTCTAGGTTTTGTTTGATTTTGTAATTTGCTATTCTTTTGATCCTGTTATGGCTTTGGCTCCTGTAACTTTTTGACCATTTTAATGGATTTTCACTTCATTCAAAAAAAAAAAAAAAAGGTTTTTCTTTTGTTTTGCTTATCTTTCTCCTTTTTTAGGCGAGGAGGGAGCGTGAGCATACTGTTGAAAGTTTGTGTGCGGTTGTTATAGCTAAAAGCTTGTTTATAAATTTATCATATGTTGCAGACATGGTAAATCGTAAATTAGCAAAGACGACTCGAGTACATAAATTAGCAAAGACTCGAGCACACGTGTGTTATAGCTAAACCCTAAACCCTAAATTAGCAAAAAAGACTCGAGTACATAAATTAGCAACAAGAAGAAGAATCCATTTCATGCATTTGATTAGTGGAAGCTATATTTTGCTGTATGAGCATAATTAGATAAAGAGCAGAGGCAAGAATGATTCAATTTGGTTGATAAACAACTACTCCCTCAGGTCTTTTAATATAAGATATATTTATCTAATTTAATTAGATTAATAAAGTTAGTTAAATTAATCAATATAAAATACATTTTTTAAAACACTCTAGTAATCCTTCTTAATTCTCTCCTATGAGAGTAGAAAAATGTTGACAAATATGAAAGTTATATATTATATATAAGTCCAAGATTAACTCTTTAAAGATATCTTATATTAAGGACGGGATGAGTATATTATATATATGATGCCTCTCTCTTTTGCCTTTTTTCTGCTTCAAAAAAACTGATGTTATTCAATTATGCTAACAAGATTCAGAGTAAGCCTCACAAATAAGCATTGTAAGCACATGTTGAATAAATGTTTGAAAGCCTTTAATCTCCATTAGCCATAATCTTGATTTCACAAAAATTAAAAATAATTCTTCATATTTTTTCTTGGGAAAATGACAGAAAAGAACTTTGAAATTGTAAGATCTCAAATCAGGTTTGTTACTAGGAGTTGGTGAGGGAATGACAAAACTTAGTAAGTAATTAACAACTCATTTTTTGAGAAATACTTGATTTAAAATTTTCCAATTTTAAAATTATTTTTCTGTCACTTTTCCTTTTTTTATTTATTTTTTAATATTAATCCCATCAGATTAAGGTATACTTGTAAAAAAATATAAGCAATCAATAACTGTTCTTGATTCTTAAATTATACTCCTTCTGCTCCTAAATATAAGACATAGTTGCTTTTTTTAGAGAGATTAAATAAACTAATTAAATTACTTCGAAGTATTTTTATTTTTTTTCTCTAAACTAGTTAGTTTGACTAATAAACTAATACATAATCTAAGAATACATAACATATGATATGATTAAGTAACTTATTTAGTTTCCTTTATCTTTTTAAAAAATCAACTCTCTTATATATTTAAGACTGGAGGGAGTAACAAAGTTCATCCTATAAGGCTTTGATTAATAACAAAAGGGAATTTACCTTTGGTGCGTAACTATCAAGTCAATGCCCATAACCACATACTTCAGTAATGAGAGATGCAAATAATTCATTAGGAAGCTTTCTCCTAATTAGAATATTAACGTGTTAATTTTGTTTTTGGATAAAATATTGTTTGATATATTGATCCTGTTGTGACATACTCCAGTTTTGGAATAAATCCAAAAGGCATTAAACTCATAATTATTACTGTATAAGTTTATATTCCTTCAGCAAGATATTCTGATTCTAAACAGTTTTCCTTCATGCATACAAACAGACACTACTCTTTGGGATATTTAATAGTGAAACATGAGTACTGAGACAATTGTGAGCTTCATTTATTTTAAAATAACTCGGTTATTGTTCTTTGAGAAAGGCCAAGTGTAGAACTTCGAAATAATATTCCCAATCCTATATCATTTGGCTGATAGTATAACCTTAAAAGCCTCCAGAAACAAACCTACAAATAAATTAATCACTTCATTAATAACACTCATCCCCCACAATTTTCATCCCTGAATCTCCACTCTCTTTCCTACAAGCTCAAGCCATTTAATCTCTGATTTTTCTTCTCAGTCATTCTGATTTCTTGTGTGCCATGGCTGCAATCTTACCCGGTGGCTTGGTATCCGTCAACCATGAAGTAGTAGCTCCAAGACCAAGTGAAGCAGATTATGAAGATGATCATAAACAAACCACCCAAACTCCAACCAAAGAAACCGGTCAGCTCGACTACTCTCAGAGGGCTCAATGGCTTCGTGCTGCAATAATGGGAGCCAATGATGGTTTAGTTTCAGTTTCTGCAATGATGATGGGTGTAGGAGCTGTTAAAACAGATTCCAAATCCGTGGTGCTTTCTGGTTTTGCGGGTTCAATAGCAGGAGCTTGCAGTATGGCAATTGGAGAGTTCGCGTCAGTGTACAATCAGCTTGAAGTTGAAGTTGCACAGATGAAGAGGGAAATGAGTGATCAAAATGATGAAGAGAAGCTGATGGAGAAGATGAAGCTTCCAAATCCATATCAAGCAGCATTTGCATCAGCATTGTCATTTAGCATAGGAGCATTGGTTCCTCTGCTTTCTGCTGCTTTCATAACAGATTATAAGATAAGACTAATGGTGATTCCCATTGTGGCTACTTTGGCTCTCACAACATTTGGATTGGTGGGAGCTGTGTTGGGAAAGATTGCGATTTTGAGATCATGTGTGAGGGTTGTGTGTGGAGGATTGGTAGCTATAGGTATCACATTTGGGTTGACCAAGTTACTGGGATCTTGTGGCTTTCAGCTTTATGAATGAATTGTGACCACCCTATTTCCTTATTTGCTTTCAATAACAGTTTCTCATAATGAGAATCTAATCAAGTTCAAGTTATATTCTGTTCTTTGCTTGTTAGCTGCCATTAATTTTTTTTTTTTAAATATCTAAATAACAAATGTTTATGTATAGACATTAGAGTTTCATCTTCAGTGGTTCAGAGGGCCATAATACAGACATGGCATTACATCTTTAGTACAAGAGCTTATCAGGGAGTGCAATCACAAAAGTTAGATAATGTCAGATGTTGGAAAATTTGAAAAGAAGCTAATTGTCAAGGTACAAAGATAATTTAGGTGTTGGAGGCATTCCCAAACTTGACCAAACCCTCTTTTATGTCTGTAATCTTTTAATGGTAGTTGTTGTCTTGATGTGCTTTTGGTATTTGTATCTTTGTTTGAAGGTACAAATACCAAAGAAGGCCATTGAATACACCAGTGATGAGGGTAGATCAACTTGTTTGGAACCTAATTAAAAGGGGTAGAGGAAGACCAAAGAGAATGTTTAATGAAGTTATTGAGCGAGATCTCTTAATTAATAATTTATCCTGAGATTTGGTTTTTGATAGAACTTAATGATGTTGTTTGATCATGTAGCTGACCCCACCTAGTAGGATTAAGGTTCTGTTGTTGTTGTTGTTGTTGTTGTTGTTGTATTTTAAAGCTAAGTGATGATTAACCATAGGATCCTAGTGTTTAACTGAATTTTTGGTGCTTTAAGAAATGTCAGTTTTTTATTTTCTTTTGTAAAGCTGAACTTATAAAGCTGTTTTCCTGATTTTTGGACAGTAATTGATCTTTTAATGTTTTACATGCTCTAGTGTAATAGTTTGCCTTGGTACGTATATGTGCAAGACAATGGAGCATTGCTGGGGCTGCTACTTCCCTATTTTCTTTGTGTGAATTTTCTTCCTCTTTCTTTTCCAACATGTTAACAGAGAAAAACTGGTCTTTTATGGATTGTGTATGAGAGAAATCAAGGAAGAAAACCTCACCTAAAAAACTATAAACACTCTGAGAAATTTTAGGAAATATATATACACTTCTTCTACTTTGTAGAAAATATTTCTGCTCCTTCTCCACTTTTCACAGGAGGAAAGTAAACTATTAGGCATTTGTTGTCTGTGAAGAGGGAAACTGTTGAGTCAGACGTTGAAACTGCTTTGTCAGAGAATCCCACCTTGAATCAACTCTAATCGTATAAAGAAATGGTCTCCAGAAAACAGCAAAGAAAGTTTGGGAGAAGATTAAGTCAGTGTTTTACGGAAATGAAAAGACTGTAGATACAAATCTTCGATTTGGAGTTTGAACTTGTCAGGAAGAAAGAGACTGACAATGTTAATCAAGTGAGTAATGGTTTTGAGTAAAAACTTTTCATAGAAAAAGCAGAAAATCTCATTCTACCTTATCTGTAAAGACTTACACGCAACAACTCATACAAACTAAGACATGGACGTGGAAGATTACACAAGCATTGTGCTCCGTGAATGAACTGTCAAAACCACTCCTCAAAATCTTCAAACAGGCTCATTCAAATAGTTCTTTTCATTTTGTTAAATGATGAGAGAAATATACAAAAATGCAAGCGTGCTTGGCGCTACTTCCACAAGAAGTCAACTGGAGATTGTTAGAGTTTAAAGAATTAGATAGCTATAATTGATGATTAAGTTAGTCCAACTAGATTAATTATCAATAATCACCACTCTATAAATAGATGTACTTTGTGGATTATAAATACAACACATCATTTCAACTCACTCATTCTCTCTTTCTATATCTGTTATTTTATATAGAACACTCTCGAGCTCTTTGAAAAACGACCTTCAGAGATAATGAGATTGCATCCATCTCTCATAGGTTGACTTTGCAGTTGCTCCTTCACTGATTGAGTGTACCCTATTACTTGTACCTCTCGCAAGGAAGTCAAGGACCAGAGCTTGTCAGGGAGAGCAGTCAACTCCAAACACCCTTTAATGAACAAACATCTGAGACATGGCATCACATTTTTACCTAATTCCCAGCGATTGAGCTCCAAATATGCCATTTGAAAGACCTCTAGTTGGGGGAACCCTTTACTGCAACAAAGCTCAAACTGACACCTTGATGTTGTTCTACAGTTACAACAACGTAGTTTCAAAATTCTGAGGTTGGTAAGACTCCCCAAAGTGTTCATGACATCGTCATTTAAGTCGGTGCTAGAGATTCCTAGCTTGGTAAGGTTTGAAGGAAAGGCATTGGCAGATGTTGGAATATCAGGAAAGTCATGAATCTTCAATGCATTCAAATAATTTAGGTTTGGAAGGTTTTCCCACACTTGACCAACGCCTTGTTTATGCTAGTCATCCTTACATAAAAGCAATACCAATCTCCTAAGCCTTGGGAATACACCTTTCCCTATAAGAGACCCAATGGTTGATTTTTTGTTTATGGCAACCCAAGATAGGGTTTGTAGATTCCACATGGTTGTACTTTCTATGTCTGGAAACTTGGGTAAAATCAAAGGTCTGGCTGTATGAAGATGTCTCAGTCTTTTGAGCTTCCACATATCATTAGAGAAAGGTGTGGGTTCTATAGATATAAAAGACCAAGGTATGGGTTCTACAAATATAGAAGACCCAAAATCCAATGTTTCTAAATTCCAAAGATTGGATATGAATTTGGGAATCATTCTAACCAATTTACTACTTGCTTGCTGGTCTACTCTTAAGTACCTCAAATGCACTAACATGTTTAAATTGGTGGGGATCTTAGACTTCCACCTTAGAGGCCCTGGATCCAACACTCGAACAAGCTGAAACCACTTCACAAGCCTTTTTGACTTGCTTGAATCAAGGTCGCACCAAGAGACCCGATCAAAGAAGAGCACAGAACGAGTGCCTGAAAGGTCTTTGTTGCTTGAAACAACAAAATCGAACACATTACATTGAATGGATAGCCTGCGAGGTTTGGATCGCTTCAAAATGTCTACATCCCTACAAACTTCAAAAGCCTTCTCCTGCGAGCTCTCTGATATGCAAAGTTCTCTCAGAAGGTCATGGATGTGACATGTCTTGATTCCCCCATCGCTCCTCCTTCTCCCTACTTGGATTAAGCTACGATCAACTAGCTCATCCAAGTAGTCCTCTGCAACATCCTCTGCAATTCTAGAATCATTATGAAGAATGAATCCTTCAGCAACCCATAGTTGGATCAAGCGCCTGACAGGAATCTCGTAATCTTCAGGAAACATACCAAAATACAAAAAGCATGGCCTCAATCTTGAAGGCAAGCTATCATAACTGAGTTTAAGTACTATATCATGTACTTGTGTTTTTGGTTTAGTGATATACGAATTTACATGACCCATGACCTTAGACCATTCTCGGTGTGACTTCTTGTTTGCAAGAATTCCTGCAAGCACCACAATGGATATTGGCAAGCCACCACAACTTTTTACCATGTGCTTACCTAATAACTCTAGATCAGAAGGTACACTTTCTCCTTGAAACACCCTCTTTGAGAAAAGCTTCCAACTTTCTTCTTCGTTAAGAAACGGGAGATAGTAGGGTGGAGATGAGTTGGCATGAGACGCAACCTCTTTCGAACGACTAGTGATCAGGATCCTACTGGCTTTATTGTTATCAGGCAAAGCGCATTGTATGTCATCCCACTGTTGAGGATTCCATATGTCGTCCAACGCTACAAGATACCTCTTCCCTGTCAAAAACTCTCGTACCTTGTCTCTCAGTTCTTCCTCACTAAGATTAAAATCATCCTCCACTACAGGTTGACCTTTGCTCTTTGATTTCTTCTTATGCTTCCTACTGCTATTTGCAGAGATTGTCACGAAGCATTTAAGAAGGGCAAGCAAAATCTCTCTAGGTCTATAGTCATTAGACACATAGACCCAAGCATGACATTGAAAGCAATTCTTTACTTGGTGAGTATTATAAATCTTGCGAGCAAGAGTAGTTTTACCTAATCCGCTGATAAACCCTAATTTTATATATTTTATCTCACCTTATTCATTTATTTTGGGGACTATTTTAGGCTAATTTGAATATATTAGATAATATTTGGATTGTTAGCCAATTTTAGGAAATAATCTAAATCAGAATTAATTATTAGATTATTGGGCTTAAATTATTTATATTCTGATTGTTATCTTGTGATTAAATAATATTTCCTAATATATGATAGATCATGATATTATCATATTAGAATATTTTATGGTGCAGAATTTTTGTAGGAAAGTTGAAAGAAAATCTAATTTTGAAATTTTATTGGGCTTCTTAATTTTAATGGGCTCAACTTGGTACCCAAAAAGTCCTCCCCTCTTATATTAAAGGGAGAATCCCTCCCAAGGCCCAATTAAGGCCCAAAATTGCAAAAAGGGCCCCAACCACTTTCAGCTACCACAAATGGCCCTAGGGCCCTGATGGGTATTTTATCAGAAAATGAAATTACATTGGTGCCCTGAGATTAAAAAAGAAAAAGGAAGGTCTGGAGTCTGGACAATGGCGCATTCTGATCTGAGAAAGGAAAAAACGCTGAGAGGAGGAATTAATTTGAAAACCACTTTCTCCTTCTCCGTCACTCCCTTCTCTGATCTCCGACCTCATCCGTTTGTCCGTCGTCGGTCTCCGCCTCTACACCTCCGTCCTCGTATCCGGGCTCCAATCCGTAAGTCTGTTGCATTCTTATTTCTGGTTTTGAGCTTTCTTATGAATGAGAGGATTGATAACTTATGAATTGGGTTTAGGTGAAGATTTTTAGAGATCTAACTAAATTTTGCTTTCGCCGAGTTCGAGGCCATACGATTACTGGGTTGTATTCGAAATAAAACATTTGATTTCCACATTGGAATATTAGACTGGTTTCTTTTTCACATTCGATTCCGTCATTTGAATTCGTTGCTGTGATTTCTATTGAAGTTCGAATTGTTTGCGGTGTTTTGCTTTCTGGTATCTCTCTTTTGTTGAGAAATTTGGTTCCGCATAAGGCATTTTCCTTTGCGCCTGGGTAATTTTTCTGAATGGATTCTGATCTATAATCGTGTTTTTGCCTTAAATGGTGTTTTGCGTTGAATTTTTAGCCAAAGCCTGAGAAGGGTATTTAATGTTCTGTGCAGATTTTCTTTTTCTGAGAAGAAGAGGGAAATAATAACTTCTGAATTAAATTTTATTAATTGTTTGAACAGGTTCTTCATTTTGACCGAGCTTCTGGGGAGTGGACCAGGCTTAATGGTGGACCAGGCTATTCTAGCTTTGATGGCTTCATCTATGAGCATGGTGATCATCAAATTTCTATCTTAGAAATCTTTTTTTCTATAAAATCTCAATTTATGTTTCAGGTACAGTTGGTCAAAGGTACTAAGGTTGAACCTTTTATGATGTTTCAAATTCTGAAAAGAATATATTTTTTGGGCTAAAGATCCCATTGTCGTCTCTAGTTTCAATTTCATTCCTTAACAAAATTTTGCATATAAATTAATTTCTGTGCATCAAAGGTCTCCAACATTTTAATGATATTAAGACAAAATGATATTAAGAAAACAAGAGTTTTACATAATACTCCCTTCGTTCCTTTTTACAAGATACCATTGTTTGAGTGGGTATGTTTTTTTCTAAAAGATACCTTTGAAGATGTCTAAACATTTAGTGCATTTTTTCTATTTTACCCTCAATTATATGTCTTTCTCCTCACTTTTTCTCTCATTGCTTTTTCCACTCATTCTCTGTCCCACCCATCTTTATAAATAAGGGTATTTTTGGAAAATGAGTTGCATTTTTTTACATATTTATTGTCTTTAACCAATTTTAACTAACTTTTTTGTCTACATAATTCGGTTATTAGTATCTTATGAAAAGAAGTGGGGGAAGTACAATAAGAGTGGGTTTTTCTTACTCCAAGAATGAATCTGATTACACAACCAGAGACCAAAAACCGCCTCGATAAGCATACTCTTTATTCACAAGGTAGTGAAGGAAAAATTGGAAAATTTTCACATAAATTGTATGAATGAATAATCCTTCATTAATTTTCGAGGTTTTTTAATCCAATGGTCCGAACTTGTCCCCGATTTCTGTCTAACCCATTCTCAATTTCCTGAGTCATATGCTGGAATTTATGTGCCTACTCTTGCTTCGAAAAAATCGTGAAAGCCTCGAAAGGTAATAGTTTGTCCTTTGATTGTTGAAATTGTTATAATGCAGGTGCAATTTCGAATGTTTACAGGAATTGATGCGGGTGTAAAGGCTAATCTGAATTTTAAGATCTTTATCCTTAATTGATCAATATGCTTTCAAGCCTATGTGGCTGCAATCTGAAGTGATGTCATGCGGGGTTATACGGTAGGAAATGGTGCTACACATGAAAACTATGATGGCGGTGCTGGTTCCATTTGTAAAGGGTAATCTGAATTTTAAGATCTGTATCCTTAATTGATCAATAAGTTTTCAAGCCTATGTGGCTACAATCTGAAGTGATGTCTGTGCAGGGTTATACGGTAGGAAATGTTGGTACAGATGAAAACTATGATGGCAGTGCACTGGTTCCATTTGTAACTAGTTATACTGTTTATAAATTATAAAGAAGTCAGATAATTGTTATTAGTGTTCCAGGCATGTGTAAGAATAATAGAAATTTAAGAATATAAAATTCTGAAGTGATTGAAGAATAACAAATGTCCTTTTGATAAACATTATGTCTACTTCTTTTGCTTACCTTGTAACTTAGATCTAATAAGGAAAAATGGAAATAATTTAATACTGAATGTTTTGATAGTTTCTGGCTGTTTAATAACAAAGAGAGTTCTTATATTTCAAGTTCATGAAAATGCCTATCTTAGTGACTTTCATCACTGTTTTCTTTTGCCATCAAATTCCTCCTAAGTCTACCGAAGAATCTGTAATATTTGCCAGTGCCTTGTTATTGTGTTAGGTTGCTTATATCTTGACCTGCAAAGTTGCATATATAATTTTTCACCTAGGATTAGCCAACATTAGAAATCTTTCATATCCACCACTACAATATGGTTAAAAATTAGGTTATTAATAAATTCTCGGAGAAGTAAAGTTTCTATCCTTAAACTTTTTAGTTGGATTGTTCTTTGCAATTTACATTCGAATACAATGAATTTTTGAATACTTCACCTGTGCCATTGTTAGATTATTGCTTAACTGATGTAGTTAATAACTTGGAGAAAAATGGGTTCCAAAGCCAAGTTGTAAAACGGAAATGGCTTTAAAGGTGCATTTGGTAGGGGAGGAGGAGAGGAAAGGATTGGAATTGATAACATACCAAGAAACGGTCCACATCTTGATATATTGCTCCAAAGAAACCAAACTGGGATTTACGTAGAGATATGCGGAAGAAGCTTGAAAGAAGAACTCAGAAGGCTCTTTTCAAACTTATGGGTTCTACACAAAGGGACGCAAGGTTCTCCGGTTCACTAAAGAATTATTCAAGCAACACGTGCAAAGCCAAAAAGTGTTGTCCATCATTGAGGAGTCCTAGAAGTAGAAGATGAGACATTAGGTAGCATAGTTGTTAGGACACATTTCTCACAACCAGAGTCATCATCTTTTGTTTGTGAGTCCTCGATCATCGACAACACTTTCTCACAACCAGAGTCATCATGTTTTGCTCTGCTCTTCTCCAACTCAACTTCTTACCTAAGCTTATTCATAGGGAGTAAAGGTTCCTGCACCAAACCAAAGTGTTGTCTTTGATTGAGGACTACCACAAGCAGAAGAAGAGACATTAGGGGCATACTTGTTAGGACACATTGTAGTTGGTCACAAATATATATTTATCACAAATTTGTAATCATGAGAATGACATTCACCATTTGTTCTTTTGTAAATTGTCTACTGATGGTAACTTCACAATTTTTATTCAATGACAATAGCAAATTTTTGCTTATTTTTTATATTTGTTCATGGAATGAGAATAAAAAAAGAATGGACATGATATTTAATACCCCATGATATTGTTGTTAATACCCCTGTTATTGTTGTTAATACCCCTGATATTGTTGTTAATACCCCTTGATATTGTTGTTAATACCCCCTGATATTGTCGTTAATGACCCCGATATTGTTGAAAATGACCCCTGATATTGTTGAAAATGACCCCTGATATTGTTGTAAATGACCCCTGATATTGTTGTTAATGACGCCTGATATTGTTGTAAATGACCCCTGTTATTGTTGTTAATGACCCCTGTTATTGTTGTTAATGACCCCTGATATTGTTGTAAATGACCCCTGTTATTGTTGTAAATGACCGCTATTATTGTTGTTAATGACCCCTGATATTGTTGTTAACGACCCCTGTTATTGTTGTAAATGACCCATGTTATTGTTGTAAATGACCCCTGTTATTGTTGTTAATGACCTCTGATATTGTTGTTAACGACCCCTGTTATTGTTGTAAATGACCCCTGTTATTGTTGTTAATGACCCCTGATATTGTTGTTAACGACCCCTATTATTGTTGTAAATGACCCCTGATATTGTTGTAAATGACCCCTGTTATTGTTGTTAATGACCCCTGATATTGTTGTTAACGACCCCTGTTATTGTTGTAAATGACCCCTGTTATTGTTGTTAATGACCCCTAATATTGTTGTTAACGACCCATGTTATTGTTGTAAATGACCCATGTTATTGTTGTAAATGACCCCTGTTATTGTTGTTAATGACCCCTGATATTGTTGTAAATGACCCCTGATATTGTTGTAAATGACCCGTTATTGTTGTAAATGACCCCTGTTATTGTTGTTAATGACCCCTGTTATTGTTGTTAATGACCCCTGATATTGTTGTAAATGACCCCTGATATTGTTGTAAATGACCCCTGTTATTGTTGTTAATGACCCCTGATATTGTTGTTAACGACCCCTGATATTGTTGTAAATGACCCCTGATATTGTTGTTAATGACCCCTGTTATTGTTGTTAATGACCTCTGATATTGTTGTAAATGACCCCTGTTATTGTTGTAAATGACCGCTGATATTGTTGTTAATGACCCCTGATATTGTTGTAAACGACCCCTGTTATTGTTGTTAATGACCACTGATATTGTTGTTAACGACCACTGATATTGTTGTTAATGACCCCTGATATTGTTGTAAATGACCACTGTTATTGTCGTTAATGACCCCTGTTATTGTTGTAAATGACCCCTGATATTGTTGTTAATGACTCCTAATATCAGGGGGTATTAACAACAATATCAGGGGTCACTGACAACAATATTAGGAGGTATTAACTACAATATCGGGGATATTAACAACAATAACAAGGGGTTCCCATTTTCCTGCTTCTGCACATACAACTAACAATGACCAAAGATGCAGGAAACAATTGTCATTCTCATTCATACTCAAATATCATGTTACTTACATCAGAAAATTTACAAAACTTTGTCCTAAATATGAACTCAAGTGTTCTGCACAATTGCTATTATAAAATATGTTATACAACCACTGAAATTTAGATACACTTAAAAACAAATCAACCTATGTACATAAAAGGATTGCTTCCTAACGGCTTATCTTCCGCTTGTAGGAGTCCTCGATCATGGACAACACTTTGTCTCGATGCGTGTTGTTTCGATGATTGACCAACCACCACAACATGCCAATCTTCAGATCTTGGAGTTCATCCATGGAGTAGGAAGGCATTGTGTATCCATCCTCTTGCTCCATGGCATCCCACATTTGCAACCAAGAAACCCGCATGAGTCCCTAAAAACAAGAAATATACAGAGGTGTTAACAACATGCTTCATGTAACTTGTTAAGATATTCTTAACAAATAAAATACAAGTCTCTCAGCAGTAACACTTCATAGTAACACATCAGAGGACTAGTGGTGCTTGATCACCATATTTGCATAATTTTTCACTACCTACAAAACTCAAGCAGTAAATAGATATCAATGGAGTAAACCATTTATCCAATAACAAGGATACAAGCATCCAAAACAAGAAAACTGGCTGCCAATTTCCATAATAACCCCTACATAGGAACCAATAAATATAAACTAATAAGTATAAATCCAAATTATTGAATGAGATAGTTAAACTGCAACCTTAAGAGCCTGTAAAAGTAGCAATTTAACTCCCATTGAGGAAAACGCTTCATGGTCGTTATTTTCAAATAGATTCACAAGAAAAATATTTAGACTACAATAATAATCATCAAAATGAAAATCCAAAATGAACTTAAGGTAACAACAGTAGTCATTGCAGTAAAGCTACTGCCTGCAATGTTACTAACCAATAATAAACAGAAAATTGCTAAAAACATCTCTATGTTTCATAATCACATCTGCAAAAGCAACTAGAGTGTTTACTAAAAGTACACAACATCAAACATTAAAGTGAATATACCTTAACAAATTACTGCAGGGTAATGAAGAAACTCATGCATACCTCAAATTTATAGTCTTTTTGATTAAGGACGTTGAAGAGAAGGTGTCTATAGGCCTTGCATTTGTGAAACATTAAATCTATCAGCAGAATCTACAAAATAAAAAGGGAGAGCAAAAGAGTTGGGAATTAACTAAACATAAAGTTGCTGGAGAGCAAAAGAGAAGGTGTCTATAGGCCTTGCAACTTCCGACTTCTATGCTTTCCAACTTCTATGTTGTCCAGAACAGACAAATGGCAATTGTAGAAGAACAGACAAATGCAGCAGAACTAGATAGTCCAGAACCTATATAAACAGTTCATATTAGTTCTTGAATTTAACCCCATCTCCAAAGAAAGACTATCTGATAGATAGAATATTTAAGATGACAAAAACACACCTTGAGGAACTATTCCATCAACAAGAACATCAAGTCCAACTTTCTTACTAATATCCACTCCTTTTGATTTTGCATAATCGTAATAACCTTTGTACCCACATACAAGATAATGCCCCCATTTATGATTCTTCAGGTCCAGTGCCTACGCGCAACCGCAAATAAATTAACAGATGATGGCCAGAAATCTTAATGATCAGAACAAGCTTGTTTTCAAAAAGCAAAACAATAGGGCAGGATGTTTTAATTATTGAACTTTGAGGGTAAAACCAATAGTGGCCCACAAATAAAGTGAACATGGACGTAAAACCGACCTGGTGAGGATCAGCAGGATAAGTACACATAGCATGTTTCTCATCATTCACATTAGCAATTCTAAGAATATTCTCGGCGTCATTTTTTCGAATTGCTACGATCGTATCTTGCCGAATTGCCATCGGCAAAACAGAATATCCCTCGTAGTCAATATGTTCCCCGATTAAGTTCACTCTACCTACAATAACCCATAAAAGACCATAAGTTTCCATAATAATTTCTAGATTTAGAGTTAATCCTTATGGGTTACTCATTGTAAGGGGATGTTCCTCTTTTGATAATAATACAAGATCTTCATCTTCTCTATATTGTATCTCTATTATCTTCTCTAATCACATATGTTTACATGGTGGCCCATGCGGCCACCAATACAAGATCTTCATCTTCTCTATATTGTATCTCTATTATCTTCTCTAATCACATAAGTTTACATGGTATCAAAGCCAGGTTGGTTAGGTTGAAATTGTAGAGTCCAAATCTTGCATAGCTCTTTTATTCCAGGCTTCCAGCAAGTGAATGAAGTCCCAGGTTGGGCTGAAAATTCAAGAAGCCCAAGAAAGTGCAGCCATGCTCATCCTTTTTTGATCAAAGCCCACGGTTAGCAATCAAGATCCAGTTTGTGATCCAAGAAGCTGACCCAAAGAAGCAGCACACCGGAAGTCCAAGAAAAAAAAAAAAAAGAGGCAAGATCCAGTCCAAGAAGGCGGATCCTCAAGATCCGGTACACAAGATCCGGTCAGATCCTTTGGATTATCCAGCTTTCACCACGGGATTCACGGACGCGTTACCACGATGATACGCCGGGAAAGTTGCCATCGATTTCCCCATTCTTAACCTTGCGGTTTGAGGTTTATATGCGGGGCCCCCCTTAATCGACGTTCTTAGATGAAGAATGCGATGAAGAAATCAAGATCCGCTGGAATCAGAGTTCAGAATCGGAGAGAGATTGCGAGGCCGGCATGTCGTCACCGGAGATCATCGTGGGAGAACCAGAGGAAGTCATGAACGGCTTGTCAGGCATAGACTTCTTGGTGGTGGACTCTCGCCGGAAGGATTTCTCGGCGGGATTGATGGTGGCTCACGGTCGCTGGTTCGAGACTTGGTGCCCTGCTCCTGAGCGATTCTGATCATCTGTGCAGTCAATAAAAAATAATCAATCTTGCAGATCAGGATGTTGCTCTTTGATTTTCGATGGTTTGGTTTTTGTTATAGTTCCAAATGGTTTTCAAGATTCAGTCTTTGAGAAAAGTTCATCTGGGTTTTCTTCTTCTGGATTGAACAGAAGAAATCTTCTGGGTATGGTTAGGCTTTTGTTATAAAAGCCACATTCTTCTGATTCGGTCTTTCGGTGAGGCGAAAGAGAATAGCGTTTGGCTTGCAGGCAAGAATTGGGGAGGTGATTTTATCTTGATGAAGTATCTCAGGACCTAATGACCCCAAGATCGAAGGCATTTTCTGCAAAAGCTGTGCCCACAAGGAGTAGTACTTGGTTCGAAGCATATCTCCAGACAAATCGCGCAGGAAAGCTCCTCCCTGAGTTTATCAATACAGGGGAGAGCAGATCCAGAAGAAGAAGAACCAGAGTTGTTCTGGGTCAAAATATTCCCTCTAGTTCTGTTTTCTTTCGTCTTCTTTACATTATCCTTTCTGGGAGTTTCATCTTGGTCAAGTCTTTTAATTCTTGTTCCTTTAGTATTATTGCTGCGAGTGATTCAGTGCTGAAATTTACAATTCGTGTTTGCATTCATGCATTGCTCCCAGTTGCTCTGTTTGCTGTCTCTGAGTGTTTAAACAAATTCAAGTTGGTTGCTTAAATGGGAATGAAACGCACTGTATATTTGGCTCCCATGCGATCCTGATCTAGCTTCAACTAAAGGTGGCCAAGAAGCAATCTGGTGGTTTCACAGATTGGAGGAGGATGGAGTAAGAGCAGATGAAGTGACTATAGTGTCAGTCCTTTCTGCTTGTAGCCACTCAGGTTTGATAGACATGAGACAACAGATATTCAGATATTCAGTTGTTTGATTAATGGGAAGTATCTGATTCTTCAAGTTCTGTTCTGGTCTGCATGCTTTCTTTTAAATTCTGGATTCAAAGTTTCTGGTTTTTCTTGTCTTTGGATTCTGAAATTATCACTGTCACCAACTACATCTCTTGAACTTCAAAGTAATTGGGTGGTGATCTGTTCAAATTGTCATGTGGTGGCAAAGGACTTTGCTAAGTCATCATGATTTTGCTAGTTGTTTGGGAGAATGTTGGCATTGAAAATATTAACTCTGGTTTGAATCTGAATCCAATGAGAAGATTGTGGTTAAAGGTCTTGAGTGTTTCGGAGGAGTTTATTGCAGATTGGTTTGGGTTGAGGAAGTATGATAGAGCAATATTGAGGTGAACCCAGTTGAGATGGCATAGGGGCTGATTTGCTAGTTGACATATCTTGATTTGTTCAGTGATGTATGGTTTGGTTCGTTTGTGGCTATTTGTGGCCATTGGACGTTTTTGGTTTATTTGATGGAGGCAAGAGGAACAAGCAACATGAAGTTTGCAATGAATGGATGTGTTCTTATAGGAAAATGGGGCTCATGCTTGAATGCAGGCAGTGACTAGAGAAGCTTACAGAGACTGAAGCATTCCAAAAGTGAAGCATTTCAGAATTGAATATGGAGAAGAAAGCCACCTTACCCCTTTTTGTGTTGTTGAAGTTGAACACATTTAAGATAAATGGTGTTCAACTTGAGGGCGTGTTAGAAGTATTAGGTGGTTAGTTGAATGGTTAGTGAGTTAGTTAGGGCCTAGTACATATAAAGGGTCTTAGGCTAATGAGTTTAAGTGTGTTGGGTGTGGAGCGCTCACCAAGGGTGTTAGGTGTGGAGCGCCACCATGTATGTGAGATGTGGAGTCTCACTTTAGAGAGGAGTTAACATGATCTCCTTCTAAATTTAGAGTTAATCCTTATGGGTTACTCATTGTAAGGGGATGTTCCTCTTTTGATAATAATACAAGATCTTCATCTTCTCTATATTGTATCTCTATTATCTTCTCTAATCACATAAGTTTACAATAATCAAAAAGAAAAAGAGAAGGAGAAGGAGAGAGGAAGAACCAGGTGAACGGGCGAAGACTTCAGGAGGATGACCGAAAACTTTTTGAAATTGTCAAAACGAAGTTGTGCCTCTTCGAGTAGAGATCCTCCGCCATACACAGGCTCCAGAGAATCGAAAATTGGAACAGGAAGATCTTCGTGTTTCGCCATCGATGAGTGAGGATTTTCGACCGGAACTTTCTTTGCCAGCTACTATACACAAACTTCGGAAGTTTTTGCCGAATGCACCGAACTCGTTTTTGTCGAGTGCCCCAAACCCAGCATTATTGTTCTGTTTTCCTGCATAATATTATTTTAAAGGGAAAACAGTGCTTTTTTTTAAAAAGTCATTTGGGTTTTTTTTGTCATTTTACTTTAAAATTGAATGTCAGAAAGGGCCCTAGGGCCATTTGTGGTTGAGGAAAGTTGTTGGGACCTTTTTTGTAATTCTGGGCCTTAATTGGGCCTTGGTACAGATTTTCCCATTATATTAAACCTAATCTAGCAGCCGCAGAGAGGACTTACGCACGCAGAACCGAATCACACCGAGAGCGAGCCGCCAAAACCTACGGGGAGAGAGACGCAGAGACGAATTACGCTCAGAAGAACGAAAAGGGACGCGGACGTAGTCACAGCACTCACGTACTCACAGGACGGAATTACCTCCAGGATTGAATTAATTCATCATTCATCCACCACGTGCTGCCCATCTTGCGCAAGAATTGGTTCCAATTCTTTGTCCTTTCCCTTTGACAAATGGCTCTGGTGGTGATTTACGAGGAGATTGGAGGAATTTTCATGGAAGCTTAAAATCTTTTAGGAGGCAACTTGGGAGGAGCATGGAGGAAGCTAGAGCCTAGGACTTACAATTGAAGACCATAAGGGAGTGTTGTTCTTTTATCTTTTTAATTCGAAATTTGAGATAGTTTAGTTTTAAACGGTTTCAAATTGTATTACTGGAGAACAATCTAGTTTTAAATTGTAAACCTAATTTTTATTGGATTAGATTGATAATTTAAAGTTTTTTATGCTTATTGCTGGATTCTTGTTTGCAAGATTGTCAATTAAATAAATAATTGAGTTTTCATTATTAATTTAATTGACAATTTGGTTTATCACCTTAATTGTTTAATTAGGTATAAATTGTCTAGTTGTTCAATTAGATAATTGTAAACAACTTTCTAAAATATTTTGAAATTAAATGTCATTGGGTTTTAATAAGTTTAATTAACTAGCACTCACAACCGGCACTCCTAGTAGTGCAGTGGTATTGGGATTCATTTCCCCCCTTAGGTCCTTAGTTTGATCCCCCCTCCCCTCGCCTTGTATCAAAAAAAAACTAGCACTCATTTCATTATGAGTTTTCTAATGGATTAGGTGTTATTAGAACTGAGGGTTTCCCATGTTCCAATTAGTTAATTAAATTCATTAATTTCAATCTCATTAATCTCCCTTTGGTCTAATTAATTAATTTGGGCTAAGAAAGTTACTCATTGTGAATTCCTAGTTGTCCCCTTCATCATCATAACTGAACTAGATTTTTGTTATTTGATTTGATTTGATTTTAATCAATATTTTTCTTAGGATTTAAATTCTCTTCTCATAAAATCCCCCCAGAATTGCATTTGCATCTAGGTTAGTTCCATTCTCATATAAGTTTTAGAGTCTTTTTCATCTTGCACCTAGTTAATTTAGTTTCATTCCATTGCATCTTTTCTTCACCTAAATTCAACCTAAAGAAAACCCACAGCTTACTCCTTGGGAGAATGACCTAGGTTGACTCTAAACTGCATAATAATTTAGGACCTAGTTTAATTGACTGCTTTAGCGACGAGTTTCATCCGCCCATACCTATGATGGACACCACATGACGACGTGAATCCCCTTGCTTGAGCCGATTGATTACTTCAGTTGTGTCATGCTCAAAACCAACAACATCATCTTCCTCCACGTCCCTTCTTCGCTTGTGCAGTAGTTGTAACTCCTGATCTGTTGAAGATCCTGCGGCTTCCTGGGTGTCGTAATTGATTCTGTTCTCACGAATCTGAGCGACAGTGACTTTAATTTTGTCTATTTTCTCTACTACATCGTGTAGCTTCTTTGCATGGTCAACAACATGAAGCATCCGGGACGACCAGCTTCTCTGTCGTTGCTTGACAACGTCGGCAACAAAAGTGTTGATGACATCCTCAGCATCATAAGCTACATCTGTGATTTGACGCACAACCTCTCGTTCGATATCATTATTCTGCTGGTTTTGCTGGCGGCTCTTAAGGAAGGCATGCATCATTTCGAGGTCACGCTCAAGGGACTTCACTTTGTCTTTCACACCACATAGCAAATTGGCTTCGTGTGCCACGAGCCGAGACAAGTTCTCCATGACGAAACTAACTGCACTATCTGCCATCAAGTCTGCAGTATCAACACAAGAACACAGAAACAAGTGAAGGAAAATTTGAGGCACAATACAATGTTAAGAGGTTCAAGGATTTAAGTACTATGTAGCTAATGTATCGAGGACATCCCACCTCGGCGAGGTTTCCTCAAAGACTAGAGGTGAAGACTTAACCAAGAGTTTCTTTATTGCTATTGGCTTCGTTTCATTTGGTTGTTTGAGTGAAAGGTAGAAAAGAAGCGGGTGCCGTGTGGAGTCTGAAAGTGACAAAAGAAGCCCGGGGTCCACCAAACATGAGCCATGAGTAATGAAGTTATGAGAAAAGAAGCGTGTGGGGTCTGAAAGTGACACAAGAAGCGCGTGGGTCTATCAAATTCAAACATGAGCCATGAGTAATGAAGTTACGGAGAAAAGAAGCGTGGAATCCTCGTTCTATGTTTTTCTTTATGTGTTCCCGTTTGTTACGGGAAAGATTTAAGGAGGGAAATAAATGAAAATGAAGATTGAAAGGAAATTTAAAAGTTGTGTTGTTTGGTAGACATGAAAATAGAACTTAAGTTAAGGGAAAATAAAATGTTTAGTAAGAAGAATTGAGTGTTGGTTAAGTGGGAATGTGAGGTAAAATTCTCACAATGCCCTTACTTGGTTCGAACGAAAAACATAAGTTTGAACACAACATGCTGTTAAGTGCTTGCGTTCAAATGCAAAAAATGACAGTGCTTTAAGTTATCTGTGCCTGTGTCCCCAGGTGAAAGAAATTGAATAGAAAACCACAGCACAAATCTACCATTGGTGAACACACAAAAATACACATTCGAGACATGCATTAAAATATGACACCCTTGTTGCTTCCTAGCGGATTATCCCTCATGTGTACCCAAGTCGAACAAACAGGGAGCCCACAAGCTGTAACATCCCCATTTTTCATGCAACCAATATATTGGAATCATTGGTGAAATATATATATGATTTTCATCAAGATTATAGTTGAGAATATTTATTTGTGTATTTAATTAATTATTTAATTATTCCTTGTTTTTCTTTCAACATGAATAATTAATAAAGGGAAAGGAAGTGGAATAGTGGTTTGGGAATTTGGGAAAGTATTATTTTCACTATGGTCAATGGATATAGTGGATGATAATGGAAGTAAAACATATTTCATTTTCCCATTTTGCCCTTGAGTATTGTGCCAAAGGAAAGAATTGGTTAAGAGTGTATAAATTCCAAAAATGCCTAAGAAATTGTCATGGACTTAACCAAGGACTAGAATCATTGACCTAAGTAGGAAAGACCATTTTTGAAGTCCAAATGAGAGCCCAATTCACATAGAGAGAGGGGAGGATGAAGCAAAAATTTGCTCATGGAAAAAAATGGATTTTTGCAAGAAATTATTATTTTGAAGATTTGAATTATTATGACATCTTCTTACACATGACCCCCTCTTCATAAATACAAGCGATATGTGATGGAACATATAATCTCTTCCTCCCTCTCCATTTTCGAAAATTGCAAGAGAAAGAGAAGAAAAAGAAGAAAAACTATCATATCACCAAGTGCATCATTAATGGAGTGTGTAAGAACCATTGGGAGGAAGGAAGTCTTATTTCTTTCCCATTCCTTTCTCATTTTCGTGCAGCAAGGAGGGAGGAGAAGGAAGAGAAAAGGAAATAATAATAAAATGAAGGGTGAAATGACATTTGATGAAGTCATTTTAAGTGCCTATTACCTAGAGATAATGATGGGTAGTAAAAGGGAAAGGACATAAGCATTAAATGAGGATTTTTGGGCAGATTATTCAAGCAAAAATCTGAGCCAATTTTTCCCTCCCAATCAGCCCAAATTTTCGAATAAGAGAAGGGAAGAGAGAAAAGGAAAATTGCCAAGGAAAACTCTAGAAAACTTGAGAAGAAAATAAGGGCATGGAAGTAAATTTCCAACACATAAGTATTGGGCACTTTAAATAGGTTATCACCCCTCTAATTTGGCTGCCCTGTTCGGTTGAAAAGAGAGGAAAATAGAGAGAGGGAGCAAGTGGTTCCATTCATATTAGCATAAGAGTGCTTGTGCAAGAAGAGGAAGATTGAAGCTAAGGTAAGTTTATGGCTTTAGATCCTTAGTCTCCTCTCTTCTACCTCTTCTAGTGTGGCTAAACATTTAAAGTTCATCATTTCCTTGGTGTTTTGGGGTGTAGCTCGAAAATTGAGGAAAGGAGACTCAAGGAGCAAGTGAACCAAAAGTGTTAGGAAGCCTATTGAGTAAGTCATCTTAAACCTTTCTACCATTTTTCTTGGTTGTTTGAGCTAGGAAATATCTATCTCATTGAGTATGTTTGTATATTTGGTTGAGTAGCTAATGAAAGAAAGGAACAAAGGTTTAAAGTTAAGATAAATGGTCTAAAATGGTAAAACAAGCATGGTATATGAAAGATGTGAAGCTAGAAGGAAAGTTTGATATATTGTTAGTTAAATAATAATTTCGTGCAGCTGTTTTTCTTGATGATATGACTTGATTTTAGTATTTTTGAGGGTTCTAAAGTGTTTAAAATGAGATTTTGTATAAGGATGAACTTGGATCAAAATTTTTGGAACCCTAGATGAAAGTGTAAAAAAACGTTGGTGGCTGATTTGTGAGATTTCTGGGGAACTATTCGAATGTTTCATGTATTTTGACTTAGTAAATGGAATTTAAAAATTATGAAATTTTACAGAGAGAAAGTAGACATCTCAAGGATTATTTTGATATATAATATGTAATTTTTTCAAGTTCTGGACTATGAGAAATTAATTTTTGAAAATGACCCTCTGATCCTGGACTTGATTTCGGACAGCAGAGACATTTTGAGCTATAAATGGATTTTAGATTAAGTCTGGCCCAAGATAGTATTTTTGGTTGAAAATAGACATATTAAGGGTCATTTGGGCTTTGGAATCAACCCAAAAGGAGTTTTATATATTTAATTATGAATTTTTGAAGATCAGTCCATGATTACTGAAAATTTCTGGAGAATGACGAAAATAGAGGATTTTAGGCCCATATTAAATTCCTTAATAAGAAAAGGGATCTAGCAATTATGGACACTTGGGTTGGGCCTATTTTAAATCATCAAAGGAAATATTTAGTGAGTTGGAATTTAATTGTATTTATATTTTATTATTTTAGGTCTAATTGTATCTTGCGCCGGGGAAATTAAGTTTTAGTTGTAGTCGACTACCAGGTAGTAACCTTAATCTTCATATACTCGTGTGACTTGTGTATGTATGTTTTACCATGTATATTGCATACATTTGGTTATCATCCATTTTTCTTCCAAGCGCTATGGAACCGAACATCTTTGTGTGCATAAACGGGCCTTCTTGTGTGCCGTGCCCTGCGATCAGGCTGTGTGCTATTAGGACTGCTAGTTCGGATTGGTGTGTGCCTTGTTTGTGTGCATGATCTTGAATGAGATGTGGTTTGAAATTTTATTCGTGGTTGCTTACATGCTTTGTTATACATTTTATATGAGATTAACGGTTACTCTGGGATTCAATTTTGAATCCCAGCCCCTTTTAAGTCCTCTGGCAGTTTATCTAGATCAGAGCAGGGAGACAGAGGTAAGGCTCCAGAGCAAGACTAATGTGGTGGTAGATGTTGGTGATTTATTTTGGATACATGTATATTTTGGTTACGGGATGACTGTAGTATTTTATTTTGACCATCGACACCATTATCCGGATGATCAGTATATTTTGGTCCCTCTGGGGGAAAATTTATCTTTCAATATTTTTATCAGTATATTATTGTCCAAACCGATGAATGCTCTGCTGCTAATACTCTGATGTGTGACGTTAAATTAACCTGGGATAAATAGTTTAAAAATTGAATATAAGTAAAGGATCACACTACCCGCCACCCGAGAGGGCGAGGCCGGTAGGGGTGTTACACAAGCTTTATACAAAATTGATTTAAATCAGTCAAAAATTGAAACCCATCCCACTTAACATTCATTTTCATTGTAATACAAGGGCTTAGTAAGGAAAAAAAAGAATGCTTAGTGGACAATAGTTGTTCTATTAAGGAGAAATAAGAAAAACTAATTGTCAATTGAATCGGAATTTGTGAAAATCTTATCAGAACTTATTAAACCTTTATTAAGAAAATGGAAGGATGTTTTTTAAATTCATACGGACATTTTTGTCATTTCAATTTACTTTTAAAAATGATAAGTTAGACCCTAACACCTCTCTGGTATTAAAAATATTTGAAGCATCTTTTTATCATTTAGCATTTGTAGGAATTTTCCAGATGCAAAAATTATCAACCCAAAATGGTAATCAAGTAATTTAATGTAAATTATAGTTTTTTGTAACAGGTGATTTTAAACATTAACTTTTTTAATTCAAGAATAAATCATAATATAATTTTGTTTATTCAACCTATAATCTCAACAAAATATGTGTTCACTGTTTGGAAATATATTTTAAATAATATGTATTGTATTCAAGTAATTCTTATTTACTATGAGTTTTTTTTTTTAAATGAAGGCACACATTTTTAAAAAAAAAATGATTATTGCTCTTATACTTTGAAGCATGTATCACGTTGAATATTGCAAAAAAAAAAAAAAGATATTCTAAAAAAAAAAGCATAAACTAGTTAAATAAAGCATACAGTTCTTTATGGAGGAGCAAAACATTTCTTCAAAAAATAATTATTTAAAAAACATTTCTAATGTGATTTTTAGGCTAATTTTCCAATTTGCCCTTTATTAAATAACTATTTACCAAAATGCCCCTGTCAGAAAACTATTTCCCAATTTGTCACTGTCAGAAAACTATTTCTCAATCTGCCCCTATTTAGTCGACTAAAATCATGGTTTAGTTGACTAAATCGCGGGGCAAATTTTTTTTTTTGCAGCCCCCGACATTTTAAGTTTTAGTCGACTAAATCATTAAAAAAAAAGTTAAAACTTCAGAAGGCCATAACTTTTGACTCGAGAGTCCGAATCAAGCGATTCTTTTTTTGATTCCACATAACTTTTTGAGATCTATGCACCGACATAAAAATTAAATTCTAAATTTAATGAAGAGAAAGGAGGAAAAACAAGTGATTTATTATTGTGCAGGAGATACTAACAATTCATTAAATATAATCAAGTGATTCTTTAATATATATATATATATTAATGAATTGTTAGTATTGTTGAAGTTAATAATCTCAGCTTTTTCTCTACGTGGTTCATGTTGCTGATTTCCGCACGTTGCTGATTCCACAATAAGAAGGATTAAGTTATTTATTTTTTAATTGTTTATTGTGTTGAGTGTACTGATTTTTTATTATATTATTGTAAACATGTGGTTAGCTATTTTTTAGGAAGTAGTGGAGTCATTTTAATTTGTTTTACCGCATCGGTTGGTTAGTGATATTAGTAATCCTAGATATTAGCTATGATCCTAGATTTTAGCTAGATTGACTACCGTGTTATCACAACATATGATCTCATGCATAACTTCCAAACACTGTTATTCCCCCTAAAATCAAGCCCCACAAATTTAATGTCGATATTTTTCCTATTTCTCTTTTCTTTTAAAATCCATATTATTAATGGAGAGAAAATCTCAATTTTGAATATATTGTATTTTGAAAATCCAGTATTAATTGTTACGTTGAAATTCAAAGTTTACCAAATACATGATAGAAAAATAAAGATATTGTAACATCCCCGTTTTCCAAAAGCAGTATAAAATTTTTTCATCAGAGTAGAGCATCGAAACAAGAGTGTAACTGATATATATATTCAAAATGCCCACTGGCTAATTACAGAAGCGGTTCAATAACCGAGAGTTTTCAAAAGTAACGGACAACAACGGAAAGTCTTCAACCTGATCCCTGAACTTGCTGCTTCCCTCTCTCCTCGGTCCTCGATCCTCCCGACCCTGATGCTATGTTAAGAGCTGAGATCCGCACTAGATCTCAGGTAACGGTTAACCTCATATTTACATACACAACATATGCATCACAGATAATCATACAGCAAACAAGCATATCCCAACAGTACATGACACCTAGTACATGTGTCACACCTAGCTATCGTGTCACACCTAGCAGCCGTTTCACACCGAGCAATCGTTCCACACCTAGCATTTCACACCTAGCAATCGTAGCCCAATACCCAACAAGCATAACAACAGTATATGAACATAACACAGAGCTATCAACTACCACAATAGGCATACATTACACATAGCACATACACGCATACTATAAACATCAGATTAGTGTTACAGTACGCGAACGTACCTTCGTTGACGTTTTACGGTATTTCGGCACGACGGTTGGTCAAAACGTAATCAGGGATATCCTATCAACATAACAACGTACTTGTTAAGGATTTATCATTACGACAGACATTTTTAGTCAAAATGACCATTTTACCCCTGACCCCTTAATCGGCGGAATTTCGTCAGCACTTCGTTACTTTGACTTTAATTTTCCAAAATTTCAACATAACTCTTACTCCAATATCATTTTCTAAATATAAATCATATTAATTAATGATTTACATCATAACAGGCATTTTAGGTAAAAATTACCATTTTGCCCCTGATGCCCCTATCGGCGGAATTTCGCCAGAGTTTCGCTATTTTAACTCTAATCTTCCAAAATTTTTCCAGAACTTCGACCCCACCAAGATTTTTGAAATAATGACTAAAATAACCCTAACATATGATATCTAATCATACTTGAAAGATTAAAGACTAATATAGCATTTCTACCCTAGCTACTGAAAGAACTACGAAAGCTTAAGTACCGAAAAACTTACCCAGAGCTTCGCTACAAATTCTCCCGGACTCCTCCTTGCTCTCCCTTCTCTCTAGAATTTTGCTTTGTGAATTTTGTGAAGAATGAAGAGAACCAAAGGGGCTATTTATAGTAAAAGCTTAAGGGACACAAGTGCTATAACAATTTCCTCTTATTCCTTCTTAACCATAGGATTAGAAAACCACTTTTTGAAATCCCATCTCCACCTTCCACCTATGTGCCGACCTCCCCCTTGTCTAATTTCAGCAAAATGGTTTCACACATACACACAAAGCAATCAATTTGGATGCCACCTTATTTGACTTTTTCAAACTTTGCTTTTGATTCATTTGCTATACACTTCGGTTTATTTAATGAAGGAAAGAAACAAAATTCCATTTATTGCATATTTCATTAACAAAACAAATTGATCCTTTCTTTGTTTTCTAGGTGCCGAAATCTTTCTTTTATTTTAGCCAATTAATATGTTTTATATGGCCAATTACCTTGTTCACTTTACACCTACACATTTTCATCATTTCTTCTTTCCTTCTTTATTAATGATTTCGGCTGCACATGTACAACCATCCATTCGAAATTATGGCTGCTTCTTGGACAAGTTTATGTTCTTTCCCACTAGCATAAAATATCATAGGATCAAGTGTTCTTATTGGATAGTTGCCACTTTTGACTTTTCAACTACTTCTTAACCAAGTTTTATACTTCAATTTCCACTCATTTTCTCCTTCTTTTCTTCTTCATTTCGGCTGCCCTCTCCCTTAGATTATTCAACTTTGCTTCCTCTAATTAATCCATGCATCAAATAGTTAATTAGGTACTTATTTTATTGCTTAATCCTATGTTTAGCAACCTTTTAGGATTAGGGATTTCCATACACTTAACCTCATTTATTTTTCTTAATCTTTTCCAATTAATTAGCAAGTATATTTTATGCTAATTTTAGCCATTAACATTTAATTAATGGGTTTTCCATAATTACCCTTAGATTTTCTCTTAATCGTGCTCAATCAATTAGTCAGTAATTATTTAATTAATCCCTTACTATTTTCCAAGGAAATAAATCCCAAAAATTATCTAAATTAGAGACAACATACTCTCTAATTTTTAATAATTATTTTATTGCCTCTAAGGATTTTTCATAATTTCCTTAAGTCATTTTATGCTCCACAAGGGCATTTTGGTCATTTTTGACACATTATTAATTTTCCTAATTTCCAAGAAATTTTCCTTTAGAAAATAAGATAAATTTAACATTCTTTTTGAAACCACATATTCAACTATTTTTAATAGGTATTATTTCCTAATTTATGATATTTACCCTAAGTCAGATTTTAGGGTATTACAGATATTAAAATCTAAAATAAGATCAATTAATTATTATTAGATAATAATATTAGAAATAATGATTAATTAATTTTACAATAAATATCTCTCAATTAAATATAATTAATTTCCTCCATCCTGACAAAACCCTAGGATTGGTGCCATCATTTCCCACCGTATCTCTTTTTCCTTGTGGCATCACCTCTCTCCCGCGATCAACTGTGTATACACACACATATCTTATCTTTATTGTACCGGAGATATTATATGATCTAATAAAAAAAAACATCAAATAAAAGAAAACTATATATATATATATATTAAAGAATCACTTGATTATATTTAATGAATTGTTAGTATTTCCTGCGTAATAAAGAATCACTTGTTTTTCCTCCTTTCTCTTCATTAAATCTGAAGATAATTTTTATATCAGTGCATAGATCTCAAAAAGTTATGTGGAATCAAAAAAAGAATCGCTTGATTCGGACTCCCAAGCCAGAAGTTATGGTCTTCCGAAAGTTTTAACTTTTTTTTTTAATGATTTAGTCAACTAAATGGGTTTTTAAGTCGACTAAATGGGTTTAGTCGACTAAAACTTAAGTTTTATTCGAATAAATGTCGGGGGCTGCAAAAAAAAAAATTTGGCCCCGCGATTTAGTCGATTAAACCATGGTTTTAGTCGACTAAACAGGGGCAGATTGAGAAATAGTTTTTTGACAGGGGCAAATTGGGAAATAGTTTTCTGACAGGGGCATTTTGGTAAATAGTTATTTAATAAGGGGAAAATTGGGAAATTAGCCGTGATTTTTAGCATACGAGGTAAGTATGTGATATGAGTTTTGTCTCAACTTACGTGAACATGTTTCTTGAACGTTAATGCACTAATTGTTTAGTTTAGTAGTAGAAGTTGCTTTTTCAGTCTGATTTATGATATACGAAATAAGTATGTGAAATAAGTTTTATCTCAATTTACATAAATATTTCTCAAACGCTAACTCAAACAAACTTGCACAATTGATATCAACTGTACGCTTTAAAAAAAAAATGGAGAACGAAGGACCATAATGCTGATGAAGGATAACTTGGGGTTCACATTAGGTGGTGGTCCTAATGTGTTTTTTATGTACTTATTCCTCTAATTAGAGGGGCAAACACATTTTATTTTATTTTTTAAAATTTTTATATGTTTTATTTATTTAGATTAAAATTATAGGTTGTTTTTTGAAATTTTTTTGGCACCCAATATCTCAAATTAATTAGTTTCTGAGATACTAGTGTTACAGGACAAATATTTCTGTGTGTAGAAATGAAAACTAATTAATTAGAGATATTGGGAGTAAAAAAATTTCAAAAAATAACATATAATTTTAATCTAAATAAAAAAAATATAAAAAAAATGTGATTATCCCTCTTATTAGAGGGACAAACACATAAGAAACATATAAAGACAATGTCCTTCCGATAACTTGTGGAGTTTGAAAGTGACAAAAGAAGCGTGTGGGTCCATTAAACGCCAACTCAAAAGATGCTTTTTGACTTTGGCCTTTGGGTAGCAAAATTATTGTCTGGAAAAGAGTAATGAAAGTAATTGAGAGATTGAGTGTGTTATTGTAAATTCTACTCCTCCGGTCCTAATTATATGAGTATTTTAAAAGAAAGGGAATTAAGGAGATGAGTTAAATTAGTTAATTTTACTCATTTTCCTAAAATGCCCTTATATAAATTTAAAATGACATAAGTAAAAGTGAATTACAACCTCGCCACATATCTCTCCAATCAATTTTCCTTTCCACATGTTTTTTAATTGAAATAATGGTCTTATAATATAAACATATATGTGTGTGTATATATGTGTATACATATAGATCTATCTACATAATACATATATAGATACACACACATATATATATAGACACACACACACACACACATATCTACAGACACACACACACACATATATATCTACACATATATATATGTACACACAAACACAAATATACATATATATGTACACACACATATATACATACATACACACATATATATATCTAGAAACATCCTCTACATATATACATACATACCCATATATCTACACACACACATACACACACAGAGATATGTGTGTGTGTGTGTTTGGGTATGTACACACATATATATTGACACACACAAACACAAATATACATATATATGTACACACATATATACATATATATATATATACACATATATATAAATGCTCCTAATAATAAATATAAATAGGGGTATTACAGGAAAAAATTGACAAAAGTTAAAACTTGTTCTTATAATTAGGACCAAAACCAACTCCAAAATGTGCTCCTATAATTAGGACCGGAGGTAGTAATTATTAGTAAGAGGTATATTTAACCTTTAATTTGTTTATTAGAAAAATTAATCAAAACATATAATTTTTTTATATTCAATCTTATACGTGTTGAATGTTCGGACATATATTTTTAAATATTTTTTTTTGCTAAAAAATTTTTAGGAAAGGGGTTGGGCTCACATACAATCCAAGGGCAGGGCGCTTGAAGCCCAGTCCACAAGGCATACTGGACAGAGAGTACACATGCCTCCACCTCTACTAGCGTTTCCACTGCTTCCTAGACCCCTAGGATGCCTCCCTCAGCGTCTTGACCAACGCAGGGATCGAACACCCTCCTTTGAAGTGAGGAAGTCTGACCCCCTTGCTAGTTGAACTCAAGGACGAGGGGTATATATTTTTAAATATTATTTGTTGTATTAAAGTCATTCCTATATAATAGGAGTGATTACTTCAAATTGAAGACACATACATTTTTCTCAAAATAATTATCGCTCTTATATTTAATATTATACAGTATGAACTAAAGAAAATACAATCCTAACTGAAAATGAAATTTCTTTGGGAGTATATATATATGGCCTAAAAGAAGAGAAGAAAGTGAAGAAAACGATGAAGTACAAAAATGGACGAGACAAGGATTTCATGCTTGTATTATAACTTGTAACTGGTTAAGGATAGACACCATTTATTTATCCCATGTCGACTTTCTAGATGAGATCGACGGTCGTCCAGATGGGATTGGATGGTTCAGATTTTATTTTTTTAAATTGGTAATTTTTAAATAAAAAAAATCATTTTTTGAAAAATTATTACTTGAAAAATTATCTTTATTTTATATTTTTTATCCATTAAAATAATTTTTTTAGAAAAAAAGATCTGGGTTGTTCAAATCTCATCTGAACGGCTCAGATGAAACAAATTCTCCTTGCTTATTCAAAGGATAGGTAGGGAAACTAATTCCATTATAACTCAGACTTGCTTTAATTTTATCTGCGTTCAGTTTGGACCAACTTGACAAAGGCAAAGCAATTTCTTTTTTGCTTGACATGAAGGATCTGTTTCAAAGATTTAATACTTGAAAAATGAGTAATCTTAAAAAATGATTTTTCAATTAAGTTTGCTTTCAATTTAAAAAAGATAATCTAAAAGAATTATATGCTTTTTTTTTTTTTTAATGTTTGGTGAGTTGGATCCTAAAACTCACTAAAATCAGGGTAGAGCTCAAACTGCTATTAATAAGGTTCTCACAGTAAAAGAAGGGAAATACACTTCTCATGTTGTAGGAGAAGTGTATTTTCATGTCATAGATATTTCGATTTCCGTGCTTGAGTTTTTTTCTTTTCTTTTTTTTTTTTTTTATAAAAAAGATGTGGATCCCACCATTTTATATGTGTAGGAGTGTACTTCTTCTATAAGAAATGTAAACCCCTTAAAAGAATTCAAAACTTACAACTTTATTAGTGGTTTTTGTAGCAATACGATAGCTGTAAAGTTTCACTGGAATAGAAAAGCAATTTCCTTTTTCTTTCTTTTTTCTCGGCATGTCATCTGTTTGGAATGAGATTCGCCAAAAGGCAACGGGTGGGTGCCTGATGTGTTTTAGGTGTTTCTTTAAGAAAATTCCGCCTTCCCAAATGTTTTTTGTGCTTCTTTTTATCATCAAATTCTAGATAAAATTAGTGACTTTTTGATATCTTAAAAGTAAAAAGTATTCCATTTCCAATTTTTTTATAATTTTTCAAATATTTAATACTTGAAAAATGATTTTTCAAATAAGTTTGCTTTCAGTTTAAAAAAGATAACCTAAAATAAATATAATCTAAACATGAGTAGATACAAATCTTCCATTTGGAGTTTGAAATTGTCAGGAAGAAAGAGACTGAGAATGTTAATCAAGTAAGTAATGGTTTTGAGTAAAAACTTTTCATAGAAAAAGCAGAAAGTCTCATTCTACTTTATCTGTAAAGACTTACATGCAACAACTCATACAAACTAAGACATGGACATGGAAGATTACACAAGCATTGTACTCTGTAAATGAATTGTTAAAACCATACTCCTCAAAATCTTCAAACGTGCTCATTCAAATAGTTATTTTCATTTTTGGTAAATGATGACAGAAATATACAAAAATGCAAGCGTGCATGGCTCTGCTTCCACAAGAAGTTAACTGGAGCTGAGATTGTTAGAGTTTAAACAATTAGATAGCTATAACTGATTTAGTTTGTCCAACTAGATTAGTTATCAATAATCACCACTCTATAAATAGATGTACTTTGTAGATTATAAATACAACACATCATTTCAACTCACTCATTCTCTCTTTCTATATCTATGTTATTTCATAAAAAACACTCCCCTAGTTCTCTAGAAAACGACTTTTAGAGATAATGAGATTCCATCCATCTCTCATGGGTTGACTTTGGAGTTGCTCCTTCACTGATTGAGCGAGCCCTATTACTTGTACCTCTCGCAAGGAAGTCAGGGACCAGAGCTTGTCAGGGAGAGCAGTCAACTCCAAACAGTCTTCAATGATCAAACATCTGAGACATGGCATCACATCTTTACCTAATTCCCAGCGATGGAGCTTCAAATATGTCATTTGAAATACCTCTAGTTGGGGGAACCCTTTACTGCAACAAAGCTTTAACTGAGACCTTGAGGAATTTGTAGACATACAGTGTTGTAGTTTCAAAATTCTGAGGTTGGTAAGACTCCCCAAAGTGTTCATGACATCGTCATTTAAATTGGTGCTAGAGATTGTTAGCTTGGTAAGGTTTGGAGGAAAGGCATTGGCAGATGTTGGAATATCAGGAAAGTCATGAATCTTCAATGCATTCAGATAATTTAGGTTTGGAAGGTTTTCCCACACTTGACCAACCCCTTGTTTATGCTTGTCATCCTGACACAAATGCAACCCCAATCTCCTAAGTCTTGGGAATACACCTTTCCCTATAAGAGACACAATGGTTGATTTTTTGTTTATGGCAACACAAGATAGGGTTTGTAGATTCCACATGGTTTTACTTTCTAAATCTGGAAACTTGGGTAAAATCACAGGTCCGGCTGTATGAAGATGTCTTAGTCTTTTGAGCTTCCACATCCCATTAGGGAAAGGTATGGACATTCTAAATATAGAAGGCCCCAAATCCAAAGTTTCTAGATTCCAAAGATTGGATATGAATTCAGGAATCTCAACATATTTTATATAAAATCTTGTATGCACGTCTAGTCTTAAGTACCTCAAATGCACTAACATGTTTACATTGGTAGGGATCTTAAACTCCCCTGAACATTGAACCCCTAGATCCAACACTCGAACAAGCTGAAACCACTTCGCAAGCCTTTTTGACATTCTTGAATCAAGGTAGCAAGAGGAGTCCCGGTCAAAGCAGAGCACAGAACGAGTGCCTGAAAGGTCTTTGTTGCTTGAACCCAAAAAATCTAACATATTACATTGAATGGATAGCCTGCGAGGTTTGGTTCGCTCCAAAATGTCTGCATCCCTACAAACTTCAAAAGCCTTCTCGTCTCTACTCTTAGATATGCTTAGTTCTCTCAGAAGATCATGGATGTGACATGTCTTGATTCCCCCATCGCTTCTCCGTCTCCCTACTAGGATTAAGCTACGATCAATAAGCTCATTCAAGTAGTCCTCTGCAACATCCTCTGGAATTCTGGAATCACTATGAAGAATGAATCCTTCAGCACACCACAGTTGGATCAAGCGTCTAACACGGATCTCATAGTCTTCAGGAAACATGCTAAAATACAGAAAGCATGGCCTTAATCTTGGAGGCAAGCTATCATAACTGAGTTTAAGTACTATATCATGTACTTGTGTTTCTGGTTGAGTGAGATACGAGTTTATATGACCCATGACCTTAGACCATTCTCGGTATGACTTCTCCTTGTTTAAAAGAATTCCTGCTAGTACAGCTATGGATATTGGCAAGCCACCACAACTTTTTGCCATGCACTTGCCTAATAGCTCTAGATCGGAAGGCACGCCTTCTCCTCGAAACACCATCTTTGAGAAAAGCTTCCAACTCTCTTCTTCGTTAAGAAAAGGGAGATAGTAGGGAGGAGATGAGCTGGCATGAGAAGCCACCTCTTTTGAACGACTAGTGATTAGGATCCTACTGGCTTTATTATCATCAGGGAAAACGTATTGTATGTCATCCCAATGTTTAGGATTCCATATGTCGTCCAACACTACAAGATACCTCTTCCCTTTCAAACACTCTCGTACCTTGTTTTTCAGTTCTTCCTCACTAAAACTATAAAAATCATTAGATTCGGCTCTGCCTTTGCCCTTTGATTTCTTCTTATGCTTACTGCTATTCTTATTGTAATCACATGTATTTGCACAGATTGTCATCAAGCATTTAAGAAGGGCAAGCAAAAGCTCTCTAGGTCTATAGTCATTAGACACATAGACCCAAGCATGACATTGAAAGCAATTCTTGACTTGGTGAGTATTATAAATCTTGCGAGCAAGAGTAGTTTTACCTAATCCGCCCATACCTATGATGGACACCACATGACGACGTGAATCCCCTTGCTTGAGTCGATTGATTACTTCAGTTGTGTCATGCTCAAAACCAACAACATCATCTTCCTCCACGTCCCTTCTTCGCTTGTGCAGTAGTTGTAACTCCTGATCTGTTGAAGATCCTGCGGCTTCCTGGGTGTCATATTTGATTCTGTTCTCATAAATCTGATTGATAGTGACTTTAATATTGTCTATTTTCTCTGCTACATGGTGCAACATCTTTGCGTGGTCAACGCCATGAAGCATCCGGGACAACCAGCTTCTCTGTCGTTGGTTGACAACGTTGGCAACAAAAGTGTCGATGACATCCTCAGCATCATGTGCTACGTTTGTGATTTGACGCAGAACCTCTTGTTCGATCTCCTTCTTGTGCTGGTTTTGCTGGCGGCTCTTAAGGAAGACAAGCATCATTCTGAGCTCACTCTCAAGGAACTTCACTTTGTCTTCCACACCACATAGCAAATTGGCTTCGTGTGCCACGAGCCGAGACAAGTTCTCCAGCACGAAACTAACTACACTATCTACCATCAAGTATGCAATATCAACACAAAAACAGAGAAACAAGTGAAGGAAAATTTAAGGCACAATACATTGTTAAGAGGTTCAAGGATTTAAGTACTATGTAGCTAGTGTATCCACATCCCACTTCGACGAGGTTTCCTCAAAGACTAGTGGTCATGACTTAACCAAGACTTTTTTTTTTTTTTATTGCTATTGGCTTCGTTCCATTTGGTCTCCAAGGGATAAAAGATAGAAAAGAAGCGTGTGGGGTCTGAAAGGGACAAAAGAAGCACACGAGTCCACCAAACATTAGCCTTGAGGAATGAAGTTTCGAAGAATACTTTCATGATGCTCAGCTCGAGGACTTTCTTCATAAAAATTTATTAAAAGAATACTTAGTATAGAAATATAAAAGGAAAACTATAATTTCCAATTTTTTAGTTTTAAAATTAAGTATTATTTTAAGAAAGATTAATTTTTGGTAATTAAAATTTACTATATAATTACTCAATATGGGAGTATTTTATAAAATTAAAGAAAATATTGTAAGTATTATTTTTAAAAATATCATAACTTATTAAACATTGAGAAAAGAGAGCGGGAGAGAGAAGGAGGGATAAAGTAAAAAGAAGTGGTGGAGTTTTTTGTTTTGTTTTTGGGTATTAACTTTTGTGTGATTATCAGTAAGTTAGGGAGTAATAGATATTGTGAATGATTATCTTTTTTAAAAGAAACGAACTGAATTAGATATATATATGTGAGAGAGAGAGAGAGTCATATAAATTTTTAAGTAAGTAAAAGTAAAAGTAAACTTCTTTATAACCCACTTTATTCTTAAAATGATAATATTATAAAACTTTTTGGTAAGTGAACATGTCCCTACTAAGTACGTAGGCTCTATCGTGAGATTCACGGTCTTTTTTTTTTATTTATAATATATTATTTTTATAATAATATATCCTTATAAAAAAAAACTGACACCGACAATTTTGAGTTTAAATTTTAAATAACCGTTTAATTCTTCAAATTTTAGAAATAATAGTTTAATCCTATGAATTATCAAAAATTGAGTTTAAATTTTAAATAACCGTTTAATTCTTCAAATTTTAGAAATAATAGTTTAATCCTATGAATTATCAAAAATGACAGATTGGTTTGACAAAGTATTAGAAATAATGCTTCTATTTGTATCAAATATCATCATATATGATACAAATAGAAGCATTATTTATTATACTTTGTATTCTAATAATTATATTTATTGGATCGAATATAATTGTCATGGTAGCTGCATATGTGATGGGTTGGAGTAAGGAGGAATTTGTATGATGAGTTCTCTTACCATATGTTATGTTACACTCGATGCATAGTGGATGGTACTGGTCAAGACCCATTTTTCCATGTTTTCTTGTGGCTAGAATTGCATTGGAGCTATGGGACATGAGACACCTCTTTAGTTGTGTGTTTTTTTTTTTTAAGAAGGGAGCCATAGTCTAAACTTCAATTCTATACCGTTAGCCAGGTGTATCTTAAGAATTAGTGAGCTTGGGACAATCCAGTTAAATGGATGAGTTTCATTGAACTATGTGTTAACTTATGATTCCTGTCAGTAGGATAAGGATGGACAGTGATATAAGGGATGTTGCATATTGCACAATTGTATAGTTCATTATGTGATGAAAGTAGACTGACATAATGATGATTAAATTTGTAATAATTTTATATAAGAAAAACTAATTGTCTATTGAATATATTATGGTACATACAAATATATAATTTTCTCGTGTACGGTAGAATTTTTAGTAGTTATTGAGACATTAAATCTCATTCCATATATAAACATTTTTCAGGTGATTATTCTAGTAGAGAGCAAGGTAAGACACTTATAAGTCAGTCTTGATTTTGAAGGCTCTTTTCTACTCTTAGAGCTTATGTTTGGTCATTTTTATTTGTCATGACCTTAAGACTTCAGCATTTTATATTTTGTAACTTTGATGAATTTTGGAGATGTATTTTGACATTGTAATATAGAGTTTTGTTGAACTAATTATGTATAATAATGATTTGGATGTTTAACATCCTTATTGGCAACTTTTGAAATAATTTGGTTAAGGATTTGATTGTTTGGTTTGAGGCATTACAAAAATCTCTAAAACTAACCTTAAAAATATTAACAGACAAAAAAGTATTTCGTATTCGTAGTACCAAAAAGGTGTGAGGGTCTAATTTGCCCATTTCAAAATTAAATGGGAATGACAAAAATGTCCCTATGAGTTTAAAAAATTGTTCACATTTTTTACAAGTGTTTAATAAGTTCAGATAAAGTTTTAAAAAGTTCTAACAAAATTTATACAAATTTGAATTCAAAATTCACCACTTGCTATGATTACAGGGCAATGATTGTCACTTCTTATATGAGTTTCAAAAGTTCATATAAAATTTTCAAAAATTCCAATTTAAAATTCACCATTTGCTATGATAACAGGGCAATGATTGTCACTTCTCATATGGGTTTCAAAAGTTCATATAAAATTTTCACAAAGTCCAATTTAAAATTCACCATTTGCTACAATGATGACATGGTACTAATTCCCATTTATGATAAGAGTTTTACAAGTTTAAATAAAGTTATAATAATTTTTTTATAAGACTTTTACAAATTTCAATTTAAAAATCACCAGTTGCAAAAAATGGCAAGGTATTGATTCTCACTTTTGAAAAAGGTTTCACAAATTTAGATAAAGTTTTAACAAGTTCTAATAACAAGTGGTGATTTTTGAATCAAAATTTGTGAAAATCTTATTAGAAATTGTTAAAACCTTATCTAAATTTGTTAAACCTTTCTAAATAGTGGGAGCACTTTTTTTTTTCTTCCCTAAATTCGGAAGGACATTTCTATCATTTCCATTTACTTTTTAAAAAGGATATATCAAACCATAACACCTCTCTAATATTATAAATATTTAAAACATTTTCTTATCCATTTTTAACGTTTGTTTTCAGGGATTTTCCTAAAAAAATGTTCTTAGGTGCAAAAATTATCATCCCAAAAAAGATAATCAAAGTAATTTAATGTATATTAGACCAGGTGATTTTAAACTTTAAATTTTTTTATTCAAGAATTAATCATAATATATAATTTTATTTATTCAACTTGTAATCTCAACAAATTATGTGTTCACTATTTGGACATATATTTGAAATAATATTTATTGTATTCAAGTAATTCTTATTTACTATGAGTTTTTTAAAATGAAGGCACTTAAGATATTCTAGAAGTAAGAAATAAAATAAGGGGTAATGTTGTATTTCCAAACAAAAAAAGGGGGTCCACTTCACATGTGATGGTGATGTTGAGTCACCGATCCGTCAACATCGATGCGGACCGTATTCTCCGGAGGAGGTGTCCATGAGTTCTCCTCTATTTTGTCCAACTGGAAAATCTGGTGGTGTAGCTTTTGATTCGCTCCATTTTCCATGAGAAGGTAGCTGCACCGGTGTAGCATCTCCCTTTTTCTGTATTCTCTCCCTGAAATAGAAATTTACATCTGGTTGTCCAAAGGATCCAACACCCCAGGCCAAAGATTCTTGTCCATGAGAAATTCTGAAATCTCCATTTGCCAGGCTTGTGCCTGGTATTCCAGTTAAGCCAAACCTGCAAGCTGCCAGAGAAAACCGAGAGAAATAGTTAGGTTTTAAAATTGATTTCCAAAATTTCTAGCTCCTCACAATCTCAAATTACATGGATCACACTTTCTTCGTTGTTGCAATGAAAAGGGCAATCATTGTCATTGGTAAGGCCCCTCCTAGCCCGAAGGGAGTTGGTAACAAGTCTCTCGTGGCCAACTTGCCACATAAAATATTTAACTTTTTCGAGGAGTTGCCATTTCCACACTTGGGTCCAGAAGCTACTAATGCTTGCTTCTTCGCTTTCAGAGAGAAACTGGTAGGCGAATTTTACAGAGAATGCCCCATCCTTAGCTGCTCTCCAGGTAACGCAATCCGGGGAATTGTTGGAGGGATGATTCATTTGTAAAATAATGTTTATAATATTCGGAGGGAGAACACCAAACCATCTGTGGTAGTTCCACCGACCATTTGGCAAAAGATGATCCCTAACCGTCTCATCTTGGTTGACAGATGAAGGGAACTGGATAGAGGAAATGATGGGTTGATCAAGAGGGAGCCAGAGGTCAGTCCAGAACTTGGTACCCGCCCCATTATTAACCTTTTTACCAACACCACTGAGAAAGTTATCCCATACTTCAACAATCGCTTTCCAAGCAGAGGATGAATTTCTCTTTTTGGAGATATTAGGCAGGTACAGGTTACCACAGTTGTATTTGGACCACAAACATTGGACCCAGAGGGCATCTTTTTTGGTTAGGAGACTCCAGCACAGTTTCATAATAAATGCTTTGTTCTGACGGCGAAGATTTTTGAAACCAAAGCCCCCTTTCTTCTTAGCTTGCGGGATTTTTTCCCAAGCAATAAGGTGCATTTTCCTCACGTCGTCGTCCTGAGACCAGAGGAAATTCCTAGAAATTCGCTCAATTTCACGAATTGCACAGATTGGAAGAAGAGATGATTGCATGCAGTAGTTAGACAGGGAAGAAAGTACAGACTTGATGAGAATCGAACGTTCTGCCATAGTCAAAAATTTGCTCTTCCACGAGGACAGTTTTTTCCTGACTCTTTGCACAATAGGGTAAAAGGTGGCATGAGAAACCCTTTTATGAATGATTGTAACACCCAAATATTTACCCAGGTCGGCAGTAATCCCAATCCCAAGGAGATGACTTAGCTCGAGAGCCTTACTGAAGTTTACTTTTTTAGAGGAGAACATGCGAGATTTGTCAATGTTATCAATATTTCTTTAAGACAGCTAAGAATCATATAAAAAAGAGCATGGTATGAGGACCTAGAAGCGTGTGGGATCTGAAAGTGACAAAAGAAGCGCATGGGTCCATCAAACATGAGCCATGAGTAATGAAGCGTGTGGGGTCTGAAAGTGACAAAAGAAGCGCGTGGGTCCATTAAACGCCAACTCAAAAAGATGCTTTTTGACTGGGTAGCAAAATTATTGTCTGGAAAAAAGTAATGAAAGTGATTGAGAGATTGAGTGTGTTATTGTAAATTGCAATTATTAGTAAGAGGTAAATTTAACCTTTAATTTGTTTATTAGAAAAATTAATCAAAATATATAATTTTTTTAATTCAATCTTATACGTGTTCACTGTTCAGACATACATTTAATAGGAGTATTTAATATTATATGAACTAAAGAAAATACAATCCTAACTGAAAATGAAATTTCATTGGGAGTATATGGCCTAAAAGAAGAGAAGAAAGTGAAGAAAATGATGAAATACAAAAATGGACGAGACAAGGATTTCATGCTTGTATTATAACTCCGAACCGGTTTTGGTGTCTATCTTTTGGATAGGCACCATTTACCTATTCCATTTGGACCGTCTAGATGGAATCTGGATGATCTAGATTTAATTTTTTTTAAACTAGTAATTATTAAATAAAAAAAATCATTTTTTGAAAAAATATTAGTTGAAAGATTTTCTTTATTTTAAATTTTTTATCCATAAAAATACTTTTTTGGAAAAAAAAAGTTAAAAAAAAAAATTGGGCCATTCAAATCTCATCTCAACGGTCCAGATGAAACAAATTCCCACTAATTCCATCATAACTCAGACTTGCTTTAATTTTCTCTGCGTTCAGTTTGGGCCAACTTGACAAAGACAAAGCAATTTCTATTTTGCTTGACATGAAGGATCTGTTTCGTGTGAGATTCGTCGAAGGCAACGGGTGTATGATGTGTTTTAAGTGTTCCTCTAAGAAAATTCCCCCTTCCTAAATGTTTTTGTGTGTTTCTTTTTATCATCAAATTTTATATAAAATTAGTGATATTTTGATATCTTATAAGCAAAAGGTAATACATTTTTCATTTTTTTTTTTTATGATTTTTCAAAGATTAATGAGTAATCTTAAAAAATGAATTTTCAATTAAGTTTGCTTTCAGTTTAAAAAAGATAATTTCAAATAATTATATGTTTTTTTTAATGTTTTAGGTGAGTTGGATCATAAAACTCACTAGAAACAGGGTAGAGCTCAGACTGCTATTAATAAGGTTCTCACATTAAAAAAAGGAAATACATTTCTCATGTTGTAGGAGAAGTATATCCTCATGTCATAGATACTTCGATTTCCGTACTTGAGTTTTTTTCCCCATATTTTTTTGAAAAGATGTGGGTCCCACCATTTCATATGTGTGTATGAATGTTCTTCTTCTTAAAGAAGTGTAAACCCCGAATTCAAAACTTACAACTTTAAAAGAATTCGAAACCTACAACTTTATGATTGAGAGCCGACCCCTTTATCAACAAACCTTTATTGGTAAGGGTATAGGATGTTGTATGTATTTATATCCACATAAAGTTTAAATGTAATTATTTTTTATATGTTATGGGACATTAGTGGTTTTTGTAGCAATACGATAGCTGTAAAGTTTCACTGGAATAGTAAAGCAATTTCCTTTTTCTTTCTTTTTCTTGGCATGAAGGATCTGTTTCGAATGAGATTCGCTGAAAGGGGGTGGGTGCCTGATGTGTTTTAGTTGTTTCTTTAAGAAAATTCCCCCTTCCCACCAAATGTTTTTTGTGTTTCTTTTTATCATCAAATTCTAGATAAAATTAGTGACTTTTTGATATCTTATAGGTAAAAAATATTCCATTTCCAAATTTTATAATTTTTCAAATATTTAATACTTGAAAAATGATTTTTCAAATAAGTTTGCTTTCAGTTTAAAAAAGATAACCTAAAATAAATATAATCTAAAAATGAGTAGATACAAATCTTCGATTTGGAGTTTGAAATTGTCAGGAGGAAAGAGACTGAGAATGATAATGAAGTAAGTAATGGTTTTGAGTAAAAACTTTTCATAGAAAAAGCAGAAAGTCTCATTCTACTTTATCTATAAAGACGTACACGCAACAACTCATACAAACTAAGACATGGACGTGGAACTTTACACAAGCATTGTACTCTGTAAATTGTCAAAACCATACTCCTCAAAATCTTCAAACGGGCTCATTCAAATAGTTCTTTTTATTTTTGGTAAATGAAGACAGAAATATACAAAAATGCAAGCGTGCATGGCTCTGCTTCCTCAAGAAGTTAACTGGAGATTGTTAGAGAGTTTAAACAATCAGATAGCTATAATTGATTTAGTTAGTCCAACTAGATTAGTTATCGATAATCACAACTCTATAAATAGATTTACTTTGTAAATTATAAATACAACACATCATTTGAATTCACTCATTCTCTCTTTCTATATCTCTATTATCCTATATAGAACACTGTCGAGTTCACTGAAAAACGACTTTTAGAGATAATGAGATTGCATCCATCTCTCATAGGTTGACTTTGGAGTTGCTTCTTCACTAATTGAGAGGGCCCTTTTACTTGTACCTCTCGCAAGGAAGTCAAGGACCAGAGCTTGTCAGGGAGAGCAGTCAACTCCAAACACTCTTCAATGATCAAACATCTGAGACATGACATCACATCTTTACCTAATTCCCAACGATGGATCTTCAAATATCTCATTTGAAATACCTCTAGTTGGGGGAACCCTTTACTGCAACAAAGCTCTAACTCAGACCTTGATGCTGTTTTACACTTACAAGAACTTAGTTTCAAAATTCTGAGGTTGGTAAGACTCCCCAAAGTATTCATGACATCGTCATTTAAGTTGGTGCTGGAGATTGCTAGCTTGGTAAGGTTTGAAGGAAAGGCATTGGCAGATGTTGGAATATCAGGAAAGCCATAAATCTTCAATGCATTCAGATAATTTAGGTTTGGAAGATTTTCCCACACTTGACCAACCCCTTTTTTATGCTTGTCATCCTCACACAAATGCAACCCCAATTTCCTAAGCCTTGGGAATACACCTTTCCCTATAAGAGACATAATGGTTGATTTTTTGTTTATGGCAACACAAGATAGGGTTTGTAGATTCCACATGGTTTTACTTTCTAAATCTGGAAACTTGGGTAAAATCACAGGTCCGGCTGTATGAAGATGTCTCAATCTTTTGAGCTTCCACATCCCATTAGAGAAAGGTATAGGGATTATAAATATAGAACGCCCCAAATCCAAAGTTTCTAGATTCCAAAGATTGGATATGAATTTAGGAATCTCTCTAACAAATCCTTCATAAAAGCTTGTTTGCAGGTCTAGTCTTAAGTACCTCAGATGCACTAACATGTTTAAATTGGTAGGGATCTTAAACTCCCACGAGTATAGAAACCCTGGATCCAACACTCGAACAAGCTGAAACCACTTCACAAGCCTTTTTGACTTTCTTGAATCAAGGTAGCAGTCGGAGTCGCGGTCAAAGCAGAGCACATAACGAGTGCCAGAAAGGTCTTTGTTGCTTGAACCCAAAAGATCTAACAAATTACATTGAATGGATAGCCTGCGAGGTTTGGTTTGCTCCAAAATGTCTATATCCCTACAAACTTCAAAAGCCTTCTCATCCCTACTCTTAGATATGCATAGTTCTCTCAGAAGATCATGGATGCGACATGTCTTGATTCCCCCATCGCTCCTCCTTCTCCCTACTTGGATTAAGCTACGATCAATTAGCTCATCCACGTAGTCCTCTGCAACATCCTCTGTGATTCTGGAACCGCTATGATGAATGAATCCTTCAGCAACCCATAGTTGGATCAAGCGTCTAACATGAATCTCGTAGTCTTCAGGAAACATACCAAAATATAGAAAGCATGGCCTCAATCTTGGAGGCAAGCTGTCATAACTGAGTTTAAGTACTATATCATGTATGTGTGTTTCTGGTCGAGTGAGATACGAGTTGACATGGCTAATGACCTTGGACCATTCTCGGTGTGACTTCTCCTTGTTTGCAAGAATTCCTGCTAGTACAACTATGGATATTGGCAAGCCACCACAACATTTTACCATACGCTTACCTAATAGCTCTAGATCAGAAGGGACGCCTTCTCCTTGAAACACCCTCTTTGAGAAAAGCTTCCAACTTTCTTCTTCGTTAAGAAAAGGGAGATAGTAGGAAAGAAATGAGTTGGCATGAGAAGCCACCTCGTTTGCACGAGTAGTGATCAGGATCCTACTGGCTTTATTATCATCAGGGAAAGCGCATTGTATGTCATCCCAATGTTGAGGATTCCATATGTCGTCCAACACTACAAGATAACTCTTCCCTTTCAAACACTCTCGTACCTTGTCTTTCAATTCTTCCTCACTAAAACTAAAATCATCCTCCATTACAGGTTTACCTTTGGTCTTTGATTTCTTCTTATGCTTCCTACTGCTATTTGCAGAGATTGTCACGAAGCATTTAAGAAGGGCGTGCAAAAGCTCTTTAGGTCTATAGTCATTAGACACATAGACCCAAGCATGACATTGAAAGCAATTCTTGACTTGGTGAGTATTATAAATCTTGCGAGCAAGAGTAGTTTTACCTAATCCGCCCATACCTATGATGGACACCACATGACGACGTGAATCCCCTTGCTTGAGCCGATTGATTACTTCAGTTGTGTCATGCTCAAAACCAACAACATCATCTTCCTCCACGTCCCTTCTTCGCTTGTGCAGTAGTTCTAACTCCTGATCTGTTGAAGATCCTGCGGCTTCCTGGGTGTCATATTTGATTCTGTTCTCATAAATCTGATCGATAGTGACTTTAATATTGTCTATTTTCTCTGCTACATGGTGCAACATCTTTGCGTAGTCAACGCCATGAAGCATCCGGGACAACCAGTTTCTCTGTCGTTGGTTGACAACGTTGGCAACAAAAGTGTCGATGACATCCTCAGCATCATGTGCTACGTCTGTGATTTGACGCAGAACCTCTTGTTCGATCTCCTTCTTCTGCTGGTTTTGCTGGCGGCTCTTAAGGAAGACAAGCATCATTCTGAGCTCACTCTCAAGGAACTTCACTTTGTCTTCCACACCACATAGCAAATTGGCTTCGTGTGCCACGAGCCGAGACAAGTTCTCCAGCACGAAACTAACTACACTATCTGCCATCAAGTCTGCAATATCAACACAAAAACAGAGAAACAAGTGAAGGAAAATTTGAGGCACAATACATTGTTAAGAGGTTCAAGGATTTAAGTACTATGTAGCTAGTGTATCGACATCCCACTTCGACGAGGTTTCCTCAAAGACTAGAGGTCATGACTTAACCAATACTTTTTTTTATTGCTATTGGCTTCGTTCCATTTGGTCTCCAAGGGATAAAAGATAGAAAAGAAGCGTGTGGGGTCTGAAAGGGACAAAAGAAGCACACGAGTCCACCAAACATTAGCCTTGAGGAATGAAGTTTCGAAGAATACTTTCATGATGCTCAGCTCGAGGACTTTCTTCTTAAAAATTTATTAAAAGAATACTTAGTATAGAAATATAAAAGGAAAACTATAATTTCCAATTTTTTTAGTTTTAAAATTAAGTATTATTTTAAGAAAGATTAATTTTTGGTAATTAAAATTTACTATATAATTACTCAATATGGGAGTATTTTATAAAATTAAAGAAAATATTGTAAGTATTATTTTTAAAAATATCATAACTTATTAAACATTGAGAAAAGAGAGCTAGGGCGGGAGAGAGAAGGAGGGATAAAGTAAAAAGAAGTGGTGGAGTTTTTTGTTTTGTTTTTGGGTATTAACTTTTGTGTGATTATCAGTAAGTTAGGGAGTAATAGATATTGTGAATGATTATCTTTTTTAAAAGAAACGAACTGAATTAGATATATATATGTGTGAGAGAGAGAGAGTCATATAAATTTTTAAGTAAGTAAAAGTAAACTTCTTTATAACCCACTTTATTCTTAAAATGATAATATTATAAAACTTTTTGGTAAGTGAACATGTCCCTACTAAGTACGTAGGCTCTATCGTGAGATTCACGGTCTATTTTTTTTTTTTTTTTTTTTATAATATATTATTTTTTTAATAATATATCCTTATAAAAAAAAACTGACACCGACAATTTTGAGTTTAAATTTTAAATAACCGTTTAATTCTTCAAATTTTAGAAATAATAGTTTAATCCTATGAATTATCAAAAATGACAGATTGGTTTGACAAAGTATTAGAAATAATGCTTCTATTTGTATCAAATATCATCATATATGATACAAATAGAAGCATTATTTATTATACTTTGTATTCTAATAATTATATTTATTGGATCGAATATAATTGTCATGGTAGCTGCATATGTGATGGGTTGGAGTAAGGAGGAATTTGTATGATGAGTTCTCTTACCATATGTTATGTCATCACTCGATGCATAGTGGATGGTACTGGTCAAGACCCATTTTTCCATGTTTTCTTGTGGCTAGAATTGCATTGGAGCTATGGGACATGAGACACCTCTTTAGTTGTGTGTTTTTTTTTTTTTAAGAAGGGAGCCATAGTCTAAACTTAAATTCTATACCGTTAGCCAGGTGTATCTTAAGAATTAGTGAGCTTGGGACAATCCAGTTAAATGGATGAGTTTCTGTTGAACTATGTGTTAACTTATGATTCCTGTCAGTAGGATAAGGATGGACAGTGATATAAGGGATGTTGCATATTGCACAATTGTATAGTACATTATGTGATGAAAGTAGACTGACATAATGATGATTAAATTTGTAATAATTTTATATAAGAAAAACTAATTGTCTATTGAATATATTATGGTACATACAAATATATAATTTTCTTGTGTACGGTAGAATTTTTAGTAGTTATTGAGACATTAAATCTCATTCCATATATAAACATTTTTCAGGTGATTATTCTAGTAGAGAGCAAGGTAAGACACTTATAAGTCAGTCTTGATTTTGAAGGCTCTTTTCTACTCTTAGAGCTTATGTTTGGTCATTTTTATTTGTCATGACCTTAAGACTTCAGCATTTTATATTTTGTAACTTTGATGAATTTTGGAGATGTATTTTGACATTGTAATATAGAGTTTTGTTGAACTAATTATGTATAATAATGATTTGGATGTTTAACATCCTTATTGGCAACTTTTGAAATAATTTGGTTAAGCATTTGATTGTTTGGTTTGAGGCATTACAAAAATCTCTAAAACTAACCTTAAAAATATTAACAACAAAAAAGTATTTCGTATTCGTAGTACCAAAAAGGTGTGAGGGTCTAATTTGCCCATTTCAAAATTAAATGGGAATGACAAAAATGTCCCTATGAGTTTAAAAAATTGTTCACATTTTTTACAAGTGTTTAATAAGTTCAGATAAAGTTTTAAAAAGTTCTAACAAAATTTATACAAATTTGAACTCAAAATTCACCACTTGCTATGATAACAGGGCAATGATTGTCACTTCTTATATGAGTTTCAAAAGTTCATATAAAATTTTCAAAAATTCCAATTTAAAATTCACCATTTGCTATGATAACAGGGCAATGATTGTCACTTCTCATATGGGTTTCAAAAGTTCATATAAAATTTTCACAAAGTCCAATTTAAAATTCACCATTTGCTACAATGATGACATGGTACTAATTCCCATTTATGATAAGAGTTTTACAAGTTTAAATAAAGTTTTAATAATTTTTTTATAAGACTTTTACAAATTTCAATTTAAAAATCACCAGTTGCAACAAATGGCAAGGTATTGATTCTCACTTTTGAAAAAGGTTTCACAAATTTAGATAAAGTTTTAACAAGTTCTAATAACAAGTGGTGATTTTTGAATCAAAATTTGTGAAAATCTTATTAGAAATTGTTAAAACCTTATCTAAATTTGTTAAACCTTTCTAAATAGTGGGAGCACTTTTTTTTTTCTTCCCTAAATTCGGAAGGACATTTCTATCATTTCCATTTACTTTTTAAAAAGGATAAATCAAACCATAACACCTCTCTAATATTATAAATATTCAAAACATTTTCTTATCCTTTACCATTTTTAACGTTTGTTTTCAGGGATTTTCCTAAAAAAATGTTCTTAGGTGCAAAAATTATCATCCCAAAAAAGATAATCAAAGTAATTTAATGTATATTAGACCAGGTGATTTTAAACTTTAAATTTTTTATTCAAGAATTAATCATAATATATAATTTTATTTATTCAACTTGTAATCTCAACAAATTATGTGTTCACTATTTGGACATATATTTGAAATAATATTTATTGTATTCAAGTAATTCTTATTTACTATGAGTTTTTTTAAATGAAGGCACTTAAGATATTCTAGAAGTAAGAAATAAAATAAGGGGTAATGTTGTATTTCCAAACAAAAAAAGGGGGTCCACTTCACATGTGTCTGATTGAAAAATAGGGGTCCAGTTTTAATTACAAATTCAGAGTCAATAAAGCTGGATGTAAATTAGTACGGCAAATTTGTTGTCTTCAAATGTCTATTTCCTGACAAGGGTAAATGTGCAATTTTATACATGTGATTTACCCCTGAGAATGTCCAGCATCACGAGCTTTTTTCTGGAGTAAAAGTACACACGTAGTTACGTTTTGGGAGCAAAAATACCACGGGCGGTTAGTTGACCGTCAACTTATATAGAAGTGAACAGTAACGCATGTGATATTACACTTTTGCCCTTAGTTTTTTTTTAAAAAAACTAAAATTACCCCTCGCCGGTGGGCCCCACCACCGACGGCCGCTGATGACCATCGTCCGCCCCACCGGCGACCGACGGTGGTGGCGAACAGCGATCGGCGGTCGGGTATTTACTCTTTTTTTTTTTACTTACCATCAGCGTCCACGTCAGCGTTCAAATCAGTGTCACGTTAGCGTTACATCCAAGTTGCACCGGTGTAGCATCTCCCTTTTTCTGTGTTCTCTCCCTGAAATAGAAATTTACATCTGGTTGTCCAAAGGATCCAACACCCCAGGCCAAAGATTCTTGTCCATGAGAAATTCCAAATCTCCCTTTGCAGGGCTTGTGCCTGGTATTCCAGTTAAGCCAAACCTGCAAGCTGCCAGAGAAAAACTGAGAGAAATAGTTAGGTTTTAAAATTGATTTCCAAAAATTTCTAGCTCCCTCACAATCTCGAATTACATGGATCACACTTTCTTCGTTGTTGCAATGAAAAGGGCAATCATTGTCATTGGTAAGGCCCCTCCTAGCCCGAAGGGAGTTGGTAACAAGTCTCTCGTGGCCAACTTGCCACATAAAATATTTAACTTTTTCGAGGAGTTGCCATTTCCACACTTGGGTCCAGAAGCTACTAATGCTTGCTTCTTCGCTTTCAGAGAGAAACTGGTAGGCGAATTTTACAGAGAATGCCCCATCCTTAGCTGCTCTCCAGGTAACGCAATCCGGAGAATTGTTGGAGGGAGGATTCATTTGTAAAATAATGTTTATAATATTCGGAGGGAGAACACCAAACCATCTGTGGTAGTTCCACCGACCATTTGGCAAAAGATGATCCCTAACCGTCTCATCTTGGTTGACAGATGAAGGGAACTGGATAGAGGAAATGATGGGTTGATCAAGAGGGAGCCAGAGGTCAGTCCAGAACTTGGTACCCGCCCCATTATTAACCTTTTTACCAACACCACTGAGAAAGTTATCCCACACTTCAACAATCGCTTTCCAAGCAGAGGATGAATTTCTCTTTTTGGAGATATTAGGCAGGTACAGGTTACCACAGTTGTATTTGGACCACAAACATTGGACCCAGAAGGCATCTTTTTTTGTTAGGAGACTCCAGCACAGTTTCATAATAAATGCTTTGTTCTGACGACGAAGATTTTTGAAACCCAGGCCCCCTTGCTTCTTAGCTTGCGTGATTTTTTCCCAAGCAATAAGGTGCATTTTCCTCACGTCGTCGTCCTGAGACCAGAGGAAATTCCTAGAAATTCGGTCAATTTCACGAATTGCACAGATTGGAAGAAGAGATGATTGCATGCAGTAGTTGGACAGGGAAGAAAGTACAGACTTGATGAGAATCGAACGTTCTGCCATAGTTAAAAATTTGCTCTTCCACGAGGACAGTTTTTTCCTGGCTCTTTGCACAATAGGGTAAAAGGTGGCATGAGAAACCCTTTTATGAATGATTGTAACACCCAAATATTTACCCAGGTCGGCAGTAATCCCAATTCCAAGGAGATGACTTAACTCAAAAGCCTTACTGAAGTTTACTTTTTTAGAGCAGAACATGCGAGATTTGTCAATGTTATCAATATTTCTTTAAGACGGCTAAGAATCATATAAAAAAGAGCATGGTATGAGGACCTAGAAGCGTGTGGGATCTGAAAGTGACAAAAGAAGCGCATGGGTCCATCAAACATGAGCCATGAGTAATGAAGCGTGTGGGGTCTGAAAGTGACAAAAGAAGCGCGTGGGTCCATCAAATATGAGACATTTTTTTTTTTTTGCTCAACATCAAATATGAGACATGAGTAATGAAGTTACGGAGAAAAGAAGCGTGTGGGGTCTGAAAGTGACAAAAGAAGCGCGTGGTCCATCGAACATGAGCCATGAGTAATGAAGCTACGGAGAAAAGAAGCGTGGAATCCTCGTTCTATGTTTCTCTTTATGTGTTCGTTTGGGGAAAGATTTAAAGAGGGAAAAGAATGAAAGGAAAGATTGAGAGGAAATTTACAAGTTATGCTGTTTAGTAGACATGAAAATAGAACTTAAGTTAAGCGAAAATAAAATATTTAACAAGAAGAATTGGGTGTTAGTTAATTGAGAATGTGAGGTAAAATTCTCACAGTGCCCTTGCTTGGTTCGAATGAAAAACATAAGTTTGAACACAACATGTTGCTAAGCGCTTTCCGTTCGAACACAAAAAATGACAGTGCTTTAAGTTATATGTGCCTGTGTCCCCAGGTGAAAGAAATTGAATAGAAAACCATAGCACATACCCACCATCGGTAAACACACACAAATACACATTCCAGACATGCATTAAAATATGACACCCTTGTTGCTTCCCAGCGGATTATCCCTCATTTGTACCCAAGTCGAACAAACAGGGAGCCTGTAAGCTTTATACAAAATTGATTTAAATCAGTCAAAAATTGAAACTCATTCCCACTTAACATTCATTCTCATTGTAATATATAAGGGTTTAGTAAGGAAAAAAAAGAATGCTTAGTGGACAATAGTTGTTCGATAAGGAGAAATAAGAAAAACTAATCGTCTATTGAATCGGAATTTGTGAAAATCGTATCAGAACTTATTAAACCCTTATTAAGAAAATGGAAGGACGTTTTTTTTTTTTTAAATTCATACGGACATTTCTGTCATTTCAATTTACTTTTAAAAATGATAAGTTAGACCCTAACACTTCTCTGGTATTAAAAATATTTGAAGCATCTTTTTTATCATTTAGCATTTGTAGGGATTTTCCCTAGAAAAAAAAGTTTCTAGATGCAAAAATTATCAACCCAAAACGGTAATCAAAGCAATTTAATGTAAATTATAGTTTTTTGTAACAGGTGATATTAAACATTAACTTTTTTTAATTCAAGAATAAATCATAATATAATTTCGTGTATTCAACCTATAATCTCAACAAAATATGTGTTCACTGTTAGGACATATATTTTAAATAATATGTATTGTATTCAAGTAATTCTTATTTACTATGAGTTTTTTTTTTTAAAAAAAAATGAAGGCACACATTTTTTTTTTTTTTAAAAAAAACTGATTATTGCTCTTATACTTTGAAGCACGTATCACGTTGAATATTGCAACAACAAAAAAAAGATATTCTAGAAATAAAAATAAAATAAAGCATAAAATTCCTTATGCAGGAGCAAAACATTTCTTCAAAAAATAATCATTTAAAAAACATTTCTAATGTGATTTTTAGTATAAGTATGTGATATGAGTTTTGTCTCAACTTACGCGAACATATTTCTTGAACGTTAATGCACTAATTGTTTATTTTAGTAGTAGAAGTTGCTTTTTTAGTTTAATTTATAATATACAAGATAAATATGTGAAAAAAATTTTATCTCAATTTACATAAAGATTTCTCAACCCCTAAGGCCCTAACTCAAACAAAATGGCACAATTGAAGGATAATGCTGATGAAGGATAACTCTGAAAGTGACAAAAGAAGCGTGTGGGTCCATTAAACGGCAACTCAAAAGATGCTTTTTGACTTTGGGTAGCAAAATTATTGTCTGGAAAAAAGTAACGAAAGTGATTGAGAGATTGAGTGTGTTATTGTACATTGTAATTATTAATTAGTAAGAGGTAAATTTGACCTTTAATTAGTTTATTACAAAAATTAAATAAAATATATAATATTTTGGGAAAATTAAAATAAAGGATCAAAAGAAAATAATATTTATTATAAATGACAATAAAAATTGTAATTATTTTAAAAGGACCAAACATCATAATATAAATTTAAAATTACTAAATTGCCCATAATCAATCCTCATATATTATTTGTTGTATTCAAAATTAAAAAATAACTTAAATTAAAATTAAAACTACCCATATGATTATATCTTTTCTAACCCAATATATGATGTATGTATTTATATCCACAAACCTCTATTGGTAAGGGTATAGGATGTTGTATGTATTTATATCCACATAAAGTTTAAATGTAATTATTTTTTATATGTTATGGGACATTAGTGGTTTTTGTAGCAATACGATAGCTGTAAAGTTTCACTGGAATAGTAAAGCAATTTCCTTTTTCTTTCTTTTTCTTGGCATGAAGGATCTGTTTCGAATGAGATTCGCTGAAAGGGGGTGGGTGCCTGATGTGTTTTAGTTGTTTCTTTAAGAAAATTCCCCCTTCCCACCAAATGTTTTTGTGTTTCTTTTTATCATCAAATTCTAGATAAAATTAGTGACTTTTTGATATCTTATAGGTAAAAAATATTCCATTTCCAAATTTTATAATTTTTCAAATATTTAATACTTGAAAAATGATTTTTCAAATAAGTTTGCTTTCAGTTTAAAAAAGATAACCTAAAATAAATATAATCTAAAAATGAGTAGATACAAATCTTCGATTTGGAGTTTGAAATTGTCAGGAGGAAAGAGACTGAGAATGATAATGAAGTAAGTAATGGTTTTGAGTAAAAACTTTTCATAGAAAAAGCAGAAAGTCTCATTCTACTTTATCTATAAAGACGTACACGCAACAACTCATACAAACTAAGACATGGACGTGGAACTTTACACAAGCATTGTACTCTGTAAATTGTCAAAACCATACTCCTCAAAATCTTCAAACGTGCTCATTCAAATAGTTCTTTTCATTTTTGGTAAATGAAGACAGAAATATACAAAAATGCAAGCGTGCATGGCTCTGCTTCCACAATAAGTTAACTGGAGATTGTTAGAGAGTTTAAACAATCAGATAGCTATAATTGATTTAGTTAGTCCAGCTAGATTAGTTATCAATCATCACAACTCTATAAATAGATTTACTTTGTAAATTATAAATACAACCCACTCATTCTCTCTTTATATATCTCTGTTATTCTATATAGAACACTCTCGAGTTCTCTGAAAAATGACCTTTAGAGATAATGAGATTGCATCCATCTCTCATAGGTTGACTTTCGAGTTGCTTCTTCACTAATTGAGAGGGCCGTTTTACTTGTACCTCTCGCAAGGAAGTCAAGGACCAGAGCTTGTCAGGGAGAGCACTCAACTCCAAACACTCTTCGATGATCAAACATCTGAGACATGGCATCACATCTTTACCTAATTCCCAGCGATGGAGCTTCAAATATGTCATTTGAAATACCTCTAGTTGGGGGAACCCATTAATGCAACAAAGCTTTAACTGAGACGTTGAGGAATTTGTAGACATACAGAAACGTAGTTTCAAAATTCTGAGGTTGGTAAGACTCCCTAAAGTGTTCATGACTTCGTCATTTAAGTTGGTCTTACAGATATCTAACTTGGTAAGGTTTGAAGGGAAGGCATTGGCAGATGTGGGAATATCAGGAAATCCATAAATCTTCAATACATTCAGATATTTTAGATTTGGAAGGTTTTCCCACACTTGACCAATCCCTTGGTTATGCTTGTCATCCCCACACAAATGCAACCCCAATTTCCTAAGCCTTGGGAATACACCTTTCCCTATAAGAGACACAATGGTTGATTTTTTGTTTATGGCAACACAAGATAGGGTTTGTAGATTCCACATGGTTTTACTTTCTATATCTGGAAACTTGGGTAAAATCACAGGTCCGGCCGTATGAAGATGTCTCAGTCTTTTTAGCTTCCACATCCCATTAGAGAAAGGTATGGACATTATAGATTCAGAACGCCCCAAATCCAAAGTTTCTAGATTCCAAAGATTGGATATGAATTCAGGAATCTCTCTAACAAATCCTCTATAAAAGCTTGTTCGCAGGTCTAGTCTTAAGTACGTCAGATGCACTAACATGTTTAAATTGGTAGGTATCTTAAACTCCCACGAATATAGAAACCCTGGATCCAACACTCGAACAAGCTGAAACCACTTCACAAGCCTTTTTGACTTTCTTGAATCAAGGTAGTAGTTGGACTCGCGGTCAAAGCAGAGCACAGAACGAGTGCCAGAAAGGTCTTTGTTGCTTGAACCCAAAAGATCTGACATATTACATTGAATGGATAGTCTGCGAGGTTTGGTTTGCTCCAAAATGTCTACATCCATACAAACTTCAAAAGCCTTCTCGTCTCTACTCTCAGATATGCATAGTTCTCTCAGAAGATCATGGATGCGACATGTCTTGATTCCCCCATCGCTCCTCCTTCTCCCTACTTGGATTAAGCTACGATCAATTAGCTCATCCAAGTAGTCCTCTGCAACATCCTCTGCGACTCTGGAACCGCTATGATGAATGAATCCTTCAGCAACCCATAGTTGGATCAAGCGTCTAACAGGAATCTCATAGTCTTCAGGAAACATACCAAAATAGAGAAAGCATGGCTTCAATCTTGGAGGCAAGCTATCATAACTGAGTTTAAGTACTATATCATGTATGTGTGTTTCTGGTCGAGTGAGATACGAGTTGACATGGCGAATGACCTTAGACCATTCTCGGTGTGACTTCTCCTTGTTTGCAAGAATTCCTGCTAGTACAAGTAAGGATATTGGCAAGCCACCACAACATTTTACCATACGCTTACCTAATAGCTCTAGATCGAAAGGCACGCCTTCTCCTCGAAACACCCTCTTTGAGAAAAGCTTCAAACTTTCTTCTTCGTTAAGAAAAGGGAGATAGTAGGGAAGAAATGAGATGGCATGAGAAGCCACCTCTTTCGAACGACTAGTGATGAGGATCCTACTGGCTTTTTTGTCATCAGGCAAAGCGCACTGTATGTCATCCCAATGTTGAGGATTCCATATGTCGTCCAACACTACAAGATACCTCTTCCCTTTCAAACACTCTCGTACCTTGTCTCTCAGTTCTTCCTCACTAAAACTAAAATCATCCTCCATTTCAGGTTTACCTTTGCTCTTTGATTTCTTCTTATGCTTCCTACTGCTATTTGCAGAGATTGTCACGAAGCATTTCAGAAGGGCGTGCAAAAGCTCTCTAGGTCTATAGTCATTAGAAACATAAACCCAAGCATGACACTCAAAGTCATTCTTAACATGATGACTATTATAAATCTTGCGAGCAAGAGTAGTTTTACCTAATCCGCCCATACCAATGATGGACACCACATTACGACGTGAACCTCCTTGCTTGAGGAGATTGATTACTTCAGTTGTGTCTTGCTGAAATCCCACCACATCATCCTCCTCCACGTCCCTTCTTCGCTTGTGCAATAGTTGTAACTCCTGATCGGTTGAAGATCCTGCAGCTTCTTGGGTGTCGAATTTGATTCTGTTCTCATAAAAATGATCGATAGTGACTTTAATATTGTCTATTTTCTCTGCTATATGGTGCAACATCTTTGCGTGGTCAACACCATGAAGCATCCTGGACAACCAGCTTCTCTGTCGTTGCTTGACAACGTTGGCAACAAAAGTGTCGATGACATCCTCAGCATCATGTGCTACGTCTGTGATTTGATGCAGAACCACTTGTTCGATCTTCTTCTTCTGCTGGTTTTTCTGGCAGCTCTCAAGGAAGACATGCATCATTCCGAGCACTCTCTCAAGGGACTTCACTTTGTCTTCCACGCCACATAGCAAATTGGCTTCGTGTGCCAGGAGCAGAGACAAGTTCTCCAGCACAAAACTAACTACACTATCTGCCATCAAGTCTGCAGTATCAACATAAGAACACAGAAACAAGTGAAGGAAAATTTGAGGCACAATACCTTGTAAAAGGTTCAAGGATTTAAGTACTATGTAGCTAGTGTATCGACATCCCACTTCGGCGAGGTTTCCTCAAAGACTAGAGGTCAAGACTTAACCATGACTTTCTTTATTGCTATAATGGCTTCGTTCCATTTGGTTTGTTGAGTGAAACATAGAAAAGAAGCATGAGTGGTCTGAGAGTGACAAAAGAAGCGCGTGGGTCCACCAAACATTAGCCATAAGGAATAAAGTTACAGAGAAGACTTTCATGTTGCTCAGCTTGGCTCGAGTACTGTCTTTTTAATAATTGTCTTTAATAAAAATATGCATAGAGGATAGAGGAAAAAAAAACAGGAAAATCCGTAAAATAACCTAAAAATGTTAAAAGATAAAAAAGTGTTCCGAATATTTATAGTATTAAAAAAGTGTGAGGGTTTGATTTGTCAATTTAAAATTAAATAGAAATAATAAAAATGTCCCTCTAAGTTTAAAAAACGTGCTCAGATTTTTTACGAAGGTTTAAAAAAGAGTAAATATCCTTTTTGGTCCCTGGAAAAAACACGGATGCCCTTTTTGGTCCCTGAAAAAAAATAAGTCACTTTTAGTCCCTAAAATGGAAAAATAAGGTCCCTTTTAGTCATTTTGATCATTTTTTTTGCACATTTTAATCCCTCAGAAATCCCCAAAAATGTCATTTTTAGTCCCTAAAAAGGACCAAAATGACATTTCTTTTACTCAGGGACGAAAAAGGGTCAAATGTGTTTTTCCAGGGACCAAAAAGGGTATTTACTCTTTAAAAAATTCAGATAAAGTTTTAAGAAGTTTTAACAAACTTTTTTCAAATTTCAATTCAAAATTCACCACTTATTATAATGACAAGGCAATGATTGTCACTTCTGATATGGGTTTAAAAAGTTTATTTTCAAAAATTCTAATTAAAAATTCACCAATTGCTACAATGATTACATGGTAGTTGGTACTCATTTACACATCTGATAAGGGTTTCACAAGTTTAGATAAGGTTTTAACAATTTCTGATAAGATTTTCACAAATTTCATTTTAAAAATCACCACTTATAATAAATGATAATGTATTGATTTTCACTTCTGATAAGGGTTTCACAAATTTAGATAAGGTTTTAACAAGTTCTGATAAAAAGTGGTGATTTTTGAATTGGAATTTGTGAAAATCTTATCAAAATTTGTTAAAATCTTATCTTAACTTGCTTAGCCCTTATTAAAAATAGGAGCATGTTTTTAAAATTCAGAGAGACATTTATGTAATTTCCATTTACTTTTAAAAAAGGATAAATAAGACTCCAACACCTCTCTGATATTATGAATATTCAAAACATCTTTTTATATTTTAACATTTTTAATTTTGTTTTCAAGGATTTTCCCTAGAAAAAAAGTTTCTAGATGCAACAATTATCATCCCAAAAAAGGTAATCAAAGTAATTTAATGTAAATTATAATTATTCGTACCAGGTGACTTTAAACTGTAACTTTTTTATTCAAGAATTAATCATAATATATAATTTTATTTATTCAACCTATAATCTCAACAAATTATGTGTTCACTGTTTGGACATATATTTTAAATAATATTTATTGTATTCAAGTAATTCTTATTTACTATGAGTTTTTTTAAATGAAGGCACATAATTTTTTGAAAGAGATTATTGCTCTTATACTTTGAAGAATGTATCACGTTGAATATTGTAAAAAAAAAAATTGATATTCTAGAAATAAAAAGTAAAATAAAGCATACAGTTCTTTATGGAGGAGCAAAACATTTCTTAAAAAATAATCAGATAAAAGTACCCGAGCTTGAGTTACTTGTAGAAGTTGTTTTTCTAACATGATTTACGGTATACGAGGTAAGTATGTGAGAGGAGTTTTGTTCCGACGACTTAGTGAACATACTTTTTGAATACCAACTCAAAACTAACTGTTTGAGTTAGTAATAGAAACTGATTTTTCAATACGATTTACGATATATAAGATAAATATGTGAGAAAGTGTTCTTAATAACTTGACTCAAACAGGCACAGTTGATATCAATTGTATGCCTTTTTTTGGTTTTTCTATGGAGAACGAAGGACCATAATGCTGGTGAAAGATAAGTTGTGGAGTCTGAAAGTGACAAAAGAAGCGTGTGGGTCCATTAAACGTTAGGCATCAAGTTTCGGAGAAGACTTCCTGTTGCCAGCTTGTTCGGTTCTTAGGAACAGGCAAGTGCTTTTCGACTCATCAAGTCTTTGGGCAGTAAAATTATTGTCCGAAAAAAGAGTAATGAAAGTAATTGAGAGTTTGAGTGCATTATTGTCAAACTCGCGAGTTGACTCTCCGAGTTTATCGTTTTTACGTTCCTACCTTATTAAATCGAGTTAAGTCTCTAGTAAAATCGTATCAGCTCTAAACTTAGATATACTCACGGGTTTACAAACCGAATTTACCGTTTTTACGTTTGTAGCTTACAAAATTGTGTTAAATTTTTCAATTTTGTCATCCTCAATGGATTTTATAGAAATTTCTTTATTAAATATAATAAATTATGAATGTTTATATATTTAATTTCAATTATTTAGATTTAAAATATATTTAAATCAAATTATTGTCATTTTTATATTTAAATTATTTAATTATACACTGTTAATACATATTGAATGATAAAAGTAAACTCTTACGAGTTTACCGATTCGAGTTCACGATACGAGTTTATGTCACTGTCACGAGTTTACTTAGACTCGTGAGTTTGACAACCTTGGTTGAGTGTGTTGTTGTAATTGTAATTATTAGTCAGAGGTAAATTTAACCTTTAATTTGTTTATCAGAAAAATTAATCAAAATATATAAATTTTTTTATTCAATCTTATACGTGTTCACTGTTCGGACTTCGGACATATACTTAGGTGTTCCTCTAAGAAAAGTCCCCCTTCCCAAATGTTTTTTTTTATCATTAAATTCTACATAAAATTAGTGACATTTTGATATCTCATTGACAAAAAAATCCAGTTCTCAATTTTTTTAATGATTTTTTTAAAGATTTAATAGTTGAAAAATGAGTAATCTTGAAAAATGATTTTTCTGGTTTTAAAGCCTAGAGTATCCACCCACTTGTTTGCAACATTTAGCCCTTGTATCATTTTTCCTTCAAGCTAGTTCCTTGCACTGTTCCCCCATTTTCTTGCAAATAAAAGAGGATTATAGACAAACCAGCCAAATAATGAATCAAAGGGTGCAATGGCTTCGCACTGCAGTATTGGAGGCCAATGCTGGTTTGGTTTCAATTGCTTCACTAATTATGGAAATAGGAGGAGAGTTAGTTAGGAGTCAGTTGTGGGGTTGTTAGCCATGCTTCTTGCTGAATCAAAGTCTAGCACTAGCAGATATGAAAGCCATGCTTCTTGCAGGGACAATAGCAGGAGCTTGCAGTATAGAAATGGGAGTTTGTGTCAGTGTATGCACAGTGTGCAGTTGAAGTTGCACAGATGAAGAGGGAAGTGAGTGATCAAAATGATGAAGAGAACCAGATGGAGAAGATGAAGCAGCCAAATCCATATCAAGCAGCATTTGTATCAGTATTACTCATAGGATATGACACATTAATTATAATATTATTGCTCATAGGATATGACATTATTAAATTAGCTTTTGGCCACAAAGGGGCCAATATAACGGAAATTTTTGTTCTTTGCAACAACAAAAAAATAATGGAATTCTTGCCGACAATATTTTATTATATTATTTTTGTTTTTAGTGCTTATACGTTCACCAACTTCTGAAATCAGTACATCTATGCGTAAGACAGCAAAGCACTCTTGGGGCAGCTGGCTACTTTGTTACTCTGGATGTGAATTTTCTTCTTCTTTTGTTTCTTTTCCAACATGGTAATTAACAGAGTGAAAATACTGATCTTTGTATGAGGGAAATCAAGGAAAAAAACAACGGCTAAAAAACTAGCTTCTCTCAAACACCCAAACTCCTGCTTCTGAGTTCTTGAGCTTTCTTGCTCTTCACTGCTTCTCCTTCTTTCATGTTAACCACATGGCTCAGTATCCCTCCAAGCTATGAAATGAAGACGATCCTAAACAAAACACCCTAACTCCAAACCAGTGGTGGAGCTAGGAATTTATGTTTGTGGGTGCATAATTACTAGGGGGATTCGGGGGTTTGAGGGCAGCGCCCTCGAATTTTTTTTTAAAGGAAAAATTTAAATGTATTAGGGAACATGTTGCAACTTATAAGCTAGCTCATATCAATGCTTCCTCTATTAAAACCTATAATATTGATCTCTTTTCATATAGGGACACTAAGCAACTAAAGCTATAATTTCCAATTCCAAAGCAACTCAACCACAAAAAATCAAAGAATGAAGAATTATAATAAATGGAAGGTGGGGACAGAGTAATTAAACTCAGGACACTAATTTTAGTGCATTGAAGCACAACAAAATTAACAGGCATTTACCAACGAACAACAAAGAAAAAGAAGTAATGAAATTAATCACCGCTTTAATCACAATCATATATTTCCCAGATGCACCCTACCAAGCTATATCAAAATGTACACATTGACAAATCAACTCTAACAAGTGGCTGCATTACAATTCAAAGGCTAAAAATTGATGCAAAAACACTTGTAAATAGCATAAGAGTCCAAAAAAGTTCATCAAAATGCACAACAAGCCAATTACAATGCCACAAGTAAAATCAGTTACAGCAGCAACAATCTGGATCAAACAACTTCTTGGTGCAAGTTTTCAAAGTTCCGGCCAATTCAGAGAAATTAGTTTGGTGCAGAACAATAAGCATGCATGCTTCTACAACTCAATAAAGTGACAAGAAATAGCAAGTGCATACTTGACAATTTGCTAAAATGAATCTAAAAGCAAGACAAGTTACAAATCGCTTAAGCTCGAATTAGAGTTGAACAAAAGGCACCACAACAAATGCAAATTCTCAGTCACAGCTAAGAGCCTGAGATTGGCAGAATCTGGAAGTCCAGAGAACCCAAAGTAATTCTCAAATGGTACAATCTTACTGAAACTTTAGTGCAAGCAAATTTGGACAGTTAATAGCATGAGATTGTTGGGATTTAGAGTAGAAAACATAGCCATAGAATAACATACAATCTGGTTTTGTTCCCAAATCCATGTGAAAATTTTCTAGATTAGATAAGAGAATAGAGATTCTACTTTTGTGGAATGGAGGCATCATTGATTATTGAACCTCTTAGGAAAAGAATATAATTTCTATTACGTATCCACACAAGGAATTAGAATTTTTCTCAACCTCTCTACTAGAAGAAAATTTAGTAGCCCTACAAGAACACTCACTCTCGAACGCCAAACGGGAAGGAAAATACCAGTCAAAAGAATCAGAAAAAACAAATCAAGTGTAAGAAGAATGAACTCACCTAGGAGCATCAAGACGGCTTGAGGTAATTTCTTGATGAGAATTTCTGGCCAAACCCTCCAAGGGCAACTCTTCTTTCTGGAACTCTCTTGAGGAAAGACTGAGCTTACAGAACCAGGAGCTGAAGTTTGCATTACAAAGAGGACACTTTCTTTTCAAGCCACTCCATTGGTGAATACATTCGATGCAGTAGGAAGAGCGACAGCGGCAGCAGCGAACGGGGAAGACACAGAGCAGGGGAAGAGCAACGACGGCGGCAACAGCGAGCGAGGGTTGAGACTGAGATTGGGGAAGAAGACAAGCGAGGGTTGAGACTTGAGACTGGGGAATAAGAAGACGAGATTTGGAGAATACGAGAACAGGAAAAAGAAAAAAGGAAGAGAGGAGGAGAGCAAGTTCAAACCCAGGACCTCTAACTAGTGGTATTTACACTTATGACCACCAGACCACCAAGGCAAATTGATGTAAGATTTCTTCAAAATATATATACATTATTAAAATTTTAGTATCTGCATTTGCCCACACTTACACCAATGTGGCTCCGCCACTGACTTCAAGCAAGCAATAAGGTGGTGAAAAAATACTCCTAATAAGATATATGCTCCACACTTTAAATATATAGGACTCTACCTTGTAACAAGTTCATTCATCATTAGGTCAGATGTCTGATTGAAACTTTCATTTTTAATATGAGATTCACCTTCAAAATATTAGCTAGAAAAGTATTACTTGTGAGTTGTAAGTTTTTATAATGGACTGTGTAAGTAATGATCTGCTAAGAGTTTTGATACAGGACACCAAACAAAAAATATAAAATTTACTAAGGGACGGACTGAAATCTCTTTCACCTCTTTCAAAAATAGATGTACGTAAGAAAATTGTTGGTCCTCTCTTTAAAGATCTAAACTGAAAATATTCGGTGAATGGGCACGTGTTGATAACACCTTTGTAGTTGATGACACTGTGAGACACGCGACCGCAGATGTATGTTAAAGACTCCTGTCAAATCCATTTCAAGCATAAGGTTAATGGTGGCTGGGGCTTCATTGAATTTCATTTTACAGAGGTTGGTGAATGGATATCCCTGGCCATCAGTTATTTACTAAGTTACTTGTTTTTTTTTTTTTTTGGTTGAGAAAACTAAGTTACTTGCTTTTAAATACATTTTGAATAATTAATGGGGGTTGGTTCCAGTGGAAGGAACTAGTCCCTCCTAACGTGGCAAATTAAGGTTCGAGTCCTTAATCAGAAATGTGCCCACATTTAGTGTTTAACAATGATACATGTGCTTGGCAAAAAAAGAAAAGAAGTACATTTTGAATAAATGTTATTTAAAGAGCCTTGAACTCATAATCTTGATTTCATAAAAATGGAAAATCATCATTCTTTCTTCCTTCCCCATCAGATTTAGGTAGGCTTGTCAAAAAAAAAAAAAAAAAAAGCAATTAGTACATGTTCTTGATTCCCCATCTGTAAGGCAAACGTGACTCTCAAGTCTAAGATGAGTACTAAGATGCTTCCTTCAATCCTTAATATAAGAACTCGTCGGTATTAGTTAAGCTTTCTATATTTTAAAATAACTCGGTTATTGTCCTTTGAGAAAGACAGAGTGAAGAACTATGAAGTAATATTCCCAAATTTATCATTTGGCCGAGATAGTATAACCTTAAAAATCATCAGAAAGGAACCAAGAAATAAATGAATCACATTGATCATCAATAACACTCATCCCCATAATTTTCATCCCTTCTCATTATAAATCTGTGAATCTTCATCTCATTTTTTAACCTGAAATTAAACCGAATCTTATATGTTTTGAAATTAAACTTTAAGTTTAAACATGTAGCAGTCATGGCTTCAGTCGAAAGTTCTCTACAAACCCATTTGAATGTGAACCTATCAATTGTATCACACATGAGGTTTTTAACACATGTTCACACCTATGTTTTGAAATTAAAGTCATCACTCACTCCCTTTATTCCTAACAATACATTAAACTTGTCAAATAAATTGAATTATATTAACATTTTTCAAAAAAGAAAGAAAGAAAGAATTTCAATATTACTTTCTGAATATGCATTACAAGCTCAAAGAATATTGTAATATGTCTATAAAAAAAAATAATGTAATATGTTCACACTTCACAATTAAATATATTATTTTCTTTAATAACATTATCCATTGTATTAAAAGCAAAAAATTACTGCAATAACATGTGCCCAGATTTTACAGGTAGATTTATAAGTGCACATACATATTTTAACAATTAATAATAACAAAATAGTAAGTGTTCATATATGAAAGCAACCCTCTCTTGCTGAAGAGGATAGAGCTTATTAGTTTTCGCTCCCCTTCAATGCAAATTCCAATAACTTTTTTGGGATTACAATAACTAAAAACCAGGCAAGACAAGGAAAAATCTAGGATCCTTCATCTACTACCCCTTCACGAAGGGCACGAGGTAGTTGATTAAAAGACACAATATGTGTGAATGACAATTTGGCAATTCTATCCGCATTACAATATTTTCTCTAAGAGTATGCTGAATGACTATGTCATAAAATGAGTGATCATTCTTACAGCCTCTAATTAAGAATCAAGTTAATGGCCTCAATTGAGTCTGTAAGAAGCAGGATCTTTCTGTGTGATTCTTGTACACCTGTATGAGATAGCGATGAGTTCAGCAATCAATATATCAATATATATATAAAATGTCATCCCTCAAGCTGATCAGAAAATGGCTTATCCATGGCTCCTCTCACATATTACTGTTCATAAGCCAATTGAAATACCTCGGGCTGCGCATAAGCTGTCTTCTGTTTGCAATGCCCCGCCCCAATTTGAAATTCAAATCAGTCATCACGGGATACATCACATGAAAAAACTTTTTGGCCAGTGTTTTCCATTTATCTTCCCCGTAAGCTTCTCTCACCATACGCCTCCTCCTTTGTCCTCTGTTCCAAATAAATGGCCAGCAAGGGGAAATCAATGTTCAGACTCAAAACACTGTCCTGAATCTAGGGTGAGAAGCTGTTGCATCCTGTTCCGTTCTCATTTGACCTCTCTTCCAAATAAATGGTCAGCAAGCTGTCGTTGTCTCCGCCGTCGCGCTCTATGTCACTGATTCTTCCATGGCGGATCACGGTCCCAGTTTGAGTTCTAGGTCTTTCCTTATCTCTATACATTAATATGAAATTATTCATTTCTTTGCTTTTCTTCAACCTTCGATTCCCCCGAACATTTTCAGTTGTTTGTTTTCGGGTATCTGCAAGTTTTCTTCATAATATGTGTTTTGTGTTTTCAGGGACAACTGTATGTTGAGTTAAATCAAGATGGATAGATCAAGCAATTGCAGTAAGTTGCTTTTGTTTCTCGATTTCTTTCCTAAATCTAAACCATATATTTAGAATTCTTTATTTCTTTCTTTTTCGCCATGACTCCTCACTTTATCTGGGACGCCCTTCCCATTCCTTTTCTTGTAAACCAGTTCTTGTAAAAATCAAAAAATCTAAATTTTTAGATATATTGTAAATCAGTTCTTTTTCTCCTCCGTTTCTCTGCCGTTTCGAAGATTTGAGGGGAAAAGACTGCACTTGGCTGTGTATTTCTCCTCCGTCTCTGGATCATCGGCCTATTTCTATTTTTCTGGATATGTGTTTCCTTCATTTATAGTCCATAAACACTCACCACCTAACAAAGATGGTTCCGAATAGAAGAAGCGGTTCTGGTTCCGAATATAAGGTTGTTGCCTTGATTTTTTGGGGTCTCTTAGGGCTTCGCTTAAGCTTGCTGCTCAAAGGAAATCTAATACCTTGAGAAGGAACCGCAGCTCTACAATTCGTGCTGAATATCGGTATGTCATTTTTTAATCACTTTAGTTTTGTTTTCATTTTATAAACTTTGGCCATCTATATGATCGTTTAATTTGCTTAGCTTGTATTCAGCAGGCATTTGATCCATATCAGAAGGAACCGCAGCTCTACAATTCGTGTTAAATGTCTTGCTGTAGTTTCAGACAATATTGTTCATGGTGGATTTATTTTTTAACTGGATTATATTGTTAAATATTGTTCGCCAGATTATGCAAAGTCACTCTTGAACCTGGTAAGTTGGAGTTTCAATGCATTTCAGTGATGTTACTTAGTATAGCATGTCTCTAACTCAACATGGTTTTAAAACGTTCTTTTTTCATTTCAAAATTTGGAAGGAAAAGCTTCAACTTGGTTCTATACCTCTATGGTAGATTAGTGCAAGGAATGACAGCCATAATTTATTTTAAAAAATATTAGGATCTATAATTTGATATGAAATGTGAAAGAACTTCCATGATTTGCAGATGATGTTGTTTGTACTTAAGTTTTTTACTTCTGTTGGCAGCCAGGTATAATGACTGATGAAATTGATGAAGCAGTTCATCAAATGATAATTGATAATGGTGCCTACCCATCTCCTCTTGGCTATGGCGATTTTCCAAAGAGTGTTTGCACATCTGTAAATGAATGCATCTGCCATGGAATACCAGATTCCCGTCCTCTTGAAGTCCTTCTTTTAAAGTATACAAGTTCTCCTTCAGATATCATCTAGTGTAAGAAAATTAATTGCTGAACATTCTTTGATGTACAGGATGGTGATATAATCAATATTGATGTTACAGTTTATCTAAATGTAAGGTTTTATATTGATGTTACAGTTTATATACCTGGCATTTCAGGTTGGTTGCCCATTACGATGCTCATTTTGTGCCACTGGATTGGGGGTTTCGAGGAATCTTCAGAGGCATGAAATTGTTGGTTGCCCATTACGATGCTCATTTGAGGCCTCATGTTAAGCCGTATGTCTGATGCCATTTTCATGAGGAATGAGACCTTAAGTCTGCTGCCATTTTAGCTGCCACCCTTTACAATCTGCTTTATGTTGAAAGATATTTTCTTATGATTGTATTACTAAATTTAATTTCCTCTATTTTTCCATATAGACAAGCATCCAAACTTGAATTTTGATATTAGTTATAAGGCAATGTGGTTTGATAACTTTAAGCATGAATTGGAGAGCTTTTGGTGTAAAATTTGTAGAATACTTCTTTTAGAATATGGTTTATTTTGTGTTTTGATTTTTTGAGTTTCTTTTAGAATATCTTTTGATATCTTTTATGTCAGAGTGCTTCTGAAAGTGACACTGGCTTAAACTGAATTCTGTAAATTCTGGTATTTCTTTTATTTATCTGCAATGTTTGTATGGGTTCAGTCAGTAATCCTTGTGGAACCTTGAATTTGCAGGTGTTAAAATTTTTTTTTCCTTGCCATAATTTGCAGGTGTATTTCTTTTATTTTCGATCTATCAATAATTTGTTCAACTCTTGAGGATGTTTTAAATACAGTGGAAGTTGTTGAATAAGCTATATATTTAGAACATTGCAATGGCCTGCTAGACTCCTAGAAATCTCTCAAATTTTTCAATAATAATTCGTCTTAATTTCATGTAAAGATTTTTATACAAAATTAAAAATTGAACGACATGTATCTTCTTGTCTGCCTGAACTCTTGCTGCTTCAGTTTCCTTCTGTGGTATTGGTGCAGCAGGAACTACAGTTGCAGTAGCATTTTGGTCTAGCATACTTATTTTTCAAGCAGCATTTTGCCATCATATGCTTGAAGCATTTTCCCTAGAATCAGCAATCATATACAACCAGACATGCAAGGGAGAGTGATTGCTATATTTATATGCTATGTCTAATGGTATTTTTTAGGAGCTATTTTTTCAGGTAAAAAATAGTAGTTATGATTAATATGGAGAATTTCACCAGGTAAAAAATTAGAAGGCTATAAAAATTAGAAGGCTATATTTATAGTTGGTTTTAAATTTAATTTGATTTTAAATACCCTCAACAACTTATTAGTCAAAAAATAAAAAGATTCTTAATGTTGGCGTTAATAGCTTCAATATGAAAACACTTTGCTATCCAAATAAATCAATATGAGATTGATCTTGAGGTTTTTTTTATTCATAATCTCCACGCATATTAAAAGTTGGTCATTGAAAGAAATTTGTTGTATTGTGGTGTACTGCTTTTTTGAACTAAAATCTAATTTTAAATTTGTGTGAATTAGATTGAAATAACTCCAAATGACTATAAATGATTATTTAAGATTTAGAGGAAATGAGGCTCTAAAAATGGAAGTCAAATTATATTGATGCATGCATAAGGAAAAGTAGAAATTATACTTAAATAATTGTAATCAATTGCTTATTCTGAAAAAGTAATCCATCCTAAAACAATTATAAACAATTGCTTATCTTAAAAAACATTATATATACTCTGTCCAAAAAAAAACATTATACTCAAACAATTAAAATCTATTTACATATATTCGTCTCTCATAACTTATATAGGTTATATTATATTATTCTTTTGATGTTCCATATCAATTGAGTGAGTCATATTTTATTTCTCCCTTTTGATTAAATTAATTGTTTTCTCCCATAATTATATTGAATATAATATGTTCAACTAATGTTAATGCAATAGGTTCATTTCAATAAAAAGAATAAATTTTTTCCTCAATAACATTCTTCCGCGCAACGCGCGGGGAGTAAAAGCTTGTTGTAGATGGAAACCACATAACCGATCATTATCAAAGCTTCCAATCGATTATACCACTGCAGTCACTCTACCCGTCCAGAAGGACTGCACCATCCACCTCCAGTTTGACAAAATTGTCTTCCTGCTCTTCCACTGGTTTGCTGCTCGTATATATTCCAATAATTTTAGACTAACATTTTTAGCCTATATACAAGAAAATAATAATAATTAAAATTTAGACTAGCTGGAATCTAATTTTTTGTTGTTGCCACAAATCTAAAATAATTTTAAATAGTAGATGGTTGTTTAAAAAAGGGAAAATCATTTTCAAGGCCCTTTTAACACTGACAATCCCAAAAAAGACTCCAAGATTCTGATAATCCCAAAAAGGGCCCCAGAGCCTTTTCTGGGATTTTCAAAATCTTGGGAATTGTCAACGGGGCTGATATAGTTGTTAACGGGGTACTGATATAGTTGTTAAAAGTACTGATTTAGTTGTTAGTAAAGTGTTGTTAACGGGGCTAATTTAGTTGTTAAAACCTACCCGTTAACAACTATATCAGCTCCGTTGACAACTCACCAAAAATTCTGAAAATCCCAGAAAAGGCCCTGAGGCATTTTCTGGGATTATCAGAATCTTGGGGCTTTTTTTGGAATTGTCAGTGTTAAAAGGGCCTTGAAATAGATTTTCCCAAAAAAGAATTGCTTTTGGGTTCGAATTGTAAGCCAACTATTTTTTATTTTTTGGTAAACCAATTTATTTTTATTTTTTTGACAAAAGACAGCTTCACCTATTAATTGGTGCGTGTGATAATATGCCAGTCAGCCTCTAACGGATATATTTCATTTTTTGAAATTATTTTCCCCTTTTTTTGGTCCTATTTTGGAAAAAAAATCCTTTGCATGTTTTATTTCCAACGGCTCATTTTTTTTCCAACTCAAATTTGACCGTTAGAAGAGGAGCGGGCCCCTGTCAGCTCGTCATCATATATAACACTCAGGAGCGTGCAGAGAACTGATTGATAATTCGGAAGAAACGCTCTTGGAGCCCAGAAGAAGAATCGCAAAGCAGTGATATTCTTGTGCGTCTCCTTTCGTTTACTTCTTTTTTGTCTTCAGATTGTTGATGTTGTTCTGAATCAAAGCTTCTCCATCCGAATTACTTCTTATTCGTTATCTGCTCTCGGTGGCTGCTTGTTTTCCGTCTACAAAACTAATTTTCAAGCACCTTTTTGAGTGTATAAACGAAATCTTATCATATATGATTTGATTCTCTGTGTTAAGTAACTAGACGAGCAATGGATTTTTCCACAAGATGACATTTTCAATTTCAGTGAATTTCCAACTCTTTTTCCGCGGTTAGTTGTTTGGCTTGCCTGATGCCTCATTTGATCATCACAGTTCCTTTACTGAATTGAATTCCTAGGCCTAAGATTTCCCCTGTGCTATGGAAATTCTGTATCCCAGTATTTTCATGCTTAAGTTATGTGATGCTTTTTACGCAAATTTCATATGTTAGGATATTTAGAATTTATAAAGTTCGATATTCATACTCAAGTAGTATTGTTTAAGAAAAGTTTATCAGACCTGTTCTTGAATTGATGTTGATCTATCTGATGCAGATTCTTCTCCCCGGTTCCTGATGTCAGAATCTCGAAGGACTTTACCGGAGAGAGAAGTGATTGACTCTCGGAGGTATTGTGTATCTTCTTTTGTTTTTCTTCTTTTATTGTGTTTGCCGATGGATGTTCAAGATCAAATCTTTTATCCCAAAACTTAGAACCTGGTCTTTGAAATTATTGTCATTGGCATTCATCCATAATCCCTTATCCACAGTTTATCATTAATAAGCATATGATGCGATGCTCTAGCTTAATTATACCCTGCTCTTTGAATTTCTTGTCGGTAACTAGACGATCTATGGCTTCTCCCACTTGAACGCCGTTTCTTTATTGAATAGAATCCTTAGGCCTATCCTTAGACCGATACAAAGATTCTGAGCAAAAAAAAAAGACCGATACAAAGATGGGCCTGTAATATACAAAGATCATATACTAGCAAGAATATGGACCCACTTAATATTTACTCTGACCCTTGCTCAGACCCACTTAATATCTCTAACTCAAGATCTGATTATGGTTATTCTTCTTTGGAGTCAAAATCCAGAACTTTGTTCCAGCCACTATTTATTTGTCGATTTGGCCTCAAAGTTTTTCAACCTTTGAGGTTCTTAATAAACTATAGGACCCATTCTTTACCAAGCCCGAAGTGAAAAACGATTCCCACAAATTAAAGTCCAGAACTTTAATGATCTTGTATGGCCACATGGACAAATTGAAGCAACCCATTTTTCAACAGTGTTCACTCTTGCAGTCCTCCCATATGAAATTTATTAAAATTTCATATTTTATGTAGATTCCCTCCTTGGATATACATGTTCTGTGTCCTTGTATTTTTTGTGTCCTTGTATTTTGATGCTTCTATCTGATTCATCTACGTTTGTGGGTGGATGATGATGCACTTGCTTTTGCTATTGCAGGTAGTCAATGTAACACCTCAAACCAAACAATCCAATATTTAACCAAAGTGTTTCAAATATCGCCAAGAAAAGAATGCTGATAACCTTTGAATTTCATGATATTTTAAACCTTTGAATTTCATGATATTTTTAAATGAGTCAAAAGACTTTATTTGCATTGATCTTGGTCATATTTTGAGTTCAGGTTCAAAATCACATTTTTTTACCACAATTGGGTAATTTAGGCAAAACATGAGATCTATGTAACATCCCGTTTTCACAAGCAGTATAAATTTTTTTTTCATCAAACATCATTTGTAAACATCAGAGTAGTGCACCGGAGCGATTGAGTAACTATATATATTAAAATACCCACGGTAGCATGTCTTGCTGTTTAAACAGCGGTACAAGAGTGTTTCAAAAGTATAACAGAAAGAAGTCTTCAGCCGAGTCTTCTAAGTTAAGAGCTGAGGCCCATGCATCGAACCCCAGGTAACGGTTAACCTCATGATTATATTATATATGTACGACAGACATTCATAGACTTTGGCAACACTTACTACGGTCAGACATACATATCAAATATGTATGGCTATAACAATACAGTCGGATGACAGACAATCATACAGTCGGATAACAGACAATAGTACAGTCGGAGTACAGACAATAGTACAATCAGAGTACAGACAATCATACTGTCATGACTGTACTCTGACTATACTATTGTCTGTACTCCGATTGTACTATTGTCTGTACTCCGACTGTACTATTGTCTGTCATCCGACTGTATGATTGTCTGTCATCCGACTGTATTGTTATTGCCATACATATCTGATATGTATACCCTATGTCTGACCGTAGTAAGTGTTGCCAAAGTCTATGAATGTCTGTCGTACATATATGATGTATGTAATCATGAGGTTAACCGTTACCTGGGGTTCGATGCATGGACCTCAGCTCTTAACTTAGCTTCAGGGTCGGAAGGACCAAGGATCGAAGATAGAGGCAAGCAAGCCACCTAGAAAACACGGCTGAAGACTTCTTTCTGTTAACTTAAGCTTTCGTAGTTCTTTCGGTAAATAGAGTAGAAATGTTAGAATAGTCTCTTCCAAGTATGATTAGATATCATATGATAGGGGTATTTTAGTCAAGAATTTTGAAAATCATGATTGGGTCGAAGTTCTGGCAAAATTTTGGAAAGTCGGAGTCAAAGTAGTGAAGCTTTGGCTCCGCCGACTAGTAAGAATCAGGGGCAAAATGGTAATTTTTACCTAAATGCCTGTTATGATGTGAATCATCATTATTTAATATGATTTATATTTCGAAAATAATGTTGGAGTAGGAGTTATGTTGAAATTTTGGAAGATTAGGGTCAAAGTAACGAAGTGCTGGCGAAATTCCGTCGATTAAGGGGTCAGGGGTAAAATGGTCATTTTGACTAAAAATGTCTGTCGTAATGATAGATCCTTAACAAATACGTTGTTATGTTGATAGGATATCCCTGATTACGTTTTGACCTACTGTCGTGCCGTATACCGACAGTATACCGACAGATATACCGATTACCGTCAACGAAGGTACGTTCGCGTACTGTAACACTAACTCTGATGTTTATTGTATGCATATGTGTATATTGTCTGTACTCTGACTGTACTATTGTCTGTCATGCATGTACTCTGACTGTACTATTGTCTGTCATGCCTGTACTCTGACTGTACTATTGTCTATCATGCCTGTACTCTGACTATACTATTGTCTGTACTCCGATTGTACTATTGTCTGTACTCCGACTATACTATTGTTCTGTACTCTGATTGTACTATTGTCTGTACTTTGATTGTACTATTATCTGTCCTTGTAAAATGAAGAGAACCAAAAGGATAACTAGCTATCTAATTAACCAATGGATTAAAGATATAATTAAGGCATAAAGTAATTGAATAAAATAATGAGTAAAGAGAGAAAGGGGCAGCCGAATTGATGAATTAAGAAGGAGGAAATTGAAGTTGTAAACTTAGTAAGGAAGTTGTTGAAAAGTCAACAATAGACACTATCCAATGAAAACACAAGAAGCTAGTGATATTTGTGTAATAAAGGAGCATATTTTTTGACCAAAGAAAGGCCTTGGATTCGAAAATATGAGAGAGGAAGTGTGATATATTAGATTATGATATTATGGGGTATTGGTTAAAAGTATATTTGTTTGATCAAGAATGATGTCGGCCAAGCAAAACAAAAGGGGTTCCTTTTCAATTAATAAATCAAAAGCAAGTTTGAAAAGTCAAAGAAAGGGGCTAGCCAATTTAATTGGTGTGTGGGTGTGTATGAACCGAAATGGAGAAAGGAAAGTGGGATCAAGAGTGGTTGTGAAGTTTCAAGTGGATAGATAAGTAAAAGGTGATAATTGTGAAAAAGCATATAGAATGACTTCATCTTGTTGAATTTGGAGCATGGGAGGTCGGCACATATGCTTCCATGGTGGAGATTTAGTTTTCAAAAGTACTTTAAATCCTAAGGCTAGAATCAAATAAGAGAAGTTGTGAAGTTACCAAAATACCCTTACATTTTGCCTATAAATAGGTGAAGAATGAAGTGAATGTGAAGGCCTATTTATAGGCAAAATGTAAGGGTATTTTGGTAACTTCACAACTTCTCTTATTTGATTCTAGCCTTAGGATTTAAAGTACTTTTGAAAACTAAATCTCCACCATGGAAGCATATGTGCCGACCTCCCATGCTCCAAATTCAACAAGATGAAGTCATTCTATATGCTTTTTCACAATTATCACCTTTTACTTATCTATCCACTTGAAACTTCACAACCACTCTTGATCCCACTTTCCTTTCTCCATTTCGGTTCATACCCACACACCAATTAAATTGGCTAGCCCCTTTTAAGCAATACCCCATAATATCATAATCTAATATATCACACTTCCTCTCTCATATTTTTGAATCCAAGGCCTGCCAAAGAATATGCTCCTTTATTGCACAAATATCACTAGCTTCTTGTGTTTTCATTGGATAGTGTCTATTGTTGACTTTTCAACAACTTCCTTACTAAGTTTACAACTTCAATTTCCTCCTTCTTAATTCATCAATTCGGCTGCCCTTTCTCTCTTTACTCATTATTTTATTCAATTACTTTATGCCTTAATTATATCTTTAATCCATTGGTTAATTAGATAACTAATTATCCTTTTGGTTCTCTTCATTTTACAAGGATTAACTCATGGTTAATTAGACTTTAGGAATTATATATAATTCACATTATATTTTTCTTAATCAAACTTGATTAGTAATTACCTTCTTACTAAACTTTACTAGGGGTTTATAAATAGTTATATTTGAATATCACCTTTGTTCATGCTTATAAATAGTTATAATTGACCAATAATTATCTATTTAATCACTCATTAATTGTTGATAATTTTCTTAGTTAAAATTACTCATTACCTCACAACTTTCATACTGACATTAGTGTTTTATGCCTCATGTATTATATTTAAATTCACGGGGGCATTTTGGTCATTATAATACTTTTTAACTTTTCCCCCTTTATTTTTCACGGTGGCATTTTGGCATTATAATACTTTTTAACTTTTCCCCCTTTACTCATTACCTCACAACTTTCATACTGACATTAGTGTTTTATGCCTCATGTATTATATTTAAATTCACGGGGCATTTTGGTTATTATAATACTTTTTAACTTTTCCCCCTTTATTTTTCCAAGGTAGTAATTTAATAAATTACCTAAATTAGGGACAAATAAATATTTTCTTGCCTCTTTATAATTTTCACAGGGTATTTTATAACTCGTAAATGTGTTTAGGGACCTATCTGCAAACTTCCAAACGTTCTAGGGACCTAATTGCAAGTTATTATTTTTCAAGAGAAATTACCCTAATAACAGGATAAATTTAATACAAGGTGTTCGAGACCTCATATTCACCTATTTTTATTAGGCATTAATTACTAAGATTTTTAGGGTTTTACAGTCTAGACATCTTATTTGAAATTTATAATGTAGGAAAGATGAAAGGAAGCTTTACAACTCAAAAGCTATATCAGACATCTACAGGACCAAAATGGCCCTGGAAACCGAAACAAAGATGCTATCACTGGACCCTGGACCTATGTGCAGTAATTGGCCCATATCTAGAGTTACAGACCTCCAATTGAGCTGAAATTGGTGGCATTGGAAAGCTGACATTTAGGGTATTTCATATGCATGATAAATATTCCAAATCCACCCTTTTAATAGTAAAAACTGAGTTGCAAAATGACGAATAATTGAAGGTGTCCTTCCTCTTCTCCACATCCATATATTTATAGGAAACTTGGAAGAACTATTAAGCCACCATTATTGACTTTTTTACACCTCCAACTATTGAGCCACCATTGACCTTTACACCTCCAACTATTGAGCCACTATTATTTATTGACTTTTACACTTCCAATTATGTTTCATTTTGCAATACGATTTTTACTATTAAAAATGTGGATCTGGAACACGTGTTCTTCACATGAAATGTAGCCCTAAACCTCAACTTTCCAATGCCACCACCGATTTTAGTTTAATTCGAGGTTTATATACCCCTACCAGCCTCGCCCTTTCGGGTGGCGGGTTTCCTTTTATTTAATCACTCTCAGAGTTATTACTTTCCCGTGCTCTGTTGTGCTAACTCTATTATAAGTTATTACTTAGTCCAATTAACTTATAACAGAGTTAGCACAACAGAGCACGAGATCTGGTTGGACAAGTTCAATATACTGATAAACATACATGCAAAAGTAGCAAGTAAGTCTCTGAAGAGTTAATACAGTCTTCCAAATATAGAGTGCTGAATATAACAACAATTATCCAAAACATGGAGTACAAAAAGAGATAGGGCATCTCTTATTTTCTTCAATTCACCGCTTCACGCCCTACCTTCTTCTCTTCGCCGCTACTGCCTTACCCCTGTGTCTCAGAAATGGTCTGGAGTTCAAAGTTGAACCCCAGAGTAACTGTTAAACTCATATACAATATGTATGCAATGCATGTAATGCAAATCATAATAGGGAAAATAAATCTGCCTCAGGCACAATATACTGGCATGTACAACCTCCGCAGGACCTCCTGGTCAAGACAAGCCCCCGGATCCAGCGCGCTAAGGGCCTCAGTAGCTAGGGCAGCCGACCCTAACTACCTACCCAAAAGGCCTCAGTGGATGGCTATGAACACAAAGTCACAAAGGCTCCCCTACCTCTTATACCTCGGGCCTCAGTAGTCACCTATAAACACACAGTCATATAGGTACTACCAACCCTACATGCCAAGGGCCTCCACAGTGACCTAAGGACACACAGTCCAATAGGTACCACAGCCCGACATACTCTGGACTTCAGTAGTAACCTAAGAACACACAGTTCACTAGGTACCACAATCCAATCCCTTGCCTCATGATAAAACACACATGCGAGAGTAACATAGAGTATGCAAGTTTACAGTTACTACTTGGCACTTCTCAAAAATGGTGAACTCTTCCCTTAGTTTCGGGATGCGTCACACACGCGATAATACCCTCGGGATTTCGGTTGCGAGTGCCTTCCTTCCTCCCTTGGAGCAAAACCTTCAGCTGTAGGCTCTCCCCTCTTCTCTTCAACTCGTGTTGGGAAGGCTCCAAATGAAGGGAGGAGTGCCCTTTATATAGGCTCCAAGGGTGAAGGTTTTTACCCAAGTTTGGTTATTATCCATTGGACAAAAGAGTGCTTTGGATTTAAATATAATTTCTTACTTTATTCTCAAGAATTCTAGAGGATTCTTGGCTCAAAAATGTCGCCTCCCATCTGCCCCAAAAGTAAATTTCTAGAACTGCCCTAGGTAAAACGGTCATTTTGCACTGCTCTTCTTCCAACCAGTGGGACCCACCAAATTTTCCCTTGGATGCACCATTAATGACCTTTTAGGGTCATAATTACATGTCATCCCATTGTCATGTCAGATTCAAAAGGTGTGGTCCAGATTAATTCTGATTTTTTTATCTTTCTCTCTCTTCAGAATTACATGATGTGACCCTTTTCTTCCTCTCCAAGTCACTTTCTCTCTCCTCTGGGCCTACCCTAATTCGTCCTCCCTCAGTGTCTAGGGTCTGGGCCCGACTCCGAAAAACCCTAACCGGTCCCGCTTCACTCCTGTTTGTCGGTTACACTTTTCCTCGTAATTCGTGCCCTTCAATTGGACTTGTGTGGACCCGGATTAACAGCCTCTTTCTCTTGACCACAGGTGGATGGATTGTAGTGCCCTGGGAAGTAAGAAACCCATATTCTAGTGTCTCATGTCCACCTCGTACTACATGATACCCGATAATCCAACTTCCGGCCCCGAAATGCCACGTGTCTGACGTAGCATTACTATCACTGACTCTTCCTTCTATATTTGTTCCAGACCCATATTCTCTCTCTCTTCCTTGGTCGAACACACATACCCTGTCCCACAGAGTTAATGTTCACATCCTAATAATGACTTTTTTCTCTTGTACATTACTTTGACTTAAACTCCCTCGGCTTACTTCATGCACAAGTTACTTGTATAAATGGCCATGGTTTCTTCTTATTTTGACTTAGTAAATTCCATTTGCTAATAACCAATGGTTTAGATTAATTTCCAGAAGATGAAGGCTTCGAATACGAATCAAAAGTTCCTCATTAATATATGCTTGTACACACAATACAGAAGTTGGGATTACATTTCTTCCCCCGTAAAAATAAATTTTGTCCTCGAAATTTAACTATACATCGATCACATTCTTAGCCATAAAATCCGGATAACGCTTCTTCATCTCCTCATCCCAAGTTTCTTCCCTCAGAGATAATCCCTTCCAAACTACCTTGACAGAGGGAATCCTCTTCCACCAAAGTTGCTTCTCCTGATGACCAATAATCTGTTCAGGTTCTTCCACGAAGGTGTGATTATCTTGGACATTAACATCCTCATATTCCAGCACATGCTTCGGGGCTGACTAATACTTCTTCAATTGGGAAACGTGAAAGACATCGTGCAACCTGCTGAGGTTTGGTGGTAGCGCCAACTGATATGCTGTTGGCCCTCGTTTCGCTAGTATCTCAATATAACGAGGACTTAACTTCTTATGTTTTATCGCTCTACCAATTCCAGTGACAGGAGATATCTTCAGAAATACATGACCCACTTCAAACTCTAGAGGTCTCCTTCTCTTATCCGCATAACTCTTTTGTCTGCTCTGTGCTGCCAGGAGCCTTTTTCCAATCAAGCTAATCTGCTCAGACATCTCATCAACCATATCAGGTTTGAACAGCTTCCTTTCTGATAACTCTGTCCATCCCAGGGGTGATCTACATTTCCTCCCATACAATGCCTCGTAAAGAGCCATTTGTATACTAGAATGGTAGCTATTGGTGTAGGCGAATTCTGCCAAAGGTGTTTGGATTGTCCTCTTCGATTACTCGTCAGTTTGAGGGTGATAAGTTGTACTGAACTTCAACTTCGTCCCCATTGCCTCATGTAACGCTTTCCAGAATCGAGGATCTCTATCAGATATGATACTCTTCGGTGTACCATGGAGTCGTATAGTTTCTTTGATATAAATCTCTGTCAACTTTTCTGGAGAATAATTTACACTTATAGGGATAAAATGTGCCGATTTTTTAAGTCGATCCACAATCACCCAAATAGCATCGTAGTGCCTTACCTTAGGAAGGCCTACTACTAAATCCATGGTAACATCTTCCCATTTCCATTTAGGAATTTTGATTCCCTGCAATAAACCTCCCGGTCGCCGGTGTTCAATCTTAACTTTTTGGCAAGTTAAACATTCGGCAACATACTTGGCTACATCGTTCTTTATTCCTAGCCATCAAAACTTTGTCTTTAGATTTTGATACATCTTCACTACCCCTGGAAGAATGGTATACCTGCTCTTATGTGCTTCATCCAGTATCTTCTTTCTTAACTCTTCTATTGGCGGCACATAGATTCTCTTCTTATACCGAACTAGTCCATTTGGTGAAATATCATACTCTGTTGGTTTGCCACGAGATATCTTTTCCTAAATGGACTGTGCCAACTCATCTTGCTCCTGAGCTTCTGCTATTTCTGATCTTAAACTATTCTCCTCTTGACTGACAAGGAGATTAGCAATGCGAATTTCAGGGAATTTACTCTTTTTCGTCATTATTTGACCTGACAGATTCAAATCTCTGAAATCCTCAATTAGCTTCTGCTCTACTATCATCATGGACGCTACTCGCACAATTAGCCTTACCCGGGTGATATTTAATCTCTAAGTCATAATCTTTAAGCAACTCTATCCATCTGCGCTGCTTCAGCTCTTTCTGGTCAAACAGATATTTTAGGCTTTTGTGGTCGCAATACAACTCAACATTAGCACCATACAGATAATGTCGCCATATCTTCAAAGCAAACACTATCGCTGCCAGCTCCAAGTCATGTGTAGGGTAATTCAACTCGTGAGGTTTCAGTTGACGAGAGGCATAGGCGACAACTCTGCCCTTCTGCATTAGGACACATCCCAATCCCTGATAACTCGCATCACTGTAGACCGTATAAGTCTCACTCGGATCTGGGATAATCAACACATGTGCCGTCGTAAGCCTCTCCTTCAGCACACGGAAGCTCTCATTACACTGTACACCCCATACAAATGACTGGTTCTTTTTGGTGAGCTTCGTCAACGGTGATGCAATCTGAGCAAAGTTTTGTATGAAGCGGCAGTAATACCCTGCAAGACCCAGAAAGCTGCGAATCTCAAACACAATTTTGGTCTTTTCCAATCTAGTACTGCTTCCACTATACTAGTGTCCACTGTAACCCCTTCTTTGGAGATCACATGACCCAAGAACTTGACTTCAGAGAGCCAAAATTCACATTTGCTCAACTTAGCGTAGAGCTGTTTCTCCCTTGGAGTCTTTAGCGCCAAGCGCAAATGGTTCTCATGCTCCGCTTCACTTTTTGAATAGATCAGTATATCATCGATAAATACCACCACAAACTGATCTAAATAGAAACCCTTGGAGTCTTTAGCGCCAAGCGCAAATGGTTCTCATGCTCCGCTGCACTTTTTGAATAGATCAGTATATCATCGATAAATACCACCACAAACTGATCTAAATAGGGGCGGAACACCCGATTCATATAGTCCATGAAGACAGCAGGGGCATTTGTCAACCCAAAAGGCATTACCAGAAACTCATAATGCCCATATCTGGTCCTGAATGCGGTCTTCAGAATGTCTTCAGCCTTTACTCGCAGCTTATGGTATCTGGACCGTAAATCAATCTTTGAAAACACACAGGAACCAGATAGTTGATCTAGAAGATCATCGGTCCTGGGGAGTAGGTACTTATTCTTTATCGTCACCTTGTTTAATTCTCTGTAATCAATGCAAAGTCGTAGACTCTCGTCCTTCTTTTTCACGAATAGGACTAAAGCTCCCCATGGTGAAACACTGGGTTGAATAAATCCTTTTTCAAGCAGCTCTTCGATTTGATTCTTTAATTTTTCCATCTCATTGGGTGCCATCCGGTAGGGTGATTTAGAAATAGGTCCAGTTACAGGCATTAACTCAATCGCAAACTCGACTTCTCTCTCTGATGGTAATCCACTGATGTCATTAAGGAACACATCAGGGAATTCCTTAACAACCGGTATTTGATCTAGTGGAAGTTCAGGGTCTTCCTGCACTGAAAAGAATACCCATGGCAACCCTGCTTGAAAGACTCTTCAGCTTCAACGGCCGTAAGAAAATCAAGTCTGACTTCTTTACTAGTGCTTTGCGAAGACTCTGGATAGATGATCCTTCTATTTCCAGTGACCATCATCACGTTATTAGCCGTTAGCCAATCCATGCCCAATATCACATCAATCTCCCGTAGAGGCAAGCATATTTGATCAATCATCGACTGGCACCCTAAGGGTATAGATACAAGCATGCAATGAATGAATGACTTGCACCAGTATCAAATAATGCATGCAATAAGTGCCCATAGATTAAGATCATACCTTGAATCATTTCAGGGGATTTCCAGGCTTTTTCCCTGGTCATCGCAAAAAATTCTTCCTTGATTTTGGGGCCTCGGCTCCGTCTTCAATTGTGGGCAATCCCTTTTTAAGTGTCTGGGCTTTCGGCAGAGATAACAGACGATCTGCCTACTGCAATTCGTCCCAGGACTTTCCACAATTGTAGCACTTTCCTTATTCCTTCAACCCTTCATAACTCTGCTTTCCTGACTTGAAAGGTTTCTTGTTTTTGCCACGACTCCCGGACCACTGCCAGTTACATTTCTGAGATGGACCCCCGCGACTGGAGTCATGCGACCAGAGAAGTTTCGGGAGGAACACAAGTCTTTAAGATTCCTTTCCACGATCCAACACTCTTCCACAGCTTGACTCAAGAGGTGAAATTGCCTCGCTATCAGCTTCTCCCTTAATTCATACTTCAGTCCTCGAAGGAGGATATCAACCATACTGCTTTCTGCATTGGGGTTCTGATGATAAGCAGAGTATCTTATCAGGCAAGTGAACCTAGCATAGTAATCTTCAAAAGGCTCACTATACCCCTGCTTGATGCTCAAAAATTCTGACTCCTTCGCAATCCTGATAGAGGGAGGCTGATGCTGTTCATTAAACTTTACTTGAAATAGCTCCCAAGTGACAGGGGTGTTTAAGGCACGGAGGGTAGACTCAGTGTTCCTCCACCAGCGATCGGCATCACCATCAAGCTCTTAGATAGCAAGTTGTGCCTTCCTTTCCTCAGGGCATCCTAGCACCTGGAAGATTTTCTCGAGGCGTAAGATCCAATCTTCGGCCAGGTCAAACCTTCCGCGGAACACTGGGGGATTCTGCTTGTAAAACTTAGAGACCCAAAACAACGGAGTCTCTATATTCCCGTTTCCTTGCTGAGCTTGATAGTGCTCGCCCTCTGATCTTCATCATCATTATTGTCGTGATTCTCATCTCCATTCTCATCTTCCTGCTCTTCTTGATTTCGACGGGTTCTTAGTTCATTTATCTCAGTTCTCATTTGCTGTATCATATTGTTTTGTTCTCGTAGCATAGACATCACTTGCTGAGTTATACCAGGTTTTGGGTCATTTCGGGCTGCTTCAGGCTCCCTTCTTGCCCTCGTCCTTCTGTGATGCATCTTTAACTACAACAGAGAAAATATCGAGTAAATAACCATTCTACAAATAGAGATTTAATGGGGTGCTGGGACATGAACATTTATAATAACCATACTTCCATTACACATTACTAACATTCACACAACACTTCATATACCCTAAATAGTTCTACCTTAGCCTTCCTACCATTACTTGTTTCTTCACCGTACATTTCCTCATATAACTATTTTACATATACTTAACCACTACATTCTTCTACCAGTGTGGCTTTATAGATAATGGTACACACGGATTTCTACGAGAGCGATGTAAGCTCCAATGTCCAAGTAAAAGTACTGCTCACTCTCGATGATCCGTTGTATCCATTCTAAAGTTCTTGGAAGGAAGTACAGGAGCACCCTCTTCCATTGTTCCAGTGGATAGATAACCCCATTGACCCTGCTGTTGGAATAAATGTATCTCATCTAGGTCATATACCGATGATATTGAGCTATCGAGGTGTCTCTCTCCATGCAAGCCATGTGGTACTCTTCCCTGGCCTTCATCAATTTTCCAGGGAAAAGGTAGATTACCAAACTTATCCACCCCATTTAGGAGCTCTTCATTGTCTCCAACGGATGAAATGACTAACACATCATCTTCTTCTATCGCCACTACTTCCCCTTCTCCTTCCTTCTCTTCTTCTTCCTCTTCTTCTTCTGGTTCCCACTCTGGTTCCGGCTCTGGCTTGGGTTCGGGTTCAGGCATTAGTTCTTGCTCGTCCGGAGGCACAATTTCCAGAGGAATTGCCTCATCCTCAAGATTGAAGGCTAAAAATGGGAATAGCTGGTATATTAGTTCAAGATCAAGTGGTATGTCAGGGAGAGGTGGAGATCCAATCATCTGCAAGGATACAAGTTCCGGTGGGGGAGTTAGGGGTTCTTGTTTTATCTCCTCAAGAGGCTCAGGTGGTAGTGGAAGCTGGGGCATCAAGTCAGGATTTGTTGCAGGTGCTGGCTCTACTGTTGGGCAGGGTTAAGAACAAGCGGTGGAAGAGGTGCCGGTATCACAAGCATAGGCATAGGCGCACTAGCTGGTGGAAATTCAAATGCAGGTGGGTTTCCTTGATGCCTAGCCGGTTCCTGAGCTCCGCTTCTCTATGCTTCCCTCCTTCGGTACACCCGTCCAAATCTTCAATCCATTTCCCTACTTTAATCACCCAAAACTTCGTTAGTACTCCTTACTACCTTATTCAACTGTTTATCAGTACTGTCCAACCAGTGCTTTGATACCAAATTGTTACACCCCTACCGGCCTCGTCCTTTCAGGTGACGGGTTAGAGGGATTCCTTTTATTTCGATAGGGGTGTAATAGTTTGGTATCAGAGCACTGGTTAGACAGTACTGATAAACAGTTGAATAAGGTGGTAAGGAGTACTAACGAAGTTTTTGGTGATTAAAGTAGGGAAATGGATTGAAGATTTGGATGAGTGTACCAAAGGAGGGAAGCACGGAGAAGCGGAGCTCAGGAACCGGCTAGGCATCAAGGAAACCCACCTGCATCTGAATTTCCGCCAGCTAGTGCGCCTATGCCTACGCTTGTGATACCGGCACCTCTGCCACCACTTGTCCTCAACCTTAGCTCAGCAGTAGAAGTAGCACCTGCAATAAATCCTCACTTGATGCCCCAGTTTCCACTACCACCCGAGCCTCTTGAGGAGATAAAACAAGAACCCCCAACTCCCCCCATCGGAACTTGTATCCCCGCAGATGATTGGATCTCCACTTCTCCCTGACACCACTTGATCTTGAACTAATATACCAGTTATTCCCATTTTTAGCCCTCAATCCTGAGGATGAGGCAATCCTTGCCCAAGCAAGAATTAATGCCTGAACCCGAACCCGAGTCGAAGCCGAAACTAGAGTGGGAACCGGAAGAAGAAGAGGAGGAAGGAGATGGGGAAGTAGTGGAGGAGATAGAAGAAGATGATGTGTCAGTCATTTCATTCGTTGGAGACAATAAAGAGCTCCTGAATGAGGTGGATGAGTTTGGTAATCTACCTTTTCCCTGGGAAATTGATGAAGGCTAGAGAAGAGTACCACATAGCCTGATAGCTCAATACTGTCAATGGGGTTGTCTATCTACTGGAATAATGGAAGAGGGTGCTCCTGTACTTCCTTCCAAGAACTTCAGAATGGATACAACGGATCATTGAGATCATCAAGAGTGAGCAGTACTTTTACTTGGACATTGGAGCTTACATCGCTCTTGTAGAGATCCGTGTGTACCCTTATCTGTAAAGCCACACTGGTAGAAGAATGTAGTAGTTAAGTATATAAAATAGTTATATGAGGAAATGTACGGTGAAGAAGCAAGTAATGGTAGGAAAGGCTAAGGTAGGGTGTGTAGGGTATAACATCTATTATGAAGTGTTGTATGAATGTAATGTGTAATGGAAGTATGGTTATTATAAATGTTCATGTCCCAGAACCCCATTAAATCTCTATTTGTAGAATGGTTATTTACTCGATATTTGCTCTATTGTAGTTAAAGATGATGCATCACAGAAGGACGAGGGCAAGAAGGGAGCCTGAAGCAGCCCGGAATAACCCAGAAACTCAACAAGTGGTGGCTATGCTACAAGAACAAAACAATATGATACATAAAATGAGAACTAAGATAAATGACCTAAGAACCCATCGATATTAAGAAGAGCAGGAAGATGAGAATGGAGATGAGAATAACGGCAATAATGATGAATAATTGCAGGGTTTATAGAGACAAGCACTATCAAGCTTAGCAAGGAAACGTGAATATAGAGACTCCGTTGTTTTGGGTCTCTAAGTTTTGCAAGCAGAATCCCCCAGTGTTCCACGAAAGGTTTGACGCGGTCGAAGATTGGATCTTACGCCTCGAGAAAATCTTCCATGTGTTAGGATGCCCTAAGGAAAGGAAGGCACAACTTGCTATCAGATTGATGCCGATCGCTGGTGGAGGAATACTAAGTCTACCCTCCATGCTTAATGAGCAGTATCAGCCTCCCTCTATCAGGATTGTGAAGGAGTCAGCATCCTTAAGCATCTATCAGGATTGCTAGGTTCACTCTTTCTGCTTATCATCAGAACCCCAATGCGTAAAGCAGTATGGTTGATATCCTCCTTCAAGGACTAAAGTATGAATTAAGGGAGAAGCTGATAGCAAGGCAATTTCACCTCTTGAGTCAAGCTATGGAAGAGTATAGGATCGTGGGGAAGAACCTTAAAGACTTGTGTTCCTCTCGAAACTTCTTTGGTCGCACTGACTCCGGGAGCCGTGGCAAAAACAGGAAACCTTTCAAGTCAGGAAAGCAGAATTATGAAGGTTCGAAGGAAGAAGGAAAGTGCTACAATTGTGGAAAGACTCATCCCGGGACGAATTGCAATAGGCAGATTGTCTGTTATCTCTGTCGAAAGCCCGTACACTTAAAAAGGGATTGCCCGCAATTGAAGATGGAGTCGAGGCCCCAAAATCAAGGAAGAGTCTTTGCACCCGGAAATCCCTTGAAATGATTCAAGGTATGATCTTAATCTACAGGCACTCATTGCATGCATTATTTGATACTGGTGCAAGTCATTCATTCATTGCATGCGATTGTGTAGCATGTTTAAAGTTAGATACCCATAAGTTGCCACATAGTTTGCTTGTATCTACATAAGTTACCACTGATGTATGTTTGAATTGCGTGGTGTGACTGTGAATGGGTGCAAGTCGACGATTGATCTAGCGTCTCTACGGGAGATTGATGTGATATTGGGCATGGATTGGCTAACGGCTAATAACGTGATGATGGACACTGGAAATAGAAATATCATCTATCCAGTCCCTGATGACATCAGTGGATTACCACCGGAGAGAGAAGTCGAGTTTGCGATTGAGTTAATGCTTGGCACTGGACCCAGTGTTTCACATCAATAAGATGGCACCCAATAAGATGGCAGAATTAAAGAAGCAAATCATAGAGTTGCTTGAAAAAGGTTTTATTCGATCCAGTGTTTCACCATGGGGAGCTTTAGTCCTGTTCGTGAAAAAGAAGGACGAGAGTCTACGACTTTGTATTGATTACAGAGACTTAAACAAGGTCGATAAAGAATAAGTACCCACTCCCCAGGATCGATGATCTTCTAGATAAACTATCTGGTTTGTGTGTGTTTTCAAAGATTGATTTACGGTCCAGATACCATCAGCTACGAGTAAAGGCTGAAGACATTCCGAAGACCGCATTCAGGACCAAATACATTATGAGTTTTTGGTAATGCCCTTTGGGTTGAAAAATTCCCCTGCTGTCTTCATGGACTATATGAACCGGGTGTTCCGCCCCTATTTAGATCAGTTTGTGGTGGTATTTACCGATGATATACTAATCTATTCAAAAAGTGAAGCGGAGCATGAGAACCATCTGCGCTTGGCGCTGAAGACTCTAAGGGAGAAACAACTCTACGCTAAGTTGAGCAAATGTGAATTTGCTAAGTCAAAATAAGAAGAAATCATGGCCAATTATACAAGTAACTTGTTCATGAAGTAAGCCGAGGGAGTTTAAGTCGACGTAATGTACAAGAGACAAAAGTCACTATTAGGATGTGAACATTAACTATGTGGGACAGGGTATGCGTGTTTGACCAAGGAAGAGTATGAGGTGGACATGAGACACTGGAATATGGGTTTCTTGCTCCCTAAGGCACTACAATCTATCCACCTGTGGTCAGGGGAAAGAGGCTGTTAATCCAGGTCCACACAGTCCAATTGAAGGGCACGAATTACAAGGAAAAGTGTAATCGGCAAACAGGAGCGAAGCGAGACCAGATAGGGTTTTTCGGAGTTAGGCCCAGACCTTGGACACAGAGGGAGGATGAGTTAGGGAGGATGAATTAGGGTAGGCTCAAAGGAGAGAGAAAGTGACTTGGAGAGGAAGAAAAGGGTCATATCATGTAATTCTGAAGAGAGAGAAAGATAAAATAATCATAATTAATCTGGACCACACCTATTGAATCTGACATAACAATGGAATGACATGTAATTATGACCCTAAAAGTTCATTAATGGCACATCCAAGGGAAGATCTGGTGGGTCCTACTGGTTGGAAGAAGAGCAGTGCAAAATGACCGTTTTACCCAGGACCTAAAACCTACATCTAATAATACTAAAAACCACAAGGGCAGTTCTGGAAATTCACTTTTGGGGAAGATGGGAGGTGCCATTTTTGAGCCAAGAATCCTCTAGAATTCTTGAGAATAAAGTAAGAAATTATATTTAAATCCAAAGCACTATTTTGTCCAATGGATAATAACCAAACTTGGGTAAAAACCTTCACCCTTGGAGCCTATATAAAGGGCACTCCTCCCTTCATTTGGAACCTTCCCTGCCCAGCACGAGTTGAAGAGAAGAGGGAGAGCCTACAACTGAATGTTTTGCTCCAAGGGAGGAAGGAAGGTACTCGTAACCGAAATCCCGAGGTGAGTTCCCTAACCGACAACATAGCAATTCTGATTTCTGCCCTATGGTGTCTTCGTGTAGATATAGTGGGATTTCCATATTTTTGACGTTCTCATTGAGTCCAGAATGTGTTTTTTTGTGGGGACAAGTGAGATCACCTTTTTCCAAACTCGAAAAGCTTAAGACTTTGAGAAGGACTCAAAATAGACATCTTAAGGGTTATAAGGCCACTGATTTCATGTCAATACGATTTTTATAGAATTTATTAAAATTTTGAAAAGTAGGGACATAAATCCTGGAAATTCTGGTGCTATGCGAATTTTATGAAACTTGAAGAAAAGTTTGAATGTGTGATTAAAAGCACAGTGTTTGGCTGTATCTAGGGTATTATCGCGTGTGTGACGCTTCTCCGAAACTAAGGGAAGAGTTCACCATTTTCGAGAAGTGCCAGGTAGTAACTGTAAACTTGCATACTCTATGTTACTCTCGCATGTGTATTTTATCATGAGGTAAGGGATTGGACTATGGTACCTAGTGAACTGTGTGTTCTTAGGTTACTGCTGAAGTCCAGAGTATGTCGGGCTGTGGTACCTAGTGACCTTGGACTGTGTGTCCTTAGGTCACTGTGGAGGCCCTTGGCATGTAGGGTAGGTAGTACCTATATGACTGTGTGTTTATAGGTGACTACTGAGGCCCGAGGTATAAGAGGTAGGTGGAGCCTATGTGACTGTGTGTTCATAGCTATCCACTAAAGCCTTTTGGGTAGGTAGTTAGGGTCGGCCGCCCTAGCTACTGAGGCCCTTAGCGCACTGGATCCGAGGGCTTATCTTCACCAGGTGGTCCTGCGGAGGTTGTACATGCCAGTATACTGTGCCTGAGGCAGATTTATTTTCCCTATTATGATTTGCATTACATGCATTACATACATATTGTATATGAGTTTAACAGTTACTCGGGGTTCAACTTTGAACTCCAGACCATTTTGGAGACCTAGGGGTAAGGCAGTAGCGGTGGGGGAGAAGAGAATAAGGTAGGGCGTGAAGCGGTGAATTGAAGAAAATAGGGGATGCCCTATCTCTTTTTGTACTCCATGTTTGGATAACTGTTGTTATATTCAGTACTCTATATTTGGATGACTGTATTAACTCTTCGGAGACTTACTTGCTACTTTTGCATGTATGTTTATCAGTATATTGAACTTGTCCAACCATATCTCGTGCTCTGCTGTGCTAACTCTGTTGTAAGTTAATTGGACTAAGTAATAAGGGAAGGTGATTAAATAAAAGGAATCCCTCTAACCTGCCACCCGAAAGGGTGAGGCCGGTAGAGGAGTAAGATGTTCTTCATATGAAATTTAGCCCTAGACCTCAAATTTCTAATAACATCAATTTTAGCTTAATTGGAGGTTTGTAACTGTATATGGGTCAATTACTGCACAGTCCATTAATATCATCTCAGATCCACCATTTTAATAGTAAAAACCGTGTTGCAAATTGACACGTAATTGAAGGTGTAAAATTTAATAAAAGTGGCTCAATAGTTGGACGTGCAAAAGTCGATAATGGTGCTCAATAGTTGGAGGGTAAGAGTCAATAACAGTTGCTCAATAGTTGGAGGGTGTCCTTCCTTTTCTCAACATCCATATATTTATAGGCAACTTGGAAGAACTATTGAGCCACTGTTATAAACTTTTACACCTCCAACTATTGAGCCACCATTATTGACCTTTACACCTCCAATTATGTTTCATTTTGCAATATGAAATGTAGCCCTAGAACTCAACTTTCCAATGCCACCGATTTCAGCTTAATTGAAGGTTTGTAACTGGATATGGGTCAATTACTGCACATAGGTCCAGGGTCCATTGACAACATCTCTGTTTTTGTCTATAGATGGTCCTCTTGATGTCTAATATAGCTTTGAAGCATTTCATACGAGTTGTGGAGCTTCCTTTCATCTTTCCTACAATATAAAGTTCAGAGCCATAAGATGTCTAGAACTCAAGCAATGCCCAAAATACCGAACACTGATAATTACCCAATTGTTGTAAAAAAAAATATATGATTAAGCCCAATTTTGAACCCAAACTCAAAATATGACCAAGATCATTGGTTTTGGTAGTAACATCTGGGAGTCTTTGAACAATAGGAGTAGTAAAATGGACATTTGGTTAGATCACATGAAAAAGAGTCTTTCATAATTGTTGATCCATTCCATTGGTATCAACTGTGAAAGTTATTCTATGGGAATCTATCTGGGAATCTGGATGATAGAAGTGTCATCATCTTGAAAATAGCTAACAACGCAGCTTGGTTGGAATTTGGAAGATGAAGATCAAGAGAGTGGTTTTGTAGGCGGTAGATGATCTAGGGATAGAGGGTAGCCATAATAGCTTGAGAGTCTTGGTCAACTCCAACAATTTGAACCTTCTCGTTAGAGTTGGATCATTTAAATTGACATTAAAATCAGGATGAATAGTAAGGACAACACTGTCGTTGCTGAGAGTAGTGAGGAGTGCACCAATAAGAGCATTTGAGTAACTCTTAAAGGTAAAATATATTAGATTAAACGGACAGCAAAAAAAGTGAAGATGAGTGTAACCTTGAGATTTCCATAGATCAATCAAATTTTATGGGATCTCAATGGTTGAATAATGTTCCTGTGGTGTAGCTGGAAGAGAACATTGGTCTAACCTGGTAGTCTGAACAACTTCTTTGGCATAAGGTCTCTTGGTAGTTATAAGGGTTTTGATAGATCTAATAATACGATTGGGGGTATGATACACATTGTAAGGACTAAGAATCTGGGTATTTTCAGGAAGTTGTGATTTCTACAAGGTTTTCTATTTTTTAGGCTAAGGTTTTCCTAACAGAAGAAGAAAGATTTCTTGGAACAAAAGAGGAAACTAAAGTAGTATTGTGCTAGCTGGGGGTTTCTAATTCACTCATGGTTTGGGAAAATGCTTCATACTACTATAATTCAAAAATACATTACTATCGTTTGAAAAATATATTAGGCTCTGATACCACAGATCAGGATCCTAGTAACAGTGTTGTGTCAGATAACCTTCAAGTAAAGAGCTAGAGACCAACACAGACATCAACAAAGTCATTGGGACCTTGATCTATCCTATCTGACAACCTAGATAAACTGGAAAAAAATACTATACTAATCTTTTCCAGGAGAGAAGATCCTAAAAAGAGAGCCAAATCCAGTAAATGGTCCAAGTTTTTTGATCTCTCTTCTTCAACTCATTCTCAAGGACACTTTAGGACTCAAACTTCTTTCCAAGACTTGCAATACTGGCACAGATAGTATTTTCAGTACTCTCTAAATGGATCATGATCTTGATTCTATTCTGTTGCACATGTTAAGTTGATAGAGGGAAGTGCAAAACATACTTGAAATCTATAAGAGGTAGATGATTGTAATCAGTGGCGGAGCCACATTGGTGCCCGTGACTGCAAGTGCAGACACAAAATTGGGCGGATGATTTTCATTATATCATGGAAGTGAATGGAGAGAGTCGAGGGAGAGAAGAATCCGGCCGATAAGGACAACCCAGGTGGAGGAACAATAGTGGAGCTGATCCGATACAATATTGCATTTGCAAGTTTGCCATCTATTTATCCCTATAGTCTGCATCTCTTGCCTTCACTTTTCTTATTTACTACAATCTCGCGCTATGGAAAGATTTTTGCCGTGTCTTCCAAAATAAACCAAGTTCGAAAACAATTTGCAGAATTAGGGAACCTGGGTCGTTTCCCAACGAATTTGCAGCGGGCTTGTTTAATAACAATAGTGAAACAGAATGATAAAATGGGGGGTTGGTTTAATGAGAATAGAACAAAACTAAATAACATAACCAAAATGCAATAAACGAGTCAAACGTAATCAAATAAACAGAGACAGATTAAAGATGATCAACCCAACGAATTGATTCCGAAACCTCCATCATTGAACGAAAATACAACTAACTCCACGTTTGGTTCGGATGAATCGAAATCTCTGCATTCATCCGGAGATTCCTCGCCTAGACGATCGCCTAGAATCTGTCCGGACAGTGGCGTCTCACTATGCAATCGCACAGCAACACTGTAACCTAGTCCGAACTAAGTCCTTGGGATGAACCAAACCGAATATTAAATCTAATATTCGAACTATTTCCAAATCGAATCCGATAAGATGAAAACAGAATCGAGTAGTTACCGATTAGGCACGAGTTCTCTGGATGAATCATGGAATCCTCATCGTTGGGTTAATCACAAGAGTTTAGCCGATCATGGCTGGGAAAATCAAAGAACGAACGAAGAACACGAAGAACGCGCGAAGAACATGAAGAACAGATGAGAGAAAATGAAAACTTGTATTTTGATCCACTCTAATGTTAAAAACGTGAATGAATATGTGTCAGGCAGCTGCCATACTTAAAAATAACCTAAAACGAAATGGGCTCTCATAGTTTTAGCCCAAAACGTAAATAAAATATAACTGGACTTAAATTACAAAATTCGGGTCCAAAATAAATCCAGAATTGTACATCCGACTTTGGCTCCAAAATTGACCGCCTTCTTGACCGAATTTGCTCTTGATGTCTTCATAACAATTGTAGCTCTCTGAATCATCTGAAATATGAGACAAAAATGAGGCAAATCCGATGTCTGGTTCAAGAGTTATGGTAGAAATAGTGAAGCAACACAAAACTGGAATTTTATTATTAAAAATGGCTAAAATGCAATAAAAGGCCCAAGGCCCAAATAAACATAAGAGCCATTATTTATTAGCTAAAGGGTCCTAAATTATTATTCAAGAGACAAAAATAAGTGTATAAAATATTCAATTATCAAATTCCCCACACTTATCTTTTTGCACTCCCGAGCAAAATTCAAAGAGAAAGACCTAAAGGAAAAGCTCTTCTTTACTAATAATTGCTAACAATGCAAAAATTGAATCAAGGGACACAAAGCTTCAAAAGACCAATCATTCAAGACCAAAACCCCTTCATCTCAAATTACAATTCATGGTAGTCTCAATCAATGATGCTAATCACAAAAGATAGTCTCACAAATGATGCGCTCAATCAATTAGTCTCTCAAGTGTTTAAGGTAAATAAGTGTATCGCTCAAATTCTACTCAAGAAAATTGTTCTACCATAAGCTTGCTCAACTTCTACGTCTCCACTACTCATAACACATACATGCACAAATCAAGAGAGCTTGTAATTAAAGGTTGTAACGGGGCTAGGGTGAAGGTAGGTAATAGTATGGAATAAGAGGCTAAGCACCAAAGAAATCAAAAGGAAGAGCACTGATTAACACAATCATTCTCTATGTATGAGACTTTTATTCTACTCATATATACATTCCTTTCTATGTATTTTCTTTTATTTTCTCTTCTTCTTTTGTTGTTTTTTTTTTCTTTTTTCTTTTTTCTTTTTTTTTTTCTTTTTTTTTTCTTTTTTTTACTTTTCTTTCTTTCCTTCCTTTTCATTGTATACGTAATTACAATGTCAAAATCAAATATCCCCCCCATACTTAAATTGTTGCACTCCTGAGCAACCCCCACACTTAAACACAAAACAAGTTGAAACCAATGCTCAATAAATCTTCAAGGTGCGGAATAAAATGGTTTTACGCTTAGGCTTGTAATGTGGCTTAGAAAAGAATGGGTCAAAAGGCACAAAGGGGCTAGCAAGGGAATCATAATGCAAGGGAAAGCTATTTGGCCAAAGTGAGGCGAATAAAAGAAAGAAAACAAGATTCCATCATACTTATGCACGTAAGTGAAAAATGTAGTTTCAAAAAGAAAAGGAGCAAGTTCTAGAGAACACAAATCATGAGAGATGCACACATGAAAGAAAGAATGGCAAAAGATGAATTCCATTCATGCAGGCCCAAAACCTCACAAGGTCAATACCAACTTAGGTAATCAACAACATCAAATCAACTACCAAGACTTGTAATCGAAGAGTCAAAAGTTCCGACTAAACGAATGATCCATTAAAACCAAAATGTCCTAGTTCATAATATGTAGCAATCATTAGAAAGAAAGAATGTATTTATTTTCAAAAAGCAAAGTAGAAAAGGAAAACAAATAAAAGAGAGGGAGGGAGAAGAAAGAAGAATACTCCCAAGGGTTTATGGAGGATAAGTGGCATCAATGAGGAGAATCTCTGCTTCCTCAGGCTGCTGTGGGGATTCCTCATGAAATGGCTTGAGGCGATGCCCATTGACCTTAAAAGTCCGTCCTGTGGGTGAAGTCCGTCCTGTGGGTGGATCACATAGCTCAACAGCACCAAATGGAAAAATGTTAGTGATCACAAAAGGGCCATCCCATCTAGATCGAAGCTTACCAGGCATAAACTTCAGACGGGAATTAAATAGAAGAACTTTCCGGCCCACGAGAAAATTCTTTCCTCGAATATGCTTATCATGGAATGCCTTAGTCTTTTCCTTATACAACCGTGAGCTTTCATAGGCATCCAATCTAAGCTCATCTAACTCTTGCAAATGCAGCCTTCCTCTCCATCCCTGACTTAGCCAAATCCATGTTGCATTGCTTAATAGCCCAATAGGCTTGATGCTCCAACTCAACCGGAAGATGACATGCCTTACCAAAGACAATCCGATAGGAGACATCCCAATCGGAGTCTTGTAGGCGGTGCGATATGCCCACAAAGCATCATCTAGTCGCTTACTCCAATCTTTCCGGTAGAGTTGACAGCCTTCTCAAGGATTTGCTTAATCTCTATTTGAGACTTCACTTGACCGTTGGTCTCGAGGATGGTATCTTTGTGGAAACCTTGTGAAGCACTCCATACTTGCGTAGCAAAGCACCCATGCTTCGATTGCAAAAATGGGAACCCCGATCACCGATAATAGCTCTAGGAATGCCAAACTGCGAGAAAATGTTAGACCTAACAAAGTCCACCACCACGTAAGAATCATTAGTCCGGTGGCTTTCGCCTCAACCCATTTAGAAACATAATCAACAGCCGACAATATGTAAGTGTAACCATATGAAGCAGAAATGGACCCATAAAATCAATACCCCAAACATCAAAGATCTCACAAAACAATATAGGGTTTTGGGGCATCTCATGCCTACGGAAATACTCCCGCCCTCGACGCTTATCACATGATTTACAAAACAAATGGGCATCATGAAACAGTGAAGGCCAAAATAAACCACTTTCTAACACTTTCCTAGCGCTTCTTTGGGGTCCAAAGTGACCACCACAGCGTAAGCATGAGCAAAATGCAATATAGATTGAAACTCACAATCGGCACACATCTCCTAACTACTTGGTCACTACAAAATTTCCACGTATAAGGGTCATCCCAAACATAATATTTAGACTCACTTTTCAATTTAAGGGTTTGGGCCTTAGTGGATTCTACAGAAAACACTAGCTACCAAGTAGTTAACTAAATCAAGATACCATGGGGTCTTAACTTGCACCGTAGAAGTTTAAGCTCATCGTGGAAATCATCCCGAATAGAAGAGGGGTGAGAGGGAGAATGAGTGATACGACTCAAGTGGTCGGCTACCCGCTTTGTGCTCCACTTCTATCTCGAATCTCCACATCAAACTCTTGGAGCAACAACATCCACCGGATGAGTCGTGGCTTAGCATCTGCCTTTTCAAAAGAAACTTTAAAGCCGCATGGTCAGAGAAAACAATGACTCTACTAGCTAGCAGATATGACCTAAACTTATCGAAGGAAAATACAATGGCCAACAACTCCTTTTCAGTGGTGGTGTAATTAGATTGAGCAGAATCCAAAGTCTTGGAAGCATATGCAATGACATGGGAAGCTCTATCAACCCGTTGTGCCAAGATAGCACCAACTGCATAGTTGGAAGCATCGCACATCAACTCAAAGGGAAGGTGCCAATCAGGGGCTGAATCAGCTTGGGGTGTGGTAAGGCAACGCTTCAAGTGATCGAAGGCCGCCTTGCACGCATCATCAAAGACAAAGTCGGTGTCCTTATGCGAAAGGTTGGACAAGGGTTGAGCTTAGTCTTGCTTTGAAATCTCGAATGAAACGTCGATAGAAACACGCATGACCAAGAAAAGAGCGAACCTCCCGCACGAAGCGGGGTAAGGCAAAGCGGTAATAACATCGATCTTAGCAGGGTCTAACTCAATCCCTTTCCTAGACACTATGTGTCCCAAGACTATGCCTGACTCAACCATAAAGTGACACTTTTCATAATTCAACACAAGATTAGATTCAATACACCTATGCAAGACTCTAGACAAATTAGCTAAGCATGCATCAAAATCGAGACCCATATACGGTGAAATCATCCATGAAAACCTCCATGCAGTCCTCTAGGAACTCGGAGAAAATACTCACCATACAACGCCGAAAGGTGCCAGTGCATTGCGAGAGGCCAAAAGGCATCCTTCCAGGTAGCATATGTCCCAAAGGGGCATGTGAAGGTCGTCTTCTCCCGATCCTCGGGAGCAATATGGATCTGGAAGTATCCGAGTAGCCATCCGGGAAGCGAATGAGACTTACCGGCCAATCACTCTAACATCTGATCAATGAAAGGTAGAGGGTAATGATCCTTGCGAGTGGCTTGGTTGAGTCTCCTATAGTCAATGCAAACTCTCCAACTATTCGAACTCGAGTAGGAATGAGCTCATTCTTCGATTGGCTACTACGGTAACTCCGGACTTCTTGGGAACCACCGGGTAGGCTAACCCACGGCTATCGAAATAGGATAGATGATGCCGGCTTGCGAAGCTTAGTGACCTCCTTCTTCACCACATCAAGGATAAGAGGATTAAGGCGTCTCTCGGGGTTGCCTCGTGACTTAGAGTCCTCTTCCAACGAGAATCGGTGCATGCACATAGAAGGGCTAATGCCAACTATGTCGACCAATGTCCACCCAATAGCTTTCTTGTTCACCCTCAATAAGCTTAGCAAACTTCTCTTCTTGATCAGTCGTGAGATTATTTGCCACAATGACTAGCAACTGCTCATTCTCCTCCAGAAATGCATACTTCAGATGGTGCGGAAGGGATTTCAACTCTAGTTTGGGCGGTTGCTCGGTGGAGGGAGAAGCTTGGGTGGTTGTTGCAACAACTCGATGTCATCACACTTGGGAATACACAAACCATATTCAAAGAAGCACAAGCGTAAGGATTTGTGTCTATACGTCTCAAGGTTAACATCGAATTCAGTTCATCAAAATCGAATGAAGCTCATCAAAATCGGAATCGGGATGCACGTTAGGATCGGGATGAAGCTCAAACTCGGAATCAATATCAGAGTCTACAAGTAATGTAGAATCATCAAGCAAATCAGAATCACCAAACAATGCAGTCTTAACCAAATTGGTGCAAACAGAGCACCATTCATTATCATCGCATGCACAAATGCGGGTATCACTCTCAGATGAAAAATAAGGATAATCAGCGCACCAACCATTAAGAACATCATCCACAAAGATCATCAATCACATCAATACGAAAAACAATGCTCTTCCCTAGGATATTTCATGGCATCAAAGATATTGAAATTCACGAGATATATCACCAAACTCCATGGAAAGAGTACCAGAATGCACATCTATCTTAGTCCTAGCTGTTTTCATGAAAGGTCACCCTAGAATGATTGGTGACCTACTACTAGGAGACTCACCCTCCATATCCAAGATGTAAAAATCAGCAGGGAATATCAATTAATTAACTTTGACTAATACATCTTCAACTAAACCAGAAGGATGGGCATTACTCTATTAGCTAAGCGAACAATGACACCGGTTGGACGCAAGGGACCAAGACCAAGAGATCTATAAACCGATCTGAGCATGACATTAATAGAAGCACCTAAATCTAGCATGCAATCATCAAATCTATAGTTACCAATAAGGCAAGGGATAGAAAATGTCCCCGGATCTTTGCATTTACGAGGCATGGTAGGTTTGGATGAGTCTTGAGACATTCTCGGTTCAAGCTCACTCGTTCATTTCCCTTGATCGCCTCTTGTTGGTGCACAACTCTTTCGAAACTTGGCATATTTAGGAATTTGTTTGACTGCATCTAAGAGAGGAATGTTGATCTCTACTCTTCGAATGTCTCAAGTATATCCTTCTCTTGTGCTTTATCGCCAACTTCTTGGGTGAATCGCTCTGAGGGAAGGGAAGAGGAATAGGAATGTCTTCCTCTTCACCTTGTTGCTTGCCTTTTTCTTTTGAGTCAATCTTCACATTTCGACTCGTTTTACGATGTGGAAGTCACATCTGCAGCTTGCTTAGGTTCCTCCAATTGCTTTCCAGGCAAGTAGTGATATAGCACTCACATTTCCCTTAGGATTGGGAATTGTTTGTGAGGAAGGGAATGGATCCACGAGGTTGAAGCTGGTTCAATGATGTTGCCAATTGCCCAATCTGTGTTTGCAAACTCGAATGGAAGTGTCGGTTCTTTGTTGGGCGCATATTGGGTGTGACAAATTGCTTCATCATATCTTCAAGTGAGGAACCACCACTACTACTAGCTCTTTGTTGTGCCGCTTTGTGGAGGTGGACATATGGTGGTCGAGGAGGTGGTGCTTGCAAGGGTAAAGGGGGTGCGGTTTGTTGTTGGAAAGTCGTAGTGCATGCGGCCTCTCTTTGGTAGTTCCCGAATTACAGCGTCTTGGTTACTCGATTCGATTTTGGTATTGGTTGCTCTGGTTCGATTTTGGTTCAGCGAAAGTTGGGGTGATTTCTCCAACCGGGATTATAAGTGTTGGAGAAGGCATTATTCGTTGGTATTGTGGCCTTCTGGAAAAACACCCAGCTGCAGCCTACCGGCCGATCTTGGTAAGTAGGATCATGCAAGGTAGGGCAAGAGTCGAGTAGAATGATAAGGGTCGAACAAAACCCACAAGAGTACCCGGTCCGAGGAGGAGAAGGCATGCGTACGTGTCACGCCAACCGCCTCACAAGGGAGGTCGGATCATCAAGTCTATTCTCTAATCTCGAGAATCATCTTGAATCGGAGGTGTTTGAATATGGTAGACAGAGTGCTATTGGCCCCGGTGCCAAGCTGCGAGAGTTATCTCGCCATAATGGATATCAATTCTCGGGCTTCTTCGGTGTCTTGTTACTCATAGCTCCACCACTAGAGGCATCAACCAACCCTTTGTCTACCTAAGTGATAGACCATCATAGAAAGAGTTGATCAAGTCTTTTTCGATATCGATGGTGTGGACGGCTTGCACATAACCTTTTGAACCTCTCCCAATACTCATGCATAGTCTCCCAGATGATCATTTAATGTTGCCAATCTCCTTCTTGATCGCAGTTGCTCTTGAGGAAGGGAAATATTTCTCTAGGAATATCCTCGAATATCAGTCCAGCTCCCAATAGATGAGGCTGAAGGTACAACAACCAATCCTTGGCTCCACCTTCCAATGAGAAAGGAAAAGCTCTCAACTTGATATGATTTTCATCAATGGCATGTGGCTTCATTGTCTTTGCACACTACATGGAATTCCTTCAAATGCTTAATGGGGCACTCACCTGCAAGACCATGAAACTTAGGCAACAAGTGTATTAGACCAGATTTCAGCTCAAAGTTAGCGGCAAGGTTAGGATATTGGATGCACAAGGGTTGATAATTAACATCGAGTGCACCCAATTCCTTCAAAGTATGATGATTTTCTGCTCTCCCGCCATAATGTCCGAGCGAGCAAAGTTGCTACTAGAATCGGTGAACACAACAAGACTATCGAAATACTATCGAAGCACAATCGAGAAAGATCAACGAGAATGGACACAATCGAGAATGGCCGAATCGACTCTAATTGAGTATCCGGTTCGGTATTAATGTTATGACTTAGCCTAACAACTCTTCTAGCGGTAAGAATTGTTCTTTCTATTTCGAATATCAAATGATTTTTAAAATTTTTGGGACTTGGACAGGGCAACTCCTAGACTATTGGGGGACTCAAAAATGGAATAAAAAAACTTCAAAAATTGAAAAAGTGGCCTAAACGATGGAATTTGGCGAAACGGAGGATACCACATGGAAAATGGAACATTTTGGATGTGGGTCTAACGATTCGCCATTTTCTATCACTGTACCAAATTTCAACTCAATCAGAGATACTCAAAAAAATGGTCTGTTGGAAATCAAAAAGCGAGAACCTAAAGCAGTGAAAAAGTGGTCTAAACGTTGGAATTTGGGGAAAATGAGTGAGACCTCACTTCCTCCTAGGAAGTGACTTTTGCTTAAAACACCCAATTCCTTGTGAATAAGACCTGGTTTGAGTGATCGGAGTCAGAAAAATTTCTGTCCAACCACCCGAACCACCTAAACTACCTAAACTAAGCTATTTACAATACGTTACTAATCAAACCGATGCAAATTCCCGACGGCGGCGCCATTTTGGAAAGATTTTTGCCGTGTCTTCCAAAATAAACCAAGTTCGAAAACAATTTGCGGAATTAGGGAACCCGGGTCGTTTCCCAACGAATTTGCGGCGGGCTTGTTTAATAACAATAGTGAAACGAGAATGATAAAATGGGGGTTTGGTTTAACAGAATAGAACAAAACTAAATAACATAACCAAAATGCAATAAACAGAGTCAAACGAAATCAAATAAACAGACAGATTAAAGATGATCAACCCAACGAATTGATTCCGAAACCTCCATCATTGAACGAAAATACAACTAACCCACGTTTGGTTCGGATGAATCGAAATCTCTGCATTCATCAGGAGATTCCCTCGCCTAGACGATCGCCTAGAATCTGTCGGACGGTGGCGTCTCACCGTGCAATCGCACGGCAACACCGTAACCTAGTCCGAACTAAGTCCTTGGGATGAACCAAACCGAATATTAAATCTAATATTCGAACTATTTCAAATCGAATCCGATAAGATGAAAACAGAATCGAGTAGTTACCGATTAGGCACGAGTTCTCTGGATGAATCATGGAATCCTCATCGTTGGGTTAATCACAAGAGTTTAGCCGATCATGGTGGGAAAATCGAAGAACGAACGAAGAACACGAAGAACGCGCAAGAACATGAAGAACAGATGAGAGAAAATGAAAACTTGTATTTTGATCCACTCTAATGTTAAAAACGTGAATGAATATGTTTGTGGCAGCTGCCATACTTAAAAATAACTTAAAACGAAATGGGCTCTCATAGTTTTAGCCCAAAAGAAATAAAATATAAGCTGGACTTAAATTACAAAATTCGGGTCCAAAATAAATCCAGAATTGTACATCCGACTTTGGCTCCAAAATTGACCGCCTTCTTGACCGAATTTGCTCTTGATGTCTTCATAACAATTGTAGCTCTCTGAATCATCTGAAATATGAGACAAAAATGAGGCAAATCCGATGTCTGGTTCAAGAGTTATGGTAGAAATAGTGAAGCAACACAAAACTGGGATTTTATTATTAAAAATGGCTAAAATGCAATAAAAGGCCCAAGGCCCAAATAAACATAAGAGCCATTATTTATTAGCTAAAGGGTCCTAAATTATTATTCAAGAGACAAAAATAAGTGTATAAAATATTCAATTATCACGCTACTTAACAATTCCCTCCCTTTTGATTGATGCTATCAAATGACCTCTTTCCCAATGATTTCTTCACCATTTTCAAACTCAAAACAGGGGAGGAGAGTGGAGCATGGTGTTGTCCGAAAGTGAGGGGTCATAAGACTTGCTTTACTACGTATTTTTCTCCAACACTTTATGTGAGTTTGAAATAGGGGATTGAATTTGATTGTTATTTGGTGAATTTGTTGCTTCGATGACCTTTTATATCGGTGAATCATATGTTAAGCATCCAAATGATCCTCCATAACATAAAGAGTCTACCTATAAGCCTATTAGTGGCCCATGGTTTACTTTTGATGATATTCCTCATCATGAATGGAGAAATTGTCTCCATGAGTTTAGAGCTTGAATTGATCTTCAGATCACTGGGCTACAGATTCCACTCAGACAAGCTTTACAAGAATTTGTTTCCAAATTTATTGGTACTTTAAGAGATTGCTTTTAACATCTCAATAAGTATCAAAGACTCCAAGTAGTTCAAGTTCAAAGTACTGGTATTTTTCTTGGGATAATCCATGAAGAGTTCATTGGTGATTTTACTATCATCAAAAAAAGAGAAAAGCAGGAGTTCTTTGAAATGAAATGCTTCTCTCTTAACAAAAAAGATTTGCAAAAGCATTATAACAGGATGAATAACAAGTACTACATGTTTGTTAATTTATGAGTCATGTATTATTTCACTTTAAGTCATGAGTCTAATGCGTCTTATCTTCTAGCTCACATAGCATTATGAGCTTTGTCATCATGTAGCTCTGCACGCCTATAGAAGTAGAGCCTCTTTTCAGTTGTAACCAAGAGGTGAAAACCTAATAAAAACATCCCAGTGTGTTCTTACATGGCTTCTTTCTAACTTCCTTCTTATGCTTCTGAAAGCCTAAGTTCTTAATATATTACTATCTTCTACCTCTTACATTTCAAGTTTGCTCTGCACTTGCCTCTATAAGAAAAACATGTGCAACAGAACAGAACAGAATCAAGATCATGATCTATTTAGAGAGTACTGAAAAATTAGTATACTTAGTGTACTAATATTGTAAGTCTTGAAAAGAAGTTTGAGTCCTAAAGTGTCTTTGAGTATGTGTTTAAGATGAGATCTCAAGAAACTCGAAATGTCAATTGGAATTGGCTCTCTTTTTAGGATCTCCTCTCATGGCAAAGATTATTATGGTATTTTTTTCAATTTATCTAGGTTATCATATATGATAGATCAAGGTCCCAATGAATTTATTGATGTCTATGTTTGTCTTCTAGCTCTTTGATTGAAGTTGTCTTTAACACAACATTGCCACTAAGATCTTAATACAGCCACCCTCCCCTTGTGGTATCAGAGCCTAATGTATTTTACCGACGACAGTAATATATTTTGAATAATGGTGAGTAAGAAACATTTTCTCAAACCATGAGTGAAGCAGAAACCCTTAGCCAGCAGAATACTACATTAGTTTCCTCTTTTATACTAAGAAATATTTCTTCTTTTGTTTGGAAAACCTTAGCCAATAAAATAGAAAACCCGTAGAAATCACCCATCTTTCTTTGCTTCCTTAGTCCTTACAGTGTGTTTCATACCCCTAATCATATTAGTAGGTTCGTCAGAACCCTTATAACTATCAGACGACCTTATGCCAAAGTAGTTGTTCAGACTACATGATCAGACCAATGTTCTCTTCCAATTACACCATAGGAACAGTACTCAACCATTGAGATCCCACATAATTTAATTGATCTATGGAAATCTCAAGGTTACATTCACCTGCACTTTGGTACTGTCTGTTTAATCCTTACCCTTCATGGGAGAAAAATATCTTCCTATTATTGCTAGAGTAGCGCTCAAAGAAAAGGTCTTACTTTGGTGTACTCCTCACTACTCTCAGCAACAGCAGTGTTGCCCTCACTATTCGCCTGATTTTAATGTCAGTTTAAATGATCGAACTCTGCCCAGAAGACTTTAAAGTTTGGGTTTAGATTGTTGGAGCTGACCAGGACTCTCAAGCTATTATGACTACCTTCTATCACCAAATCATCTACCGCCTACAAAAACACTCTCCAAATTCCACCCAAGATGCATTGTTAGCTATTTCCAATAGAGCTGATGGCACCTATCATCCAAATTCCTAGAGAAGAACTTTCTCAGTTGATGCCAATGGAATGGATCAACAATTATGAAAGACTATTTGATGGGATCCAATCATATGTCCAAACTACTACTTCACCTATGATCCAAAGACTCCCAGATGGTACTACCAAAACCAGTTTTACTAGGCGTAGTTCATCCAGCCCAGTAATACCATCTGGAAGAATTCTAACTCTTTCACCTGCCTGCCTACACACCATCCAGAAAAGACCCTCATATCGCTTGGGTAGATAAGCATGTTAAACCATGTTATGTTTCTCACATAAATGGTCATTTCTTATGGGATGTTCTAGGCTCATGTATGTGTGATCCTAATTATGAGTGTGATACTCTGGAATGGTAGGAAGATTCAAATGATGAACAAGGACTGTGCCCCTGTAAATATGCTATCAAGCAGGCAAAGAAAAATAGATATCTTAGAGGATGTCCTTGCAAATTTGAAACCTCTAAAAGATTTGATGATGATAAAGATAATTTTGGTTCTTCACAACCTACTTTTACATGGCGTTGGCAACCTCCTCCGCCGCCAAAAAATCTTTTGCTTATATGTGTCTTGTTGAACTTATGATTGACACAAGTCACTCAGATCTCTTACACAAATATTTCTTAAAACCGGTTCCTCCTAATATTCAACCACCAGTTGCATCTCAACCTATCCCTTGTATTGCAATGACTTGTAAGAAGGATTTTCCTCCTCTTTAGAGAAAATTTGATGAGAATACTAGATTATCTTCACGACCCTATGTTATTCTAAATTTAATAAACTCCTTATGAGAAGGATTTTCCTTCTCTTTAGAGAAAATCTGATGAGAATGCTAGATTATCTTCAAGACCCTATGATATTCTAAACTTAATAAACTCTCAAGGACACTATTAACCATCCTCTGTCTCAGATGAAGTGTTAAACTGGAAAACTCAAATGTTGTTTGTCAAAACACAACATTAAAAAGAATTGATTTAAAGGTTGATTCTTTGGCCACCAAGACAGATAGTTTGACATATCAAATGGAACAAATGTCTGAATAAGTCAAAAATATGTCTATCTTTCAAAAGCAATAAGCCCAAAAATTGGGTGCAGAACTTAGATCCTTTATCGATATGGGATATATGGTTTCAAAATTTAAAGAAAAAGAACTGGAACTGAATATTTCAAGGGATATAAAGGAGATTGAACTAGATATAGCTAAGAAGCAAACACAAGTCAAATATGAGTCTTATCCTTCCTATTCAACCATTCTACCTCTATTGTTTCCCCTATCTCCTACAACCTACCGAGAAGAATGAGTAATGGAACTGAAATGTTATGCTTTAGAAAGAAGATCAATTTTTACAAAAAGTTGATGAGCCAAAGGAAAAGATGTTCTTTGGCAGACTTCTGGAATTCTGCAAAGGTATGAAGCTTAGTATCTAGAGGGAGAAGGGTAGCTTTATGATAATAAGGCATTGTGGAGATATGTGGCTTATGTGAGAGGGTAAAGATGTATAGAGGTTTGGATGAAAGGATTCTTGGAGGAAATAATTTAAAGACTTATGATCAATTACAAGCCTCTCTTTTTCCTCTTTTGATTTTAGACATTTTTTCAACATAAAAGGCCTAGCAAGCCTAATCAGATTTAGTCAGTTCAATAAGCTTTAGTAAAGCAACACATTCTTCTTGTGCTAATTTCAAATCATCAAGATTCATATGGGGATGAGAAGCTTTTGTAGGATTGATGTCTTCATTTTTTTTTTGAAAGGAAGCTGATAAAAAAAACACTCCTAGTTTTTCCACAGTAGAGAGGGATGTGGAAATTGATCATGACTATCAGCACAATACTGTAAGAACTAATCTCTGATGTCTAAATATTCAGGAGGGGCATTCCCGCTGGGATCCTTAGTCCAACCTGATGCTTTTGAGCCCAGTTCTTATGCATACCTATCTTACTGTACTCAACCACCAACCTAGACCCAAGATGATCTTCCAGAACCCTATGAATATTATCTTAATTATGATTCACGTCAATCCCTTCGCGACATGATTGATGACATTGATAATGACAACCTCTCTCCCAGTCATAAGGGATGACTCATGACCAACAAAGTGTCGGTAGTTTGTCATTTTGTCTAACATAACTTTATTATCTTTGCGTGCTTTGCATTATTGTACTAAAAATTTACACGTGCTTTGCATTATTGTACTAAAATTTTACAAGTATGCTACATGTCCGTACTATGTCTGTTACTTGATGTGTCATGTATTATTTCACCTTCAATCACGAGTCTAGTGTGTCTTATCTTCCAACTCACATAGCATTATGAACATTGTCATCTTATAACTCTACACACCTATATAAGCATAGCCTCTCTTCAGTTGTAACCAAGAGGTGAAAAACATAATAAAAATACCAGTGTATTCTTACATGGCTTCCTTTTAACTTCCTTCTTTTGCTTCTAAAAGCCTAAGTTCTTAGTATATTACTATCGTCTGTCTCTTAGATTACAAGTATGCTCTACACTTTTCTCTATCAGAGGAACCTATGCAATAGAATAGAATCAAGATCATGATCCATTTAAAGAGCACTGAAAAATTATTATACTTATTGTGCTTATATTGTAAGTCTTGGAAAAAAGTTTTAAGTCCTAAAGTGTCCTTAAGTATAAGCTAGAGATGAGAGCTCAAATGTAATACCCTAAAAACTGACTTAGGGTAAATATAAAAAATTAGTAAAATATATCTGTTGAAAATAGGTGAATATGAGGTTTCAAATATTGAGTTATAATTATCTTATTTTCTAAGGTAATTTCTAATGAAATTAGAGTGAATTAAGGTGCTAAAATGCCCTAAATGAGCTAAGAGCTATAAAATACTGTGATAAATCCTAAGAGGCAATAAAATAATTATTAAAAATTAGAAAGTATATATGTTGTCTCTAATTTAGATAATTTTTGGGATAATTTCCCTTGGAAAATAATGAGAGAAAAATCAAAAAGTATTATGGGGCCATAATTGACCACATGATTTTTAATATTTTATGTGGAGCATAAAATACTAATGTAAGTCAAATAGTTGTGAGGAAATAATTAATCTTAAATAAGAAAATTATCAACAATTAGTGAGGGATTAATTAAATAATTATTGGCTAATTATTTAAGCTCAAACAAGGGAATATCCAAGGTAAATTATGAGAAACCCATTAATTAAATGTTAATGGCTAAAATTAGCATAAAATATCTTTGCTAATTAATTGGAAAAGATTAGGAAAAATGAAAGAGATTAAGTACATGGAAATCCCTAATCCTAAAAGATTGCTAATCTCATGATTAGGACACTAATTAGACTTGTTAATCAAATGGGATAAATTAAATAATTACTAAGGGTTAAGATGTGATCTTGAAAAGTAAAATCAAAGGTCTAGAATTTATTCTAGTAATTTTTAAAGCCTAAATCCATGTAATTAGAAATGGACCAATGAGAGAATTTTGATGAATTAGATATTAGATAATTGAAATATATAATATTTATTAATAAAAGAAAATAAATATATAAAAATATATATGTTGGCCAAAAATTTGGAGGTCAAAGTGGATAAGAATTGGCAAGATATAATATCATGATATTTATATGCAAGTTGTAATAAAATATTATTATAAAATTGATATTTTGTTAAAAAGCAAACAGGATAAATGACCACCGATAGAAATTAAACCATATCTAGAAAACCATGAATTAGGTTTCTAAAGTCAGAGCATATTATGGACAAGTGTATTTTTATCTTGGAGTAGACTGTCTCTGAAGTCATTTCCATAACCGGCAGAATGCTTAAGGAATAAGACAAAAAGGAAATAAGACGAATATTAGAAAGGAGATTCTATGGAAAATAAATACTAACTCAAAATCCTTGAATAAGTTGGTAAACATCTGTACATATTATGAATCAGTGAATTTTTGTCCAGAGGTTGATGTTTCCAGAAGCGATTTCTGTCGCCGTCGGCGATTGCCTCAAATCTTCATCGAGATAGGAGATGCCCTGAATGGAATCAAAAATTTAGTTAACCAAGATATTTCCAAAGAGGAAGAATAGACCTTCAAGGCTATGTTGCCGGATTTCTAAGATTTTGCAAGATTACGCGATTAGAATACTGATCGGGGAACTTTATCGGTAAGACAACTTCTAAGGCAAGTTTATGATGTCATGCATGGCATATTTTTGTTGACAAAGGGGGCAAGGGAGGTTGGCCTAAGCAATTGCATGGCCAAGAGAAGAGCTTCCAGAAGCTTTTGCTTTCTGTGGTCCAGAATGAATCAGGGGAAATTGTTATACCGGTTGTGTCCCTGGGTTTTTGCCTATAAATAGGGGTCATTGCCCTTCATATTTCTTCACACCTTGAAAGAATTCTAAAGAGTAGAGAGAAGTTAGAGAGAGAAGCTCTGGAGAAGTTGTAGTGAAGTTCTTCGACGGGTAAGTTCTTCGATTCATAGTTTTAGTTCAGTAGTTCTTTCGGTAGTTAGAGTAGAAATGCTAGTTTGATCTTTAATCTTCCAAGTATGATTAGATATCATGTTTTAGGGGTAATTATGGTATTAATTTTGAAAATAATGTTGGAGGAAGAGTTATGGCAAAATTTTAGAAGATTAGAGTCAAAGTAACGAAGTGCTGGCGAAATTCCACCGATTAGGGGGTCAGGAGTAAAATGGTCATTTATGACTAAAATGCTCGTCGTAATGACTGATTTCTAATAGATGCGATATTATCCTTATAGGATATCCTTGATTACGTTCTGATCAACTATCGTACCGTATTCCGACAGAAGTACCGTTTACCGTCAACGAAGGTACGTTCGCGTACTGTAACACTAATCTGATGTTTATTGTATGCGTATATGTACTATGTGTAATGTATGCCTATTGTGGTAGCTGATAGCTTTGTGATATTTTTATGTACTTTGGTTATGCTTGTTGGGTATTGGGATACGATTGCTAGGTGTGAAAAGCTAGGTGTGAAACGATTGTCAGTGTGAAACGACAGCTAGGTGTGACACGACAGCTAGGTGTGACACATGTACTAGGGGTTATGTGCTGTTGGGATATGCTTGTTTGCTGTATGATTATCTGTAATGTATATGTTGTGTATGTAAATATGAGGTTAATCGTTACCTGAGATCCGGTGCGGATCTCAGCTCTTAACATAGCGACAGGGTCAGAAGGACCGAGGACCGAGGACCGAGGAGAGAGGAAAGCAGCAAGTTCAAGGATCCGGCTGAAGACTTTCCGTTGTTGTCTTTTGAAAACTATCGGTTACTATACCGCTTTTGTAATTAGCCAGTGGACATTTTGAATATATATATATCAGTTACACTCTTGCTCCGATGCTCTACTCTGATGAAAAAATTTTATACTGCTTTTGAAAAACGGGATGTTACATCGAAGAACTCGGATTGTCCACTAGACTTAACTCTCTTTTTAGGATCTCCTCTCCTGGCAAAGATCAGTATGGTATTAAGTGGTGGAGTAGAAGAAGGCTGAGTAGATTGGGATACTGATGGAGTAGTAACAGAGTATGTATACGTAGCAGATAGGAAATCTCAAAGCTGGGTCATATATGAGTTCAGTCTTAGCATCGGAATATTAGAGGAGCTTTTGTAAACGAATTTTAAAGGATGACAAAATTGAATATTCCTATAAATTAAGTGGTATAAGAATATTCAAACAACATATAAGGATGTGATTGTCATCCTTATAAATTTAAACGAATACTTTTTCCCGTTAACTTCAGTTTGCCAGTTTATCACTTCCTATTCATTTGTTCCCAAACCATGAGTGAAGCAGAAACCCCTAGCCTTCTGGATGCAAAAATTATCATCCCAAAACGATAATCAAAGTAATTTAATGGAAACTATAATTATTTGTACCAGGTGATTTTAAACATTAACTTTTTTAATTCAAGAAAAAATCATAATATATAATTTTGTTTATTCAACCTATAATCTCAACAAAATATGTCCTCACTGTTTGAAAATATATTTTAAATAGTATTTATTGTATTCAAGTAATTCTTATTTACTATGAGTTTTTTTTTTTTTTAAGAAGGCACACATTTTTTTTAAATCATTATTGCTCTTATACTTTGAAGAATGTATCACGTTGAATATTGCCAAAAAAAATCTTGATATTCTAGAAATAAAAAATAAAATAAAGCATGAACTAGTTAAATAAAGCATACACTTCTTTATAGAGGAGCAAAACATTTGTTCAAAAATAATCATTTAAAGTTAAATAAAAGTACCCAAGCAATTAAAAGATAAAAGTAAAGCATGTTTGGATCAGTGGTAAAAGCTGTTTTTCTAATATGATTTACAGTATACGAGATAAGTATATGATAAGAGTTGTCTCAACTTACACCAATTCATGTTTCTTGAACTCCAATGCACTAACTATTTAGGTTAGTGGTAAAAACTGTTTTTCCAATCTGATTTATGGTATCTATACGAGATAGGTATGTAAAAGAAGTTTTATCTCGACTTACATAAACGAATGCTAACTCAAACTTGCACAATTGATATCAATTGTATGTTTTTTTCTTTCTTCTTTTTTTAATGGAGAATGAAGGACCATAATGCAGAATTTAGAGGCAGATTTAGGGGGGCTAGGGGTGGCCCCCACCCCCTGAAAGTGGAGCTTAATCACCAAGAGGGGGGTGAATTGGAGATTGTAAAAACTTTTCGGATTACTCTGTTTTTTGTGTGGTAAAACAGAGGTAAATGGAGTATTGAGAAGAGAAGCAAGACACAAAGGATTTATACTGGTTCGGTCTAACCTCTTGACCTACGTCCAGTCCCCAAACTCTCTAGGATTTCTCACTATCACAATTGATTACACACTCTGCAACTCAAGAGTAATTCTCTCACTAGAACTTACTCCCCCTTACAAGTTGTAATCAATAACCCAATCTCCAAGTCCCCTTGACTTGAGATACTTTACAATGAATGATTTTACAATCAATAAACTCTCTCTAAGAGTGATGGATAAAATAATCACTGAAGTACAAATGTATCAAAAGATACTTTACAATAAAAAACTCAAAGAGTAGTTGAAACTTTAATGATTTTCGTTTTCTCACAAATTGGTTGTTGAGAAGAATTGAATGCATCTCTATTTATAGCTAGATATCATTAAATGACCGTTATAAATCCTAATGTGACCATTGCCAACATTGGAGGATGATTAGTGAAGGTTTTGGTCATCTTCTCTCTCTACTCTTCTGCACACAAGTTCAGGCTTGACTTCTTGACTTTTAATCCGTTGGAAGAGCAGCTACTGGATGAGGAAAGGAAACATTAATTCCTTCAAAACGTGTGGAGAATGATTGTCCAAAAGTATGCAAGTTTTCTGGACTTTGCATTTAATGTGCTGACACCACTTTATGCTTTTTTTCTAATTCTCCATTTAATCCTTTCTAAATCATCTAAAACTCACTAACAAACTGATTAAACATAGTTAGGAATAGTAATAAGTGATGATACAAAGTATTAGGATCAAACATAAAGGTTTCACAAATTCGTTCATCTTAAAATTCAAACCCAACGACACAAACTCGAGTTTGTCTATCCAAACTGGAGTTTGTCACTGTGCTCAAAGTGGAAACTTGAGTTTCTCTTAGTAAACTCGAGTTTTCTTCTTCCGGAGAAGAAAGTCGGGTTTGAGTCTAAAAATCATACTTTGAGTACTGAGGCAAAACTTGAGTTGATTAATGACAAACTCGAGTTTTGGACTATTTGGTGAAAAACATGTTTAAGTCCAAAACCTCAAAACTGGAGTTTCAAATAGAAAACTGGAGTTTTCAAAAACATTGAAATAACGCTAATCATTCTGCTTGGCGCAAACTCGAGTTTTCAATACTAAACTCGAGTTTTCTCTTTAAGTATAAAACACTTGAAAATTCATGCCAAGTCAAAACTGAAGTTTCAAAATCCAAACTAGAGTTTTCACAAGTTCACAATTGAACATTGTTCTCTGTAAGGTGAAAACTCAATTTTCCAACAAAGCTTGGAAACTTAGAGAACTCTCTGTGTAACCTAAACTCGAGTTTCCAAATGGAAACTGGAGTTTTGGTATCTTTGAAAAATTGATAGCTCTCTGTCTTGTCAAAACTTGAGTTTGTTAAATTAAAGTCGAGTTTGCTTTGTCTGTGGAAAAAAAACTCAAAAGCTCTCTGTATGATCAAAACTTGAGTTTTCATATCAAAACTCGAGTTTGTCTTTTGTTGCAAAAACTTGAGCTCTTCTCTGTCAAGTCCAAACTCTAGTTTCCAAACCGAAACTCGAGTTTGCCTCTGACAGTGAGTTTTTCAACTTACAAAGACAAACTTCCATCTGTGTTTACAATTGTCTGTTATCATCAAAACCAATAGAGAACTAACATTCTCCCCCTTTTTAATGATGACAACACTTGTAAACCATAGTTACTACTTGTTTTGAAAAATTTGGAATTTAGAGAAAATTTTCACAAACATACTTTGAAGTGCAATATGACAGTCATGCAATTTGACAATCTCAACAAGTTGATTTAGTAACAGAGTTATGCATAGCAGAAGCAAGAGAAACATAAGATAACATTGCTTTGAAGTTCAATTTTCAAGGTGTCTACATCATAACAGAAATAAGAGAAATACAGAACAGAACACAGAAACATAAAAAAAATCAAACTAACTAAAGCCCTAAACTTCTTCAAACTCAATGCTCTGGTTTCTCTGGTTCTTCTCCCCTTTTGTCATCAACAAAAGAGGATGGAGCTGAGATTGAAGGCTCGTCTAAAGGGGTAGAGAGCTTGACAATTGATGCAGGGGATGGAATTGGGATTGGAGAGGCAAGTGGGGCAATTGAAGTGATTTCTGTAGTAGGCAAGAAATTACGAATGGGAGATGAGTAGAGGAGTAGAGAAACGAGGTGGAGCATTTGATGAACTTGGATCTTCATGGAGAACATGTGAAGAACTTGGGTCTTCATCGAAATTGAGGCCCAAGAGAGTAAAAAGTGGTCTACCAAACCATGGAATGTGCTCAGGCTGATCAATCATAAGTAGATGCCAAATTTTCTTATGAAACAAAATCACTGAGACAAGTCTGGGAAAAGGAATCTGAGAGGTCTCTTTAAGGGGAAAACGAAACTTTGTCATTTCTTGATATATCCAGTTCCCAATATTTTGAGGAACTTGTGCAATGATTGAAGCAAAGATGGAATAATCTTCCTTCGTGAAGCGGGAAAAGAGACCATTTTTCTGTTTGAGATTTCTGGCATAAATATACCAGATAGCCCGATACTTAGGAGGCATGGACGCAGGTGGAAAGGTCAGAGTGTGTAAATTCTCAGGAAGAGGTTCATTGGGTCTTAACAATTCATAAATCTGCCTATTGGTAAAGTTTACTGATTCTATGGGTGGAGGATTAGGAATTTGTAGAAGATGGTTGATATAGGCGGGTGATAAAACAATTTTGTGACCTCTGATAGATATAGTGAGTCTTACAGTTAGAAAGCCATCATCCACGAATTCTTCATACTGCATGTGGTGATAGAATATTCTAACAAGAGTGGGACTATAGGAAGCTCTAATGGAAATCAGAGGATCAAACTGATTGAGCCAGGGAGAAAGATCTAAATGGTATTCCTCCTTTAGCTTAGCGAGATCAACATAGACTATAAGGTAGAAATCTTTATGTGCAAACCGTTCTCTGTAGCGAGTAGCAGTGGAATGGAGTCGTTCAGGAAGTCTTCAGGTGCTGAGAGATGATTGTAAATTTCAATCAAGGTAGGGGTGTTCGCAGATTCCCTGAAACTAGATAGTTCGTGTGATGAAGAAGAAAGAAGAGCTTGAGAATTAGCTTGGCCCGATGAGTGTTCCACAGTGAATCTAGACACTGCCCTTGCGATTCCATATGTGAAACGCCGAGGGAATGTCCTTACCCTAGGTAAATGATCCGGTCAAGACTGTGGTGTAGGTAGAGGTGCTAGGGTTGGGATTGAGGATTCAGATTCTTCCTGGTTAGAATCAATATCGATAATGTCTTGCGAATTTGAACTGGAAGCCATTAGAGTTTTGAAAAAAATAAATTCAGTGGAAGAATCGAAAATGGCAGGGAGAAGTGAGACTTTCAAAAGCAGAGCTTTAGAGTCGAAGGCTTCGGCCGTACAATGAACAGTCACCCTTTAAATAAAGCACCAAAGTTACCTGGACTTCAAAAGTGTACTGCGAACTTTTGAACTTCCGCGACCAAAACTCAAGTTTTGATGTTCTTCAACAGATGTGTTGCTCTCTGTCTGCTCGAAACTTGAGTTTCGTACTAATGGACTCGAGTTTCCATTTCGTTTAAAAACACAATTTCTTTTCTGGCCCTGACAAACTCGAGTTTTGAAGCAAAACTCGAGTTTGCGTCTCTTGACAGCAAACTTCAGGATTTTACCATCCTGCATAAAACATTGGTACGTACTCTGAAGCTTAAGTTAGCAACTAATATTCATCAAAACCATAACTAACATTGAGAAAAGGAATACTTACAGCTCATTGGGATTTACCATTCCCAATTCTCTTCTAATGAAATTGAATTGCTCCTTAGCTAATGGTTTGGTGAAGATGTCAGCAAGTTGAAGATGAGTTGGGATGAACATGACCTTGACATCTTTATTTTGAACGTGATCCCTTATGAAGTGATGTCTCACATCAATATGCTTGGTCCTTGTATGTTGAACCGGATTCTTGGCCAAGCTTATTGTGCTTGTGTTGTCACACAAAATTGGGATCTCCTTCAAATTGATTCCCAAATCTGAAAGTTGTTGCTTGAGCCATAGGACTTGAGCACAACAACTTGATGCAGCAATATACTCAGCTTCAGTTGATGATACAAAGACGGTTGTTTGCTTCTTACTGAACCAGGACACAAGTGAACCACCAAGAAATTCACATTGACCACTTGTGCTCTTTCTATCCGTCTTGTAGCCAGCATGATCTGAAGCTGAGTAGGCCACCAAATGTTCAGGTTGACCTTTGGGAAACCACAATCCAAGGGTCTTTGTGTCAACAAGGTATCTGAAGATTCTCTTCACACTTTCAGCATGCGACTCCTTGGGAGCGGATTGGAACCTTGCACATATCCCAAAACTGAATTGGATGTCTGGACGACTTGCAGTAAGATAGAGCAATGATCCAATCATTCCTCTATATCTTGTGATATTGAAATCAGTGCCCTTCTCATCAGCATCCAAAGAAGTGCTTGAGCTCATTGGAGTGTCAGCTCCATTGCATTGGTCCATTCCAAACTTCTTCAGCAGGTCATTGAGATACTTGGTCTGAGAAATGAAGATCCCATTCGATCTTTGCTTGATTTGCAGACCAAGGAAATAGTTGAGTTCTCCCATCATGGACATCTCAAGTTCTCCCTGCATATTCTTTGCAAACTCTTCACACAAAGCATCATTAGAAGCTCCAAATATAATGTCATCAATATAGATTTGGACAATTAAAATTTCACCAACTCTACTGCTTTTAATAAAGAGAGTTGTATTTGCTTTTCCTCTAACAAATCCTTGATCAAGAAGGAATTTTCTTAATCACTCATACCAAGCTCTAGGAGCTTGCTTAAGACCATAAAGAGCTTTCTTAAGGTGATAAACATGATCAGGATGATGTTCATTTTGAAAACCAGGAGGTTGTTCCACATAAACTTCCTCCTGAATAAAACCATTTAGAAAAGCACTCTTTACATCCATTTGATAAAGCTTGAATCCTTTGACACAATCAAAGGCTAGAAGAACTCTTATAGCTTCCAATCTTGCCACTGGAGCATAAGTTTCTTCATAATCAATTCCTTCTTCTTCATTATAGCCTTTAGCAACCAATCTTGCCTTATTACGGACAATAATTGCTGACTCATCTCGTTTTTTTTTTGTAAATTACAGGCAAGCCAGAGCTTGAAAATGAGAAAAGAACTAGACTAATGATGTCTAGCTCTTGATACAAAAAATATAAACTGAGAAGTCAGCGGCAGGCCAATTGGTCTTTCAATGCCATATCTAGGCATCCTCTAGGAATTGTAGGAAAAAGTGTCACATTTGCATCCATAGGAAAAACATGTCATTCTTTGGCCAGATAGTCGGCACATGCTATGTTGTTTCTCGGAGTGTATAACAGCTTCACATTCCAGTCCCGGAATAGAAGATCTCTAATGTCGCCTATGATATCCCTTAAAGGGTGGTCATCATAGCAACAACCTCTCATAAGAACATTGATAGCATCAAGAGAGTCAGAATAGAGAAGGATTTGTTGGAAACCCATATGATTTGCCATTTTCAAACCCAGCATGATGGCGTTAAGCTCGGTTTCAACAACAGAGCGAAGCCCAAGGGATTGGTAAAACCCCATCAACCAGTGGCCTTGAGAATTCCTGATCACTCCTCCACAAGCTGCTTGAGAAAGTTGTCAAACAGATCCGTCCACGTCAACTCAAACCGTGTTCTCTGGCAGGGGGTCCAAGTTTCCTCCTCATTCCTGTCAAGATGAAAGATTTGATGAGATAGTTTATGATTGACCGTATCTTTTATGAGAAGATATTTACACAAATGAAGCAACTCCCTGGTATTTTTATTTTCACCCTGGAATAGGAGTTTGCATCTGGACGTCCAAAGAATCCAACACCCCAGGCTAAAGATTCTTGGCCAATGAAAGTTTTGGAATCTTCCTTTCCCCGGCTTGTGAGTGGAATTCCAATTGAGCCAAACCTGTAAATTTCCTGCAAAAAATTGAGAAAAGTAATTAGGCCTTAAAATTTATTTCCAAAAATTCCTTGCTCTCTCGCAGTCCCTGAGAATGTGGATCACACTTTCCTCATTGTTACAGCGAAAGGGACAAAGATTCTCATTGGTGAGACCTCTTTTTGCTCTGAGAGAATTAATGACAAGACGATCATGCCCCACTTGCCACATGAAATATTTAACTTTTTCAGGCAGCTGCCACTTCCACATTTGGGACCAAAAGTTATCTCTACTATCTCCTCCTCTATCAGAAAGAAAAAGATAGGCAGACTTAACAGAAAAATAGCCATCCTTCGCAGGTCTCCAAATGAAACGGTCGGGGGAATTGTTACAAGGTGGGTGCATCCTAGAGATGAAAGTGATGATATCAAAGGGAAGGATGCCCTGCCACCTGTTAGTGTTCCAAAGACCGTTCATCAACATGTGATCTCTAACAAAATCATTTTTGTTAACTAAGGCTGGGTTCGAGGTATAGTCCACCAGGGGACGCTCGAGAGGAAGCCAAAGGTCATACCAGAACTTAGTCTCCATCCCATTATTAACCTTTTTCCCCACACCACCCAGGAATTTGTCCCATACCTCAGCAATGGCCTTCCACGCAACAGATGAGTTTTTCTTTTTAGAAACACTAGGCACAGATAAATTGCCACAGTTATATTTGGACCAGAGACATTGAACCCATAGAGCATTCCGTTTAGTCAGGAGGTTCCAGCAGAGTTTCATAATGAAGGCCCTATTTTGACGCCTAAGATTCTTGAATCCAAGGCCCCCTACTTTTTAGCCTGCGAAATCCTATCCCAAGCTATAAGATGCATCTTTCTCGCATCCTCATCCTGAGCCCAAAAGAATCTTCGTGAGATCTTGTCAATTTCGTTGATAGTGCAAATGGGAAGGAGAGTAGACTGCATGTAGTAGCTAGGTAAAGAAGATAGAACAGACTTGATCAAAACCGAGCGCCCAGCCATAGTCAGAAATTTGGTTTTCCACATGGACAATTTTGCTCTAGCTTTTTGCACAATGGGGTGGTACGTGGCCTTAGTAACTCTTTTATGAATAACTGGCACACCCAAATATTTCCCTAAATCAGAAGTGAGACCAATCCCAAGCATTTGACTGAGATCAAGGGCTCTATTTATATTAACACTTCTAGAGCAAAACATCTTAGATTTTGACAAGTTGGTTCTATGGCCAGAGACCTCACAAAAGATTTGCATCACTTTACGGACCTCAGTCATCTGATCAGAGGAAGCTTCGGCAAAAAGCAGAAGATCATCAGCGAAGAACAGATGGGAGATATGAGGGCTCCCTCTTTTGAAGGTAAAAGGTTTCCACCGACGGGCTTGACACTCAGCTTTAATCAAGTGGCTTAGACGCTCCATACAGAGGACAAAGATATACGGGCTCAAAGGGTCTCCCTGTCTAACTCTTCTAGAGGGGGTAAAGCAGGGTCTTTCATCGCTATTCCAGAGAATAGACATAGAATTCGTAGATATGCAGGCCATAATGAGGTCAATAAGATTTCTATCAAAATTTAGACAAATAAGAGTATCTTTTATAAATCCCCAATCAAGTCTGTCAAAAGCTTTTTCCATGTCAACCTTGATTGCAACAAATCCTTTTTTTCCTACCCTTCATTCTCATAGAGTGGATGATCTCTTGGGCAATAAGGATGTTGTCACAAGTGGATCTGTTAGCAATAAAGTTGTACTGCTCATGCCCTATAATAAGGTCCATAACACCTTTAAGTCTATTCGCCAAAACTTTAGTAAGGATTTTGAAACTCACATTGCATAAAGAAATGGGACAAAATTCCTTTAGGGAGGGGGTTATCAACCTTGGGAATTAGAACGACTTTAGACTTGTTGATACTGGCCATGCAGGAAGGATTGGTAAAACAGTCTTCTATGAAATCACATAATTTGTCCCCCACCACATTCCATTGAGTCTGGAAAAAAATGAGCACTAATGCCGTCAGGTCCCGGGGCTTTAAAGGCACCCATAACAAAGGCAGCATTTTTAATTTCCACTCTGGCGACTTTCTTAGAAAGCATATGTAAGTCATGATTTCCAATGAGAGGGAAGGCAGAGCTCAAGTTTCCAGGGTCTTTAACAGAGGTGTCCCTAGTGAAAAGATTAAGGAAGAAGTCATGGGCCATCATTTTTGCAGTATCGTGGTCTTCAACCCAGGCTCCCGCATAATTCCAAATTGTTCTGATTCGTTGCTTTTTCCTTTTGATCACGACGGAGGCATGGAAGAATCTTGTATTCCTATCTCCTTCACGCAGCCATTTACTTCTGGATTTCTGGAACCAGTTGATTTCTTCCTGAGAGGCTACTTTATGGTACTCTTCCCACAACTTTTTCTCTAATCTGAACAGACCCGTTTGCAAATTCATTCTCCTGCTTCTATCAATTCCCTCCAGCCGACGGATGATTTCTTTTGTCTTTTTGGAGAGGTTACCAATCCTGTTATCATTCCAATCTGAGGCAATCATTTGGAAGTTTTGCAGACCCTGAAGCCAACTTTTCTCCCTCCAGGCATCCTTGGTGATATCCTTGAAGTCAGATTCAGAGTCCAAGAAATCTGGTAGGAGAAAGGTTTTTAACATTATTCCTTTTGGCGTGCAAAGAATTAGAATTCACCACCACCAACCTATGATCAGATTTGAATTTGAGTTCGTGTCTAACAGCGAAATTGGGAAAGGAGTTAACCCAGCTAAAATTGGTAAAAACCCAGTCTAGCCTTTCCTTTAAACCCTGTCTTTCCCATGTGAGTTTTTCCCCTTGCACCTGCGCCTCAATGAGATCAGTGTCATCAATACAATCCTTAAACTGCTACATTGAGGCCCAGATGGGATCAGCTCCTCCAAGTTTATCATTGGGGGATAGGTAAGTGTTGAAGTCTCCCAAGACAAGCCAAGGAAGGTTGGGATTAGCAAGCGAGAAGATAGAATTCCATAAAATAGCTCTTCCAGTCATAGTAGTCTTACCATAAATAACAGTCACAAGACTTAGAAAATTATTCTGAAGATCTTTAACTTGACAATGAAGTAATTGGGTGGAGGAGGAAATATAAGTGACTTCAAAGGCACTATTATCCCATAGAAGCCAGATACCTCCATAGAATCCCGTAGATTCAACCCTAATCCAGTGACTAAAGCCAAGTTTACGATAGACTTTATCAGCTTTATTCCCACTAATGCGGGTTTCCAAAAGACAGAGAATATTAATGCGGTATTTAAAAACTATATCTTTGACAATTAAGGGAAAGGTCCGGCTACCAGCCCCCCTACAATTCCAAGATGCAATAATCATTAAATAAATTACTTAATAATAAATTGGGAGATTTGGATTAGGAATACTTACCTGAGCTATCCGGCCTTACCTTCATGAATCTATTGCAACTGGGTTTCTGGCACAACTGATTCATTGTCCTCCAAGAAGTCAGGAGCGATGTCTTCATTTGGGTCCCACTGATCCTGCACATGAAGATTTTGTTCCATAGGAGATATTTCATGAGTGTGTTCTCCCCTATGAGCATTATTGGGATCTTGCTAAACCAGAGAGTTCAGGTTTCCTTGGACAATAATGTGAGTACGTTGCCCTTTGTTTTTGCTTCTTCTATCATTGTTTTTTTGTGGCCCACATGAAGAATCAAATCGCTGGACGTATTGGGGTTTCCATCTGTGTTCTTGCCTGCTTCTGTCTGACTTGGACTGATCTGTAGCATATTCGGCTCCTCATTATTGGCTGATTTAATTGGCCCATCGTCATTTTCCTTCATTCTAGAGCTACTAGCCTCCTTATTAATTAATTGCATCTCCTTACATGGATCAGGATGATCCCTGGATATCGGCCCAGCTACTTGCAGAATAGGCCCACTTTCCTGATGCTTATTATTCGGCCCATGTGTTGATTTTTTCTCAACAATTCTATAATGGGTTTTGGCCCTAAGTCCAATTTCCTTTCCTTGGCTATTATTCCTCCCCTCTTGCGTGTTTTTCCTGTCCTGTATCTTCTTTCCTACCTGGCCATTTGTCTTAGCCATGACACACTCCAAGGAAGGATCCGGTCGTACCACCAAATCCTCCCCCATCATATCTACTTCTCCTTCAAGATTTCCTATCGGCGCAAATCTGGTGCTTTGACTGACAGGAGCTGATCTGACCGGTTTGAGACCGTTACTCGAGGTGGTTCGCTGGGGATCTTTGGTTTCTGCCTGTTGGAGAGTCCTATTCCGATTATGTCTTCGACTGACTAGCATCCAAGGGCCAAACTCCTCCTCCGGCGTTGGTGGCGTTGAGTTCGCCGGCGGACTGATAAGGGGTTGCTTTGGTTTCTGCAGGTTCGTTGGCTGTTGCGACTGAGATGCTTCCCCGTTAGGATTTGAGACCGAACACTTGTGGGGACATTCATCCCTGCGATGACCGGCTCTTCCACAAGAAAAAACAGATAAGAGTAAGCCCTTTGTACTCTACATTGAATATGGATCCTGCGGCAATAACCTTAGGCACTAATTTATTTTGAAGATTCAATTCCACACATATCCTTACAAACTTTCCTCTCTGAATTTTTGTTGTCTCAGCTTGATAATCCTATAAGGTGTTCATATCTACCTTTAATGTACGCCCAATATGATCTCCCAACCTTGAGATACAATGTTTGTTATAGCAATGCATTGGCACATCTGGGATGCGAACCCAAGTAGCCACTCTTCCCAGAGGATTTTGATATGGATTAAAATAAGGGGTCCATCGTTGGAGAAGGACACAGTGACCCTTAATCACCCCAAGGCCATCGTACAACACTTTTTTGTAATGTGATCTCCATAATTCCTGATCTTGAAATCTGACCACAAAATAGTTGTTAGGGATATCAATTAATTCAAAATTCAAAAATCCCCATAGTTTCATCAGAAGCTCCTTCAAAACAAAGAGATTGAATTTCCTTCCAAGCACAGTGAGAATTAAGGCATAGTTCCACGGTTCACACCATTCATTGAATTCCTCTTCCGTGCATGGTGCTACAGGATACATTTGTTTGAGTTTTTCCATCTCCTCTATCTCCTCAGGTAACTTCCAACATATCTTTTTATCATCAGTGAAGAGGTCATCCTCCTCTATTATATGGCTGCTATGTGCGATTCCATTAAAACCCATTAGGGAAGCACGATGGGAAGGGAATTTAGTTGCTTTGATTTCTCCTTTGTCTGAGTTTTCATTGATTTCAGAAATCCTGCCCTGTTCATCTTGGTTCTTTGTTTCCTTGTCCAACATTCTATCATCCATGATGGCATTTGCAATATCTTCCACTTTCTTTTTCTTTTTCCGTTCATCCTGACCCTTCGCCGGTGGCTGATCCGGTGGAAGTTTTCTCTGCCCAGGATCTGCCAGTAAGGAGGACTTGAGAGAAATCGACGAAGTCATACTTTCCTTTGTCCGTTCGATTATCTCGTCTGTTCTTGAATACCCATTTGGTGCCAATGACCGGATAGTCCTTAGGCCCTTAGGCCTAGGTACCAAATCCCAAACTTGATTTCTATCAAATTGATGTAACTCCTCTTGCATTGCTATCACTCAATCATTTTCTGAAAGGGCTTCATCAATTTTAGAGGATTCTATTTTTGAAATAAATGCAGAAAATGTAACTTCATTCAAAGTACTGCTTCTGGTCCTTACACCTTGATTAACATCACCTATAACTTGGTCTAAAGGATGATTCCTTATAAATCTCCAAGCTCTAGGTTGAGGTTGATCAGGATTTTTCAAATTGTTCTGAGGATCAACTTCGAAAACATTTTCAGGATTTTCAATAGAAGCAGGAGTGGTTTTTGAAAAGAATTGATTTTTCAAAATATTTTCCTCATCATCATCCTTGGATTTATCAGACTTAGATTCACAGAATGCAACATGCATAGACTCTTCTACAATGCGGGTACGAATGTTAAAGACTCTATAAGCTCTACTTCTATTGGAATAACCTAAAAATATACCTTCATCCACCTTGGGATCAAACTTTCCCAAGATATCCTTACCATTATTGTGGATGAAGCACTTACATCCAAACACATGTAGATGACTCAGATTTGGCTTTCTTCCTTTGTACAGCTCATAAGGAGTCTTGTTCAGCTTCTTTTGGAGGTATGCTCAATTTGAGGTGTAACAAGTCGTACTCATTGCATCAGCCCAGAACACTTGTGAAGTGTTGTTCTCATTCAGCATAGCTCTTGCCATCTTAGTGAGGACTCGATTCTTTCTCTCCACAACACCATTTTGTTGAGGAGTCCTTGGAGCTGAGAAATTGTGATCAATCCCCATATTGTCACAAAACTCAGCAAAGGCATAATTTTCGAACTCACCTCTATGATCAGTCCGAATACCTGAAATAACCAAACCTTTCTCGTTTTGGACCTTCTTGGAAAAATCAACAAATTGATCAAAGGTTTCATCTTTAGATGATAAAAATATAGTCCATGCAAATCTAGAAAAATCATCAACAATGACCAAAGTATAAAGATTGCCACCAAGGCTTCTTACTCTAGCTGGTCCAACTAGATCCATATGAAGTAGTTGAAGAGGTCTAGAAGTTGAAATTTCATTTTTAGATTTGAAAGAAGATTTAGTTTGTTTTCCTTTTTGACATGCATCACAAAGCATATCATTTTTAAAGCGAAGTTTTGGAACACCAATCACTAAATCCTTTTTGAGTAATCTGTCAAGTTGAATCATATTGACATGAGCTAAACGCTTGTGCCATAACCAACTATCATCCAAATTACTAACAAAACATTTTTCAAATGTAGAGTCATCTCTAGAAAAGTTAAGAGTATAGCAATTGCCTTCTCTAGAAGATCTAAAAATAGCTTTTGTTTTTATATTATCTAAGGAGAGAATATCCTTACTTACTATCAAGCATTCCTCAGAATCAAAGATAACTAAGTTATATTTATTAGTACTTTGGCTTACACTGAGGAGATTGTGACAAAGTCCTTCCACAAGGTAGACATCTTTGATTTGTGGTCCTTCATTGTTTCCAACTTCACCAATTCCAGCAATCTTTCCAGATTGATTTCCACCAAAGGTTACCTTGCCACCATCCTTGTGCTTGATTGTAGCAAATTTGGAATGATCTCCCGTCATGTGCCTAGAGCATCCACTATCAATGTACCATTTGTTGGACTTTGATGCTCTTAGACATACCTCATTGTTGTCATGTTGCTATTCTTCTTCAGCAACTAAGAAAATGTTTGCTTTCTCGTCTTCATCAGCTTCATCTTCATCGAATGAGCTATCTCCCCATATAGCTGAAACATAGGCTTTCTTTTTGAATCTGTTGAACTTCTTCTTATCTTTATCCTTGTTTTTCAGCTGGGGGCATTCAGACTTGATGTGGCTAGGCTTGTCACATTCGTAGCAAATGATCGACTTCTTTGCCTCAGTGCTGGTGCTACCCTTGTTGAATCTTTTGTAACCTTGGTCCTTTTTATAAAACTTTTTGAATCTTTGGACCATCATACCCAGCTCTTCATCTTCGTCTTCTTCTTCATCATCATCGGATTCCTTGGCTTCTTTAACCGTCTTGAGAGCAATGCCTCTACTCTTGACATTCATCTCATCAAGTCCTTTTTTGAACTTGATCTTTCCTTCATACTCAGACAGGCTGCCAAATAAAGCTGCTACCGAGCTCATTGATTCACCACGGGCTTCCTCAATGGCAATAACTTTGGCTTCCCATTCCTTGCGAGGATATTTAGAATTTTCCTCACTTGAACAGATTGCTCGTATGTTTTGCCCAATGCAGCAAGCTGGTTGATGAGATGAGTGAATCTCAGCTGGAAGTCGATGATAGATTCTTCGGTCTTCATACGAAGAAGATCATACTCAGTCATGAGAGTATTGACCATATTCTCTTTTACTCCGGTAGTTCCTTCATGAGCTATCTCCAAAGCATCCCACATGGCTTTTGTTGATGGTAAGGTGCAAATACGGAAGTACTCTTGTTGACTTAGAGCACTTTGCAGCATGAGGATAGCCTTGCTATTGAGAGTGACGTTTCTTCTGTCATTCTCATCATATGCTTCTTTTGGCATAGGAACTCGAAGACCATTCTCTATGACTGTTGGATTATAGTTCCCAACTTCGAACACCCTTCATAAACCATATTCACTAGCCATGACAAAGACTTTAAACTTGGCTTTCCAGAAGGAGTAATGTTCTCCACTGAAACCAGGTGGTCTGTTGAACGAAGCTCCATCAAGTAGAATACCTTCCATAGTGATCCTTCTCGAGATGTTAAGGTCTTAGGAGAAGACCGAGCTCTGATACCAAATGAAAGTGGAGCTTAATCACCAAGAGGGGGTGAATTGGGGATTATAAAAACTTTTCGAATTACTCTATTTTTCGTGTGGTAAAACAGAGGTAAATGGAGTATTGAGAAGAGAAGCAAGACACAAATGATTTATATTGGTTCGGTCTAACCTCTTGACCTACGTCCAGTCCCCAGACTCTCTGAGATTTCTCACTATCACAATTGATTATACACTCTACAACTCACGAGTAATTCTCTCACTAGAACTTACTCCCCCTTACAAGTTGTAATCAATAACCCAATCTCCAAGTCCCCTTGACTTGAGATACTTTAAAATGAATGATTTTACAATCAATAAACTTTCTCTAAGAGTGGATAAGATAATCACTGAAGTACAAATGTATCAAAAGATACTTTACAATAGAAAACTCAAAGAGTAGTTGAAACTTTAACGATTTTCGTTTTCTCACAGATTGGTTGTTGAGAAGAATTGAATGCATCTCTATTTATAGCTAGAGATCATTAAATGACCGTTATAAATCCTAAGGTGACCGTTGCCAACATTGGAGGATGATTAGTGAAGGTTTTGGTCTTCTTCTCTCTCTACTCTTTGGTTAATCCAGCTGCACACAAGTTCAGGCTTGACTTCTTGACTTTTAACCCGTTGGAAGAGCAGCTACTGGATGAGGAAAGGAAACGTTAATTCCTTCAAAACGTGTGGAGAATGATTGTCCAAAAGTATGCAAGTTTTCTGGACTTTGCATTTAATGTGCTGACACCACTTTTTGCTTTTTGCTAATTCTCCATTTAATCCTTTCTAAATCATCTGAAACTCACTAACAAACTGATTAAACATAGTTAGGAATAGTAATGAGTGATGATACAAAGTATTAGGATCAAACATAAAGGTTTCGCAAATTTGTTCATCTTAAAATTTAAATCCAGCGACACAAACTCGAGTTTGTCTATCCAAACTAGAGTTTGTCACTGTTCTCAAAGTGGAAACTCGAGTTTCCCTTAGTACACTCGAGTATTCTTCTTCTAGAGAAGAAAGTCGGGTTTGAGTCTAAAAATCATACTTTGAGTACTGAGGCAAAACTTGAGTTGATTAATGACAAACTCGAGTTTTGAACTATTTGGTGAAAAACATGTTTAAGTCCAAAACCTCAAAACTGGAGTTTCAAATAGAAACTGGAGTTTTCAAAAACATTGAAATAATGCTAATCTTTCTGCTTGGCGCAAACTCGAGTTTTCAATACTAAACTCGAGTTTTCTCTTTAAGTGTAAAACACTTGAAAATTCATGCCAAGTCAAAACTAGAGTTTCAAAATCCAAATTGGAGTTTTCACAAGTTCACAATTGACCATTGTTCTCTGTAAGGTGAAAACTCGAGTTTCCAAAATTAAACTCGAGTTTCCAAAATTAAACTCGAGTTTCCAACAAAGCTTGGAAACTTAGAGAACTCTCTGTGTAACCTAAACTCGAGTTTCCAAATGGAAACTGGACTTTTGGTATCTTTGAAAAATTGATAGCTCTTTGTCTTGTCAAAACTCGAGTTTGTTAAATCAAACTTGAGTTTGCTTTGTCTGTGAAAAAAAAAAACTCAGAAGCTCTTTGTATGATCAAAACTCGAGTTTTCATATCAAAACTCGAGTTTGTCTTTCGTTGCAAAAACTTGAGCTCTTCTCTGTCAAGTCCAAACTCGAGTTTCCAAATTGAAACTCGAGTTTTCCTTTGACAGTGATTTTTTCAACTTACAAAGACAAACTTCCATCTGTGTTTACAATTGTATGTTATCATCAAAACCAATAGAGAACTAACACCCCCCACCTAATTTTTTTTTTTTAAAAAAAATATAGGATTGGAGGATACTTGTATTATTTTTTGATCATAGCGTTTTGATTCCTTTTCAAACTTCAGTTTCTGGCATATATATTTGTATTTCCTTCCAGCGCCATGAGTTTCATCTTCAGGAAGAGAAAGACTCCCGCAGGTTTGATCACGCGCCCATATATACATATACAATGAGATATCTTTCTTTGTCTACAGTTTATTTTAATATTCCGATTACACATAAACAAACCCACACGTAAGAGAAATTTATTATATATAACTTACTTATCTTTTGATCTCAATATATAGTTGTTTTGTATAATCTTGGCTTGCGTTTGGTCCTTAATTTTTGAATTTGAAATTGTCGTATGTTAACAAAATGTAAGGAGATATCTACATGTATATACAAGTTAAATAAACTTAGCTTGTTTGATTCTATTGTATTTCATCATTTGCATTTTAAAAATCTAGTTAATATTCATCCGGTCCTAAATATAAGACATATTTACCTAATTTAGATAGATTAAGAAAGTTGGTTGAGTAATTTAATTTGACATGTATTTTTTAAAACACCGTAGTCACCATCTTCCCTAATCTTTTCATTCACTATCTTCCTTAATTATTGTTAACAAATATGAAAACTATGTCTTTTATTTATGACAGAAAACAACTCTTTAAAAATGTCTTATATTATGGATCGGAGGGAGTAATTTGTTGGAATATATCTAATCCATTCTTAGTGGATTGGGGCCGTCCAAGTCTAATGCAAGTGGGGCTATTATATGATAATTTATTTCAATTTTTTGTATATTAGGTTTGTATTGTATTTTAAGTACTTTTAGTTGTAATATAATATTTTTTATTCCCCCTCCAAAATTCCTGGCTCCGCCATTGTTGATGCTGATGTAGGATAACTTGTGGAGTCTGAAAGTGACAAATTAGAAGCTTGTCGGTCCATTAAACGCCAACTCAAAAGATGCTTTTTGACTTATCAAGGCTCCGGGTACCAAAATTATTGTCTGGAAAAAAAGTAATGAAAGTAATTGAGAGATTGAGTGTGTTGTTGTAAATTGTAATTATTAGTAAGAGGTAAATTTAACCTTTAATTTGTTTATTAGAAAAATAATCAAAATATATGCTTTTTTTTTATTCAATCTTATACGTGTTCACTGTTCAGACATATATTTTTAAATAGTATTTGTTGTATAAAAGTCATTCCTATATAATAGGAGTGATTACTTCAAATTGAAGACCCATACATTTTTTTTTTCAAAATAATCATTGCTCTTATATTTAATTTTTATATTAACTATAGAAAATACAATCCTAACTGAAAATGAAATTTCATTGGGAGTATGTGGCCTAAAAGAAGAGAAGAAAGTGAAGAAAATGATGAAGTACAAAAATGGACAAGATAAGGATTTGATGCTTGTATTATCACTCAAAGACTTGCTTTAATTTTCTCTGCGTTCAGTTTGGGCCAACTTGACACAGGCAAAGCAATTTCCTTTTTCTTGGTAATTGGTATGAAGGAATTGTTGTTTCGTGTGAGATTCATCCAAGGGCAATGGGTTGCCTTAGTGCTCCCCTAAGAAAATTCCCCTTTTCCTAATGGTTTTTGTGTTTCTTTTTATCATTAAATTCTACATAAAATTAGTGACATTTCAATATCTTATGGGTAAAAAATGATTCAGTTTTCAATTTTTTATGATTTTCTAAAGATTTAATACTTGAAAAATGACTAATCTTGAAAAATGATTTTTCAATTAAGTTTGCTTTCAGTTTCAAAAATATAATCTAAAATAATTATATGCTTTTATTTGTTATGTTTTCACTAGTGCAAAAATGGGATTTAAGACCGCCTCATTTAGAGCGGATCATCAACTCTCCGGTCTTAAAGGTGTGACCGGTGGCAGTTTTGTAAATAAAATGAACTTCTTATACAATGAAGGGCTATAAGACCGCCTCATTTAGAGCGGATAATCGAAGCACCGGTCTTAATGGTGTGACCGGTGGCAGTTTTGTAAATAAAAAGAACTTCTTACACAATGAAAGACGCCTCATTAAGACCGGACTAAGTATCGACCGGTCCTAAAGATGTGACCGGTGGCAAATTTGTAAATATAAAGAACTTCTTATTCTGATCAATTTTTCATAGATCTTATCCAGACCTGTTAAAATAACAACCGGTCTTAAAAATGTTAATAAAAAAATTGAAATATCAATTACTTTTATGGAGAAATCTCATCAAAAGCGAGACTTATATTTTCTACACTCCAAAATAATACGGAAAAATATAAATATAAAGGTATTAAAGTTTTAAGACCGAACATATATAATAGCCGGTCTTAAAACTTTGACTTTTAAGACCGGACTTAAAACTTTTCCGATACTAAAGTTTAAATAAAAAATTAATAAATGTTAAGACCATAGTTACAGAATGACCGGTCTTAAAAGTTAGACTTTTAAGACCGGACAAAAAATTTGGCCGGTACTAAAGTTTGAATAAAAAATTAATTAATTTTAAGACCGGATATATAGAATGACCGGTCTTAAAGGTTATCTTTTAAGACCGTATATATGTATTTGTCCGGTCTTAAAAGTCAGGCGCCAAATAAACGTTACTTCGCGGAAGCTTTGTCACTCTCACCGAAGAACCCCTGTTCACGTTGCGAAACCCTTCCCGTTGCATTACCTCTCTTCCTCGCCCCGCGTCTGTTAGCCTCTCGTTACTCCCTCATTTTCTCGGGCATTCCTCTCTTCTTGTCTTGAAAATGAACGGTGAAAACGATTCCACTCGTGTTCTGAAACTCCGATATTGGTTTGACCGGTGAGGGTCGGACGAACGAACCCCCTTAATCTCACATTGAGCCTACTCAGCGCCGTGCACGCCGTGGTAGAAGCGGCACACGAATGATTGAAGTATCCCTTAGTCGGAATTCTGGGACGAAGCTCGAGATTCTTTTTGATGAAAATTTGCAACCTGTCGGTCCTAATAAAAGCACATATACTAGTTTTGTCGGCACTCTAGTACGCAGCAAGGTTAGCATTTTGACAGATGAGTGGAAAAATGTGGACCAAAAAATAATAAAGGATCCTATGTGGGACACTATCCGGCTTACATTCACCGTCCCTCATTCTGAGAAGTTGAAAGACTCAACATTGTCTTATTGTGCTGAGCGGTTCAGGAAGTTTAAGACCTTTCTAGCTAACACTTATATTTTTGCCGAGGTTCAGCCGACCATAAACCCCAGGACAAGTACAAATTTATTGATGAACAAACTTGGCAACAATTTGTTCAGAAGCGGACCACTCCTGAAGCTCTGGTGAGTTTATATTTAGTTTTGTTTGCACTTTTGTTTGCTTATTAACTCGTGCGGATATGTGAATGTTATTGTGTACATCTAATCTTGTTAGTTAAATGGTTTGGTGTGTGAATAGAAGTATACATTTGCTGCCTTTGTCCTGCATGAGAGGAGCATGTCCTAGTTCCATGCAAGTCTGATATGTAAACTGTGTAATGGTCATGGTTAGACGTTGCCGTTAGTTAGTAAGTATGTTAACTGTGTAATGGTTTCGGTGCAAGTTGTTAGTTAGTTATTCTAATATGTGTAGGAACCATTTATGATGAATGAATGAATTAACTGAGTTGGCAGCATTTCTGAAACTCCCTTTCCTTTGGTTTTCCCAATTTCTTCTACAATGCTACATCTTCCTTAAGTAAAATGTTGAAACTTGATGAAGTGAATTTGACTAATGTTTGACGTTCATATCAAGCGAAGTTCTCTAATTTCATTAGTGACATGGCTGGAATTCATAATTGATATATAGTTGTTTTCAATCCCGATTCACGTAAAATAAGGGAAAAATATCGGGAGATTGGGAGAAAGAATGATTGCCCACACGGGGCTTCTCGCGGCGGATATGAAAAGGCCGAAAAGATTTGATGGCGGCCAAGCGGAAGAGATTGGAAGATGAAGCTGAATCCAATCCTTCTACGGTAGTTGACCAGCCGCCATCTCCAATACGTCGCGAGGAGTGTGGTTGTATATTCGGCAAAAGCCAGCGGCGCCTACACGAAAAAAACTCGTGTAGTTGCGAACGCAATTGTAAGTATCGATATTGTTATTTTTTACTTACTAAACATGTTTCATCACTAAGCTTCTCGTTATCCGTATCTTACGGAAGATCTTAAAAAGAAAGAGGCGAGAGGGATCTTTTGCGTCGGACGGGAGGAATGATGTTCGACCGCCGCGACCGGAAACCAGATCACTCGGGGCGTGTAAGGGGATTGGAGGACGGGTAGGCCTAAAGCAATACTTTGGTAAATCCAAATGCCAGAGACAAAGTATGGTTACCCGGAGGAGATGGATCGACGCTTGCCAAATTAAGTGAGGAATCGGCGGCGAAAGATGCTGCATTGAGGATGTTTCAATCGAGATGAGCAAGATAAAGGAGGAGATGGAGAAAATGAAGTTCCTCCCGAGCTCTCGGCCGAGACCAGTGTGGATCCCTTGACACCTTCAGTTTGCACCTATGTAGCAACAGAGCACTAGAGGGAGCTGCATTGTTGGGCGATCGAGCAACCTTGTCATCTCGTATGTGGAGGATCGTGATGGTCATAGACAATTGGTTGCTAAAGGGACTGTCCACAACTTGGGATCAACTGTACACCACGAACAAATGGCTGATGATGAAGTCGAGTGTCGAGTTGAAGAGGTGATCTTTGATGCACCTGTCCCACTCCCAACTGATGAGCTGAAGCTTGTGAGTGATGTCAAGGGAACCTTCATCTCTTGGCCAGTGAAGCTTGTAGATGTCTCTACTCCTCCTCAATCTCCATCCCATCCTCAAGCTCCACCCCCTTCTCTAGTTCCATCCCCTCCTCAAGCTCCACCCCCTCCTCTAGTTCCATCCCCTCCTCAATTTCCACCCCCTCCTCAAGTTCCATCCCCTACTGCTAACTTGACGGCCAAGGAAAAAATAAAAGATTTGGTAGCCAAAAAATGGTTTAAAGATAAATCGTTGCCTGTCGATGAAGTAATAGGCATCCCAAATCCTGAACCGGTTTACTTTGATAATGAAGATGTAGAGTCCATGCTGCTTCCTGGAAAGCAGGTTACTAGTGCATGTGTTCAATTATTATGAAGTAAGTATCTTCTTCCTTGATTACATAATTTAAATGCACCGTTTAGACACACATACATATATACTAATTCCCTGATCGATGTCATTCTTGTAGGTGCATGCACGAGAAACTGGTTCAACAGGGCAGAATTTCGGATTTTGGATTCTTGTGCCCAGTGTATGCAAGTACAACACTACCTCTGGAATTGAGACAGTTGTACATATCAAAGAGGTTGTGTCAAGTGCCAAGAAAGGTGTACTTGTTTCCATACTGGCTCGGGTACATATATATCACAATTCTTGTCTGCAATTCACTTAATTATGCTACATATATATATATATATCACTGAGTATTTTATCGCTGTGAATTTTCAAAGAACCACCGGCGCTTGGTCGTCATGAACATGGAGTCGCATTATGTTATCTTCTTATGCTCCATTCACCTGGATCCATCGCTTGTGTTGAAGCAGATCATCAACGAGTAAGAATGTCATTTTGATTGTCTTGTCTGAAATCTCTGTTGTGAATTTTCAGTGAACATTACTGATAAATTTGTGATTTTGATGATAGTGGCATGAAGACCTTCCAAGTTGATGTAAAAAAAAATGTGGGGCTCAGCTCACAGATCCTAAATGGCACAAAATTAAGGTTAGTACATATTTGGACATGGCATAATTGCCTTCTGAAGTTGGTCAGTAAGCTATATATGCTCTTATATATATTTATTGTTATTTTTAGACTCGTCGGCAACCGCAAGAATCGAACTTATGTGGCCCGTACGTCATGAAACACATATATGATATTGTGACGGAGGGAAAGACTAAATTCACTTTAAGGGTAAAATGTTATGGCTGAATTCGGTCATCGATGGCCTAATATTACATATGAAATATGCACGTAATAATATGTTATTTATGTTTCTGTCTTTGATGTTACAGAGGTTTTCCTGTCCAAAGCCATTTTCTGATGATGAAGTGGAGCACATACTTGATGTGTTTTGTAACTATCTGTATAAAATGGTCTTAGAAAATCTAAGTCAGGACAATAATTAATGTCCTAATTAATTCATTTGTAAATAATATATGATGTTGTAGCAACAATAGCCTTCTGTACATACATTTGTTTATTTTTTCGACTAGCTAATTCATTCATTTGTAAATATAACGCAATGTAATTCAATAATAAATTTGTTTATTTTTTCGAACAATTTGTGTGTGTCCATTTTGGGTTTCTGAATGAATGGGATGGTGGATAAAGCTATTTAGTGCTTGAAATTTGAGGTACAGGCGGATGTTGAAAATGAGCCAGAAGAGGCTCTGAAAAGTATTCGCGACTTTTAGGACCGTATATTTGTTAAAAGTACGGTCCTAAAGGTCTTCGTCCATTTTAAGACCGTATATTTAACAAATATCCGGTCCTAAAAGTCTTCGTCTAATTCTAAAAATATGGGTAGAGACTTTTAGGACCGTATATATGTCAAATATCCGGTCCTAAAAGTCTAGAAAATATACGGCTAAAATATTAGGACCGTATATTTGTTAGTTGTCAGGTCTTAAAAGTCTTCGTTTTATTTAATAGTTTGCTGAAACCTTTAGGACCGTATATTTGTTAGTTGTCCGCTCCTAACTTTAAATTTTAAAATAAGGCTTAATTTTTAGGACCGGGGATTTATTATACGTCCGGTCCTAATATTCTATAATAGTATGCCGAAACCTTTAGGATCGTATATTTGTTAGTTGTCCACTCCTAACTTTAAATTTTAAAATAAGGCTTAATTTTTAGGACCGAGGATTTATTATACGTCCGATCCTAATATTCTTCATTTAAATAGAGTTGGTGACTCGTTTTCAGACATATCGTTAGGGTTCAAGGCAACCATGTTTCTGGCGTTCTTCTCAAGTTTTGTGCTTCGTTGTCCTCGTTTCTACTTAGCCTGGATGTGAAGATCATCATCGGTGTCCCTTTTCTTTGTCCTTTTCTTTTTGTCGGAAAAAGAAAGAAGATAACGAAAAGGACACTGAAAATGTTCACAACAGGATAAGTAAAGAGGACGACAACGATGGTCCAAACTTGAGAAGAGTCGTCACTCTGTTTGTTTTTATTCGAAAAAGGTAAATAATGTTTTTTTTTTGTTTTGTATGGTCACAACTGTTAACTTTATTCTGCAAATTTTTAAGATTGATCACCACGAAGAGGACAATGTTTTGTTTGTTCTTGCTGTCGGAGAAAAAGAACATAAAGTTAAAGACAAACAAGGAAGGCGATTGGGAAATAAAAATTTTATTTAATAATATTTTTTTCTTCTCGCCTTGTGAGGCAGTACAAAAAAAATAAAAAAAAAATAAAAATTTCTAATCCTCCCCATCGTTGTCGGAGGGAGGAAGGGTCGGAGACGTCGTCATCAGAGGTATGGTACTCAACGTCATTGGAGTCGAGTACCGCGTTCACTTGTTGTTGACGGCGTGATAGACCTGAAACAGTTGGCCCAAGTGTTGGTCTATATGATCGACGCGGGCTATCAGGTGCTCCAGCATCTGCCAGAGGTTCGGGTTCGGAGGCAACGGAGGAGGATATGGAGGTGCCTCAGGATTTCGCCCGACGGGAGGACCTCGTCGTGGTGGAGAAGCCATTACGGTGGAGGTTCTAGGAGGAGATGGAGATGAATGTGAAGAAAGTAACAACGGGTTTAAATAGAGAACCCATCTGAAGAATGTGAAACAGGAAACATTAACGAGGAGACGCATATTTGCTCGAATACGAGGAGACGCCTAGTTGGGAAGTTTATGTGGAAGCCGAAGAGACTCGAATCATTCATTTCAACATGGGGAAGGGACTCTTGTTTGAAAAGAATGAACTTTTAATACCGGATACTGTGTAAGATCCGTTCTTAAAAGTAATATTTTTTAACCAAAAATTCTTACTTGAAAAAAATAAATTGAAATATATAATAATAAATGAGTTTTAGGACCGGATATATGATAAAAGGACGGTCTTAAAAGTAATTGAATTAAAAATTAGTTTTAGGACCGGATACAAGATAAAAGTTCGGTCTTAAAAGTTTGTTAAAAGTAAATGACTATTAGGACCGGATATTTTGAACAAATACGCTCTTAAAGTAGAAACATTAAATTCATTATAATATACCAATTGACGAATTCATCATCGATGTTTATCTCTCCTGCTATCTGTCCTTATATACTCCACACACAACCTCTTTGTCCTTGTTAACTCCTCACTTCCTAGCTCTCTGCCCCAACTTCTCAAATCCTCAAACCATGGTTAGATACAGGCAAACTGCTCGTAGGGGTGCATACACGCCTCAAGCTCGTGCCATGGTTAGATCATTATATGGTGCGCCTCCTCCGGCGACGGTGCGTCGTATTGTTTCGAAGACTCTCGGGTCGTTGGACCCATTGTTATTTCTTCGGATGATGAAGAGATTGCTCATGCGCACCCCCTCGATCCTTCTGCAGATCCTGTCCTTGCCGAGTTCATCCGTCATCTTGAAGCTGGTCATGCGGATGTTCGTAATCCCCTCTCCAACTGTTGGCCCAGCGCGCCTACCGCTCCCCTCTCGCTCTCCGTGTGATCCATTCATATTGCGGGTGGAGAGAATAAGACAACAACTTGCTGATCTCGCCCCAGTGCGCCTACCTCTGACCCCTCTCCGCTCTCCTATAATGATCCATTCATATTGCGGGTGGAGAGAATAAGACAACAACTTGCTGATCTCCGGCGGGAAATTAATGCTCTTCACGCCGAAATCGCCGAGGTTGTTCAGTCAGATTCTTGTGGATGATAATATTCAACTTGTTTTTCTTTTGTTTTTTTGTTGTTGTGTATATATTTCTGAAGTAATGTAAGAAACATTAAGAACACTGTATGTTCTCCAATAATTCATTAATGAAACTTATTCTCCAATTTTCCTTTATTTTTTGTCCAAAAAAATATCCTTTATTTTATTGATTTAATATTGCAATCACCAAGGCCATTAAGACCGGACATTTTATAAGTAACGGATCTAAAGAGTATTTGAATTTTAGGACCGGATGTTTTATAAACCTCTGGTCTTAAAACTTAAAAGACTAATAAATATTTAGGACCGGATTCTTTTAAAACTCCAGTCTTAAAATGTTAGTTGTATCTTTAGGACCGGACTTTTAATTAATAACCGATATTAATAAAATCCAAAAAGCTAAATAAGGTATCTTTGTCGCGCAGAAAAATTAAATTTCCCTCTCTGATCTCTTGTCGCGCCGAAAGTGAATACTCGTGTTCCGACTCGAAATTTCCTCTCGGCTTCGTCGCTTGCTTCGCGTACCTCTCTCGACAATCACTCTCTGGTTCCTTAGCTAAACGTCTATAGACGAAGCTGTAAGAGATGTTTCAGTTAAAACTTTATTATTTTCCATCTTATCGTTCTTGGTTTTTCATGGGTTTAACGAAATCGGTGTAATGTTGTTATGGGTATTCTCTGTTGTTAATGAATATTGTTTTTTGAAGATTATATTTGCACTTTAGACCTACCCAACTGACCAACAAGTGTTTTTAGGTTACTCTTGCTGTCTTGTCTGCAACATCAACGTTCGTGAGCGGAAAAGTAAGACGACTCAGCAAACGCATTTGAATTTATATGCTACAGGTTAGTCAAGACCTTCATCCCCTGCATTTAATTTCCTCGTCTTGCATTTATTTTGGTTCTTGGATTCACTGTGATGCATTTATGACCAAAAGTGATTCTTAATTTGTTATGCATTTAATGGGCAAGTTCCTCCGTAAAAGTGATTCTTTGAGACAATATTTGCATTTGGAGTTGGCTTATTTTATATGCAAGTTTCAATTTTTGGATTATGTATGATCAATGATTTTCGTCTATAATATATAGGAATTCTACTATGGATCACGGTTGGATAGATGCTTTACGAACGAGTGTTGAATATCGAATGGGGTTAGGGAATTTATAGAATTTGCTAAACAAAATGCCCATGATGATGGGGAAGTATTATTGCCCTTGTGTAAAATGTTTGAATGAGTGTCGACTATGTCCTCGAAGTTATACGCACACATTTAATTTGTCACGGATTTTGTAAGACTTATACAATATGGGTATGGCATGGTGAAGAAGTGCCATCAAGTGGGAAAAACATGGGGAGTGGCCTTTGATGATAATGACACGGATATGGATGATCGCATAGAGGACATTATCCGTGATGTAGGAGAAGAGGCTTTTGAGCGATCACATGCATATGGTAATATGTGCGGTGATGCGGACACCGCTATACTTGTGGGTGTAAAAATACCAATTGTTGAACGCTGTATTGAAATTGGTAAGCTTGAAGGCACGTCATGGATGGAGCAACAAGAGTTTTTCAGAATTGCTTGAGGCTTTGAAGGACATGCTTCCGAATGATAACGTGTTGCCGCATCGCTACTATGATGCTAAGAAGATACTATGTCCATTGGGGATGGAGTACAGAAAGATCCATGCATGCTCAAATGATTGTGTATTGTATAGAAAAGAGTTTGAAGAGAAGCAGAGTTGTCCGATATGTGAAACCCCACGGTACAAGTCAGATAAGGGGCCTGCAAAAGTGTTGTGGTATCTTCCAATCATACCAAGGTTCAAGCGGTTGTTTGCGAATGAAAATGATGCAAAAAATCGAGGTGGCATGCAGATGAGAGGATTTCGGATGGACAGGCTTCGACATCCGGCTGATTCTTCTCAATGGAAGAAGATCGATCAATTATTTCCGAACTTCGGCGAAGAACCTAGGAGCCTCAAGCTTGCCCTTAGCACGGATGGCATGAATCCCTATGGAAGCCTTAGCAGCATACATAGCTCATGGCCTGTACTCATGATTGTTTACAACTTATCTCCTATGTTATGCATGAAACGAAAATACATCATGTTGTCTATGTTGATTTCAGGACCAAAACAACCCGAAAATGACATAGATGTTTACCCGAGCACTTGATCGAAGACTTGAAGGAGTTGTGGGAAGAAGGTGTCGATGTTTTTGACTCTTTCAAGAAGGAGGTCTTTAAAATGAGAGCCATGATATTTTGTACTATAAACGACTTCCCAGATGGAAGAAAGACGGTGTATCTTGGACATAGGAGATTTCTTAGACGGGGCCACCCATATCGTCGATTAAAGAAGGCCTTTTTTGGTAGCCAAGAATATGAAGAAGCTCCGGTGGCATTGACTGGGAGCAAGTGTATGAAAAGGTTAAAAATATCGAGTGTCATCTTCGGTAAGCTCGGAAAGAGTAGAAAAGAAACAAATATATGGAAGAAGAGATCTGTATTCTTTGATCTTCCCTATTGGCGCAATCTTGATGTGAGACACTGTATTGATGTCATGTATGTGGAGAAGAACGTATGTGATAGTATTGTGGGCACGCTTCTCAACATACAAGGTAGTTCGAAGGATGGTGTGAAGGCAAGATTGGATTTGCAAGCAATGGGAATACGCGAAGACTTGCATCCAAGGCCATATGGGAAGAGAACTTATTGTCCCCCGACTTCTCATACTTTGTCTAAGGATGAGAAACGAAGCTTTTGTGAGTGTTTACATGGCACAAAAGTTCCCTCGGTGTATTCTTCAAATTTTAAGAGGCTTGTCTTGATGAAGGACTTGAAATTAGTAGGCCAAAAGTCTCATGATTGTCATGTCTTGATGCAACAGCTACTCCCGTAGCTATTCGAGGATCGCCGAATATGATCTTCGGTCGTTTTGACTAGACTTTGTTTCTTCTTCAATGCGGTTTGTAGTAAAGTTTTCAAGATTGAAAAGTTGGATGAATTGGAGAATGAAGGATATCTTATCTTGTGCCACCTTGAAAAGCTTTTTGTTCCTTCATTTTTGACATCATGGTTCATCTCATTGTTCATCTAGTGAGGAGATAAAGTTGTGCGGCCCTATCCATTTACGGTGGATGTACCCTATTGAAAGATCTATGAAATTCCTAAAAGGGTATGTGAAGAACGCGTCTGGCGGAAGCATCAATTGTTCGAAATATGTTTCAAGAGGCCATGGAATTTTGTCAAAATTATTTGGCCAAAGTAAGACATATTGGGCTTCCAAAACGTCGGCATCTTTGAAGGGGGTAGACGTGGGGCTTCGGTAAAGAGTGTGGATCCCGATGAATTGTCACAAGTCCACTTATACATCTTGAATAATGTTGATGAAGTTAAAAGGTCGAGGGATCTGAATGTGTTTCTGACACAATGAAATGGTTAGCACGTGGTCCTGAGGTTGAAGTCATAAGTTGGAATTCGCATGTGATCAATGGTTATACAATTTACACGAAGTCCCTAGATGATAGGAGCACAGTCCAGAACAGTGGTGTTATGTTAGAGGCTGAATCTATGCACTTCTCCAGTCATGCCATATTATGGGGTTATTGAAGAGATTTGGGAGGTAGACTATGTCAAAATTAGATTTCTCATCTTTAAATGCAAGTGGGTTAATGTCAATAATGGTGTTCAGATCGATCGGCTAGGATTTACTTTAGTCGATGTCAATAGTAGAAGTTTTGGAGATGAACCTTTGATTATGGCAGACCATGCGAAACAAGTGTTCTATATCACCGATCAAGAAAATAAAATGTGGTTTGTAGCTCTCCAAGGAAAGAGGGTCATTGATATTGATGAGGAAATTCATTCAAATTATGGTCTTCCTGATAGTACTCCTTTTTCAAGGGGTCTATCGGACATGAACGAAGAAGATGAAGCGGATAATGAACCCGGCATAAGAAATGATCATCAAGAAGGGATATGGGAGGATATCACTTTATAAAAGAGTCAATTCATAAGGTAATATTCATATGCGGAATTCTTAGAAAACTTTAAGGTTTTAACTATATATATTATATATTCCTTCTATGTTACGTTCTTAATTAAACAATATAATGTCATTGACTATGAATTTGTTCTTGTTTTGTTTTTGTGGCGAGATCCGATTCAAAGGGGCATGTTATAAAAGAGGATGCATGTTACGTTGTTGGGTGGGAATCGATGAAGGCATGGTGAATAATATATTGGACTACATGTATGTTGATTTATGTCTTTGTATTGTAACTCATTGTGATTGTAATTAGTTATATATCTTAGCTTATTGTATAAATTACTTTAGTCATTGTAGACTTAAGGCCACATAACTCATGGTGGATAATTATTTGTATTCTTTTTCCCAATTCAATTTATTCATGTTCATAGCTTGTAGCTTAAAGTATATCGACTTTTATGTGCTATTTTGGATGGTGGATTTTTGTGTATTATAATGATCAGGAAGAACAGAACAGGAAAAAAATTCGGAAAAATTTAGACCGCAGATAAATAAGACGGTCTTAAATGTTCAATTGTTAAGACCGGATGTATATCTATGACCGCTCTTAAAGGTATTAAGCCGGTCTTAAAAGTTGGTCTTTTAAGACCGGTCCATTTATAAGTGCGGTCTGAAAGTTCAATTTTTAAGACCGGATGTATATAAAATCCGGTCTTAAAAGTCAGTCTTTTAAGACCGGGATCTGGTCTAGGATTTTACTATTTTTAGGACCGGGTTTATTTTTGTTCGGTCTTAATATTCGGATCTTTTAAGAGTGGTCAAGTTTTTGTCCGGTCTTAAAGTTTGAGTTTTAGGACCGAACAAAAAATATTTCAGATCTATTTAGTACGAATTTTAAGACCGAAGGTTTAAAATGTTCGGTCTTAAAGAAACTCTTTAAGACCGTTTCTAAGTCCGGTCTTAATAGGGAGACTTTTAATACCGCCTGGAACAAGACCTGTCACGGGTCCGCTCCTAATATGCCTGTTTCGTCCGGTCTTAAAATCCTTTTTTCTACTAGTGTTTAGGTGAGTTGGGTCTTGGGCTCACCAGGGTCAGGGCTTGGCTCCAAGCTCAAATAGCACTTATAGAGGTCCTCACATCAGAAGAATTTGAACCTACAACCTTATAGTTAGTTGTGAGCCAAGCCCTTTATCAACAAAATAAACCTTTGTTGGTAAGGTTATAGGATATTGTATGTACTAGATATCAACAGAAAGTTTAAATGTACTTTTCCCCCCTAATGTTTTGGGACAGAAGTCGTTTTTGTAGCAATAAGATAGGTGTCTAGTTTCACTGGAATAGTAAAGTTTAAGAAGTGATTAATCATTTAATTGTTTCTAACTTACTTCTAACATATTTTATCAAAATAAAAAACTTTAAATTTTATTAACTTTGTCTTTAAATTTAATAACTTTCTAACTTTACTCATACATAATATACATTATATACCAAAAGTATAAAATCTACCCAATAATAAATAAAATGTAAAATTGTATTATCATATGAAAATTTTAATTATGTTATTTATAAATAGGACAAAAAAAATACTTTTTATTCCCCGCCTTATAAACAAGACTAAGGGTTAAGGTGAATCAATCACCCTGAAGTATTTTTCTAGGTGAATCTAGTGTTTTAAAGTACTCTGTGATGCATCTAGCACCCTTAAATACTTTTAAATGATGGATACACTTGGAAAAATACATTAAGGTGCTAAATGCATCTAGAGGAATACTTAACAATGACCCGTATGCTGATATGAAACATTTTAAAATTTCATATTTGATTCATATATGTGTGTGTGTTAATCATGGAAAGTTGTGTGAAGTTTTTTGTTCAAAAAAAAAAAAGTAATTTGCAAATCCTATAGTTTTGTGTATATGATTTTTATTCAAAGATCCTTGTAGTTGTTTTACTTTTGAGAGAGAACTGTGTGTGTTTGTGTGTGTAATGTCAATATTTGGATCAAATTATGAGAAATGAATTATTAAAAGCAAAACTTTTATGGAGGTTGGATTCCACAAGAATGACACAAGTTGGTTTAGTTTCTTAATCACAGGTGGGTTTCTTAATACTCCTTTTACCTTAAATAAAAAATATAGTTAGCTAATTTAAGAAAATTAAAAAATTGATTAATTTGGTTATTATTATTACTTAAATTTGAGTGTTATTTTCTTAAAATACCCCTATTTTAACGATGGTATTGGTATTGATAAATTGGGACAACAATAAATAAATAAATTAGACAAGTTTCCTATATTTCATTGTACTCCCTAAACTCCGAAAAAAATGAGTTAAACTGTATTTACAAGCTTCAAACAATGATTAAATAAATAAGTATGATTACACATATATTGCAAAACAATTTAAAGTTTTCTTAATTCATTTTTTTAATGATTATATATTTTTTTCCTGAAAGATTATAGATTAAGAATTATAAAAAGAGTGTCAAGAAAGAGTATGGGAATGAAACTTTTAAAACAGCATTATAAAAAATTGAACAGATCAGCAATCCACAAAAGAGAAAACCCACCAAGAAATAATTCATGTTTCCACTCTGAGTAATGTTTCAGAGTCAACAAAGCAATTGGACAAAAGAATATTCCTTATTTTTAATATTATTGTTTTCTTGTTGCTCGTGGCTTCTGCGTGGAATCCACACTCCCCTCAATATATAATTATCTTATTCATCTCATTAATTAATGCTCAATCATAATAATATATGTTTTATTGTTTAATGTTTAACCATTATTGCTAATCAACAGATAGGCCTCCACTAATTATTAACCTTGCTTGTGCAAGCCACACTCCCTTCATATTTTAAAATCTCCACCACACGTTTGTATTTTTTTTTTTTTTTTTGTATGATTAGCTATATCCTTTTGCTTCAAATAATCAAATGTCCTTATCACCTCAGAGAAGGGAATCCAATCACATTACAATAACATCTATTTCCAAGTGAATATCGTAATCACAGAGACTTTTCTTGTAGATCTTAAACACAATTTCTAAAACGTTGTTAGACATATTAACCAAACCAAATTAATTAAAGTATTAAACCCTTTAACTTTGAGCTAAAGTTGTGTTTGGTATCATGACAAAAAGGGATTGTAAGAGATTGTAGAATACCAGACGCAAATTGTTAAGAAAGGTCTTTTATAAGATCCTATTAACTACTTTTATCATGAGATGATGTTAAGAAAGTTAGCTAAAATTGGTTAAATGTATAATTTTGTTCACAATTTTTTAAAATTATGGTTCAATGGGAGAACAGGGAGGAGAAGAAAATGAAAGAATTTAAGAGGGCATCTTTTGAAACGAGTCTTCTCAAAATTTTCATAAAATTTTGAAAGAGATCTTATATAAAGCATCAATTAGTAAAGTCTTACATCGAAGGAACTATTTACTACTACCTCCGGTCCTAATTATAAGACATGGTTGACTTTGTTTGGGGATATTAAGGAAGCTAAATAAGTTACTTAATCATTTTATATTTTGTGTTTCTTTAGATTATATATTAGTTTAATAGTCAAACTAATTACTTTGAAGAAAAAAATAAAAATAAAAATACTCTAAAGTAATTTAATTAGCTTCCTTAATTTCTCCAAAAAAGTCAACTATGTCTTATAATTAGGACCGGAGGAGTATGTTTTTGTTGTCATTACTAATTAACTATGGCGATTGTGTTTTATTAGTGTTTTCTTTTTTAGAAAAAGATAAGAAAATACGATTTAAACTAAAAAAAATTCTCAAATTCAGTATATGATATAGTAATTGACAACTCGTTTTAGTAAGAAATTATTTATTTGGGATTTTGAAGTTTAGGTGATATTTTCTTATTGGGTTAAGGTGCAAAAATACACATGTGGTTTTTTCAAAAGTGCGCCCAACACCAAGTGTATTTTTTTAGGTGCAAAAGTAATTACGTGGTTACAAAAATAGGCAAAAGTCACAATTCCGTTAAATATAGATGACGTTCATTAGATTAAGGTCAACTCCATCATCTACATTTAACGGAATCTGTAACTTTTGCCCCACTTTTGTAACTACATAGGTTTTTTGCACATAAAAAAAAGCACTTGGTGTTGGACATATTTTTGGAAAAATCATGTGTGTATTTTTACACCGTTACCCTTTCCTTATCCCGGCCTAAAGTAGTGGTATATTCTACTTTTATATATGCTTTACATTTTGTGTATCAAACATCCTAAATAGACAAGTATATAATCCTTTGCTACTCTTGACTTTTTATGAGTATATTAAAATTATTAGACGTACATATTTATGTTTTTTTTCTATTTCAAATGTGTTAATTAGAAGGCCATGCGGCCCATGCCAATAGATGTATGTATATATTAGTATCAGCTAGAGAATTAATTATAATGAATTATTAAACAAGATAAGTCCCCTTTCTGAGTGCTCTCCACTCTATCACCACTTTGTTCATCACCACCTTGAGATTGAGACCCATAATCTTCAATATACAACCCAATGCATTATGACTACTCTTCTATATAATACATTCCTCGAGAAGAATTTCTCCTCCACATCCACATACCAATTAACTTCATAGCCTCTCTTCTTCTTTATCCTTCAAACTTGTGATCTTCACCATCATATCCATGGCTTCTTCTCATAACAATAATGAAACCCCACCAAGCCACGTTGAGATCCCTATTCACCACCCTAATGAAGAAGATGACGACACTATCAACTACTTTCAAAGGGCACAATGGCTTAGGGCAGCCATGTTAGGAGCCAATGATGGTTTGGTCACAGTCACCTCACTCATGATTGGTATCGGTGCCGTGAGACAGGACATCAGAGCCATGCTTCTCGCCGGGTTCGCTGGCCTAGTTGCCGGAGCTTGTAGCATGGCAATCGGAGAGTTTGTGTCAGTTTACACTCAGAGGGACATAGAGTTAGCTCAGATGAAGAGAGAAAGAGAAGCTAACAATAATAACAACAACAACACAAAAGAATTTGAAGAAGATGATGATAAAAAGGACAGGCTTCCGAACCCGGCTCAGGCTGCTGCAGCGTCCGCACTTGCTTTTTCCGGTGGTGCAGTGGTGCCTCTGGTCGGAGCTGCGTTCATAAGGGATTACTGGGTGAGGATGGCGGTAGTGGCTGCACTGGCGAGCTTAGCATTGTTGGTTTTTGGAGGCATCGGGGCAGTGATCGGAAAAACTTCAGTGAGAAGGTCTTGTGTTAGGGTTCTGATCGGAGGTTGGATGGCTATGGCTATCACTTTTGGCTTGACCAAGTTGCTTGGCTTCACTGGACTTTGATTAATATATTATGAATATTAACAAGTCTTGTAGAGCAAATCGACTACATTGGCTTTATTATTATATATAGTGAAGCAAATGAATGTTCAAACTTGCAAGCTAGATCAAGTAATATTTGGAAAAATCATTTTCTTTTGGAAAACTTGCTAGAATATCTCTTTTTATCAAATTTACCAAAAAAGGTATTTAAGGCTCTAAGCCTTTGAGTGGGTGCAATTATTCTTCAACTATATGTAACATATCTTTAATTATATGCAAATATCTTCCATTTTTCACATAATTGACACAGTAAAAGAAGAGTTGCACCTTTTGAAAATAAGTTACATCTCTGAACCCTTGAACAAATTTCAGATAGCTTTAGGTAATAAATTTTACTATAACAAGGGATTTTTCAGTAATACGTGGTTCATTTCTTCTAATCCTCCCATACTCAATGTACGGGAGAGGATTGAGCAAGATGAGTAGCCGTTCGGCTTTCTCTCCATGGTTTTCCCGTCCATTGCCCCTCCCTTACCCAAAAAGGACGCCATTGTGAGTCTCAAAATTCGATCCCATCGATGGATGGAAAAGCCAGAGAGAGAAGCCGGATGCGATGAGGAGAGGAGTTATTCCCTCCAAGCTTTTCATTTTTCCATTTGAGTTGTACTTATCCATTTTTATTTAAAAGAACTTAAATACCTAATCCATTTGTTTTAAATTTCTTTTGTCTTCTCTTTTGCTTTGGAGAGATAATAAGAGATAAGGAGAATACACATTCAAGTTAAATTTACTAATGTGAAGGTGAAAGCATGACAGTGGCGGAGTTAGGATTTTTTGTTTGTGTCCGCACAATTAGTAGGGGGATTTGGGGGCTGCCCCCAAATTGTTTTTTAAAGAAAATTTTAAATGCATTAAAAAACAAAAGAATATAAATAAGAAAAGAAAAAGAAAGTTTCAACTTAACATAGAAAAATAATAATCAAAAGTCAACTTAACTATTATAACAAAATGATTACAAAAGCATTCTACTTCGTTTCTCTTCATAGGTCACTCTCTCAAATGCACCCAATACAAGTTCTAATGCTCTTCAAAGACTTTAGGGTAAATAGCTTAATTCATTCAGCATAATAGAGGCAATTAATACTCTTTGAATGTTAAATCACCTTCAGAATATATACATCGAAAAAGTTAGCAGCTATTAGGCTACCTTGCTTTTATCCATCTAAAAAATAACTTTCAAAATATATCCACTCTTTTGTGTCTGCACTTGCGGACGTTGGCACCAGTGTGGCTCCGCCACTGAAGCATGGTATACCTGTCCGAAAGTAAAGTGGGGACGGACCCCTCCTTCACCTACAATTAGTTGCATTGAGGAATGCAATATGGTTCATAATACAACAGCAATGCATAGATTGCCCTAAGGAATCTCCTTTACTTTGTAGGCTCGTAAAAGCCTCGCAAACAAAAATAATTCTCCTAAATAAACCAGTTGCATTAAATATTATGCATATATCCTCTGTGACATCGGATATATGTTGAACAACTTTGTAAATTTCTATTTTGTTACTTAATGTGAAATTTTCTTTTATCGCAGAAAAGGACATGCCTACTATTTGATGTGTGCATGTAGTGGAGAATCCCTTTCAAGTAGGATTTGACTACCCTCCGCTACCCCTTAGATTAAAATTTAAACGGTTTAGATTTAATATTTTACAAAATTAGTAAAAAAAAACTAAATTATTAAAAAAGAAAGAAATAAATTCAAACTATTAAGTTGTAGTCATAATTACTTATAACTGCAACAAAGAAATTAGTTAAACAATAATGTTATAAAACATTAAATCTAGACCTCTCAAATTTCAATCTATGGGTATAGATCATTAATTGAAAGAAGTTGTAATACCCGGATATTTATCTGGCATATTATAAATAAAAGTTGGATAATTCTGATAAGTGAAAATTCAATCTCCAGTCTTGTATAATTATAGCATATTTTCTAGGTAGAATTTCTACAAGAAATTAGGGAATTTAAGGGCCAAAGAGCCAAAATGACCAAAATGCCCCGGAAAGGGTAATCAACTTAGGAAATTATGGGAAAAATACCAAAAGGCAGTAAAATGACCAAGTGAATTAGGAGAGTATATTATCCATAATTATGGTAATTTAATAAAATATGAACTTGGGAAAATTGTATAAGAGTGTTCAAAAAGTAGTAAAAAGACCAAAATACCCTTGTAATTATGGAATAATGTTAGAGGTATGAAAATACTAATGTAAATACATGAGTATGAAGATAATGAGACATTGTAATTAAGAAAATTATCAAGTTATGATAATTAAGTAATTAAGTAATATTGGGCTAATTACTTAAGCATAAGTGAAGGAAATTCACAAATAATTATATGAAACCCTAAAATTGGTGGTTTTTGTTTTAAAATTAGTAAAAATGTATTTACTAATTAATTGGAAATTTTTATGAAAAATAGTTGAGTTTAGGTATTTTTAGGCCTAAATACAAGAATGGACCAATTAGGTAATTTTGTGAAATTTTTGGAAAAAAAAAATAAATAAATCATTAAATAATTAAATAAATTTAAAAAAAAAATTTATTAAAAAATAAAAAGGGCCAGCCGAAAATTCAAGGCAAAATAAAAAAATGAAAAATGAAAGAAGAACAACTTGGCAACTTGCACATATAATAATAATATAATTTAATTAAAGCAAAAATTATGAATAGTAATATTTAAATTAGGAAACGGATCCTATCTAGAGATCTAGGAATAGGAATCCCAAGGTCAAGGTAAAATATTGATCGCTGAGTTTTTACCTTTAAGTGACCTCTTCGGAAGTTAATTCCGAGGCCGTTTGTGCATTTTCCTAATAAAATAAAATAGGGAAAAATGCATATAGGCATAATTTTGGAAAAGAGGAAAATAAATTCTAACTCAACATTTAGGAATGGGTTTGAATTTGTTTAGACATATTTGGAATCAGTGAATTATTTCGAAGAGATTGATATCTCCGAAAACGAATTCCAGTCCCTTGTTTTTACCTATAAATACCCCCTCCTTCATAATTCTCACACCTTTTCTTCCTTCTCTTGGCCGAAATTTTTGGTTGAGAAAGAAGAGAAAGGAGCTCTGGGGAATTGTGCAAATGGCCCTCGTAGAATTGTCCTAAAGTCTTCAACGGGTAAGTCTTTCTGGTCTTTAGTTTTTAGTTTAGTAGTTAGATTTAGAAAGTAGGTGACAAGATTCCTACAAATGTTTTAGAGCCTTGTTTGCGTTGAAAAATATGCAGAGGTGTAAACATAGTAGGGATCGAGTCAAAAAGTTGAAGTTTTCGCAGCTCTTTTAAAAGTAAGGGTAGAATTTGTTAGAATAGCCTTTAAATTTCAAGTATGATTGGGTATCATATGGGAGGGCTATTTTAGTCATTATTTTCGAAAATCATAATGGCGTCGAAGTTCGCAAAATTTCGAAGAAAATTTGTCGAGTAACGAAGCGCTGCGAAATTCCGCCGATTAGGGGTAAGGGCAAAATGGTAATTTTTACCTAAAATGCCGCTTATAGTGTCAAATCACTAATGGAAGTGACATTATTCTCATAGGATATCTGAAACGTTGATTCCGCTGCCGTTACGCCGCCCGACGTGCCGCCGTAGGATTCTTGCACGTTTCTCCGTAGAAAGTACGTTTTCCGCGGTAGTACCTAACGTTGCCAACGAAGGTACGGACGCGCATCGTAACACTAATCTTGTGCTTCTTAAATGCATATATGTCAATGATATGTTCGTAGACCGTTATACGCACAGCTTATACGGGTTATAGTTTTGATAACACCGTTTTGTTTTCCTAGCGAGAGGACACGACTAATTATCGTGGCACCGGTGAATAGTGCAGTTGTTATTATTGTTTTACATTGTGGGGCTTTCATATTGCTTATTGCTTATGTTTGTCGGCATAATGATCATGCATCTCTATATGCTTGTTTCTATCTGTTGTTCCTTTCTACAACCATAGGACTACTGTAATCTATACAATGTTACACAATGGTTGATGTTTTGGCTAAGAATCCAAATGCTCTTTCGCTCTATTGCTTCACTCTGATTGTTTGTTTGAAAAAAAAAAAAAATTTCCGCATTTCAAACTTGGGATGTTACATTTTATGGTATCAAAGCCAGTATATGCTGATGGCAAATTCGACTCATGATCGGGGGTTCTCACAGTGTGATCTGTGACGAAGCATTGGCTCTTACCCCGACATGCTCACTAGCCACCGGATGGGTTGCATTCGTCGTGAGGCGGTGCGTAAAACTGGCGAGCTGAGGTATCTTATGTTGTCACGGCGGGGAATCGCCACGGAGACATTATGGTATCAGAGCAATTTTTCTGGCAAGTGTTTAACTATGTTACCACGGACAGTTTGGTGCCGAAGGCAAGGCTAGTCTACGTGGGTGTGCCATAAGTCACTGCTAACCCGGTGAGGCCCCCATGGTAGACACTTACCGGCCATTCTGTTCGGATAACTGAGTTAGGTTCTTAAGCCTTTTGACTTTGAGCACTTTTTGAAAATGAGTACCGATACGACCATTGGTGTAATGTGTAGAGATGGACGAGAGACGAAAACCCCGTCTTAGGATACTATCACAACCTCCTTATCAATCCAAATTTCTACGTTGAACAACCGGAGGAGCCGGAGCTCGAAGACCAACCCGAGCCGGGAGCCCCGCCGGGTCAACCCATTCCTCGGTAGGGGACAATTTCGATTATCCCGAAATCCAAAACCTAGACGATGCGGAGGCCAACTTTGACGATTACCGTTACATCCTGAATGACAATGCGGCACTAACACGGTTAGGGTCATATTATCGCAGATCGAGGACTACACCACCACTACCAAAGAGAAATACCCGATGTTCCTAAGCCTTGTCAAAACTCACCAAAACGTCTACGGCCACCAATGGACCTGGATTAGATCCACCCCGTACTACTTCCCTCAAACCCAACGCTGGGCAGAATTATCAATAAACTGTTAGACGACGGGCCTATTCTCGAGTGTTCGTATCTATCTCGCGATACCCAAGAGTATGGTTCGGTTGTACATGTGAAAAGAAAGCGTCAGTGCAAGGAAGTTGTGGATTGCAGAAACTAGAAAGTTTAGATTGTATCTCCAAGTACCTTGGAATATTGTAAATACGTTTGAATAAGGAGATTGTACAAGAAGACTTGTATTAGGATTAGAATGACCAATATGTATTAACCTTATGAAATGAATATATGTGAATATATGTTTGGTGTGCAAATTGTTGTGCCATTTCTAATGTTTACATATTTTGTCATAATTATTTAAAGGAAAAAGAATAACACATGGCGATACTAAGAGGTGCCTTGCACCAAGAGGCCGAGGCCGTGGTCGAGGCCGAGGTAGAGGAAGAGGCGTGATGCCTCGGGATGAAAGAAACAATGAACCGAATCAACCCGGACGTGATGAAATTGAAGAAATGCGTAGAACTCTACAGGAACAAAGAGTTCTGATTGATACTCTTCTGGCAAGACAGAACCAACAGGACCAGGAGGCACAAAGACAATTGGAAGCACGACAACAGGAAGAGGAGCGAGAAAATGAAGAAGAAAATAACTACAATGATGAAGAAGAATATGATGACAATGATGACAATGACAATGATGAAGAGCCTGAAGGGTCTGATGCATCCCAATCACCACCCAGGCACGGACAAAGAGAAAGGACTACTGAAAACTGGGTAAACCAGTTCTGCAAGTTGAAACCACCTGGTTTCCGAGGGAGGAGTGAGCTAGCTGAGGATTGGCTTCTGAGTCTTGAGAAGATTTTTGAAGTCATGGAATGCCCCGAAATCGGATGGCCCAACTAGCAATTTACAAGCTTGAGGGAGATGCTCACGATGGTGGAAGAGCGTTTCCACAACTCGCCTGGCCCCGTTACGTGGGAGATGTTCCTTGAGCGCTTCAATGAACAAGACTTTCCTCCATCAACACGTAATTAAAGAAGAAGAATTCCCGCAGATCAAGCAAGGAGCTGAGGAGTCTTTCGACGACTACTTCGCCCGTTTTACCAACCTGTCGCGGTATTCATCATACTTGAAAATCTACAAGAATGAGAGCCGGAAGGCTAACCGACCGGTAACCGGCTGAAATATGATATAAGGGCAAGGTTAGTGTCTCAGCAATTTCCGAAGATGGCCAAAGCAAAGGGAATCCCGCAGATGACAGAGCGCAACTTGAAGGAATTGCGCAAATCCCGCCCGACGGAAATAATTCAAGTCGCGGTGGTTCCAACCGCGGAGGTTCCTCACGTAAGAGGAAGGCACCTTGGAACAACAACCGGGGTGGAAACAAGAGACCCTACCAACCGGGCAACAAAATTTCCCAGCATACCGGGATCCCGCACGTGTCCTAAATGCAAGAAGTACCATCCAGAGCCAACTGCGATGGGAAACAAGTCTGTTTCAAGTGTCAGAAGCCTGGACACATTAGCCGGGATTGCCCCGAGAAGACTGCAGAGGCGAGACCTCAGAACACTGGCCGGATCTTTGCATTGACAAACGCAGAGGCCAGAAAGTCTCCAGAGATGGTTCAAGGTACCATCTATCTCAATGGAAATCTACTTGAAGCATTGTATGACTCGGGTGCTAGTCACTCGTTTATTTCCTATGATTGTGCAAGTCGTTTAGGATTGCATGCCTGTAGATTGCCATTTGATCTTGTTGTATCTACACCGTTGGGTGTAAAGTCTTTAGCTTCTGATGCATGTATGAATTGCACTGCTAACGTGGATGGAAGAGTTTCTAAAGTGGATCTTATCCGTCTACCTCTTCACGGCATCGACGTCATATTCGGTCTGAACTGGTTAACGGCCAACGGTGCGATGATCGACTGTGGCAAAAAGGAGATATCATTTGCCGAAGACAAGGTTGAAGTGAGCCTGAACTTTCTCTCCGCTACAGATCGACTACCGCGAACTCAACAAGGTGACTGTTAAAAACAAGTACCCACTTCCCCGGATTGATGATCTTTGGATCGCTTGTCCGGTTCCACGCTCTTTTCAAAGATTGATTTGCGTTCGGGATACCATCGGTTGCGAGTTAAGGATGGCGATGTTCCCAAGACGGCTTTCGAACCGAGATATGGGCATTATGAATTCCTTGTGATGCCCTTCGGATTAACAAATGCACTGCGGTATTCATGGATTACATGAACCGTATATTCTGACAACACCTAGACCAATTTGTGGTGGTGTTCATCGACGACATTTTGATATATTCTAAGAGTAAAGAAGAGCACGAAGAACATCTGCGAAAGGTGTTGAGCATACTCGTGGAGAAGCAACTATATGCTAAGTTCGAGCAAATGCGAATTTTGGCTCACGGAAGTTAAATTTCTGGCCATGTTATATCTAGCGGCGGAGTTGCAGTTGATCCAAGCAAAGTAGAAGCGCTTCGACTGGAAACGGCCAGAGACCGTGACGAGATCCGTAGTTTTCTTGGTCGGCGGGATACTACCGCAGATTTATACGGATTTCTCGCCTTGCCCTACCATTGACAAAGCTTACGAGGAAGAATCAACCCTTTATATGGGAGATGATTGTGAGGAGAGCTTTCGCAGTCCGAGGGAGAGGTTGACTACAAGACCGTATTGATTATCCCCGATCCGATGAGACCTATGTTGTCACAAAGGATGCCAGTGGGCAAGGATTGGGATGTGTCCTAATGCAAAGCAGGCGGTGGTGGCCTATGCCTCTCGTCACCGAAACCTCACGAGTTAAACTATCCTACACACGATTTAGAGTCGGCGGCTATCGTGTTCGCTTTGAAGATATGGAGGCATTACCCTGTACGGTGTAACCGTAGAAGTGTATTGTGACCACAAGAGTCTGAAATACTTGTTCGATCAACGAGAACTCAACATGAGACAACGCCGTTGGATGGAGCTGATTAAAGATTACACCCTGGAGATCAAGTATCATCCGGGTAAAGCAAACGTTGTTGCTGATGCTCTTAGTAGAAAGACAGTGCAGGTATCATACATGATGATACAGGAGCAGAAACTGCTGGAAGATTTCAGGGATCTGAATCTATCCAACCAAATCTGCATGGGTCTGCACGCACCTGCTGATGCCTATCTTGCTACACTTCTTGCGAGTCAAGGGGAGTATGATCTGAGAGATGAAGTGGAGAAAGCTCAGAAGCAAGATGATTGGGCAAAAGAGATACGTGAGAAGATCACTCGAGGTGAGACCCAAGACTTTGACCTATCACTTAGTGGTTTGGTCAGGTACAAGAAGCGAATCTATGTACCGCCAGTTGATGAATTAAGGCGGACGATAATGGATGAGGCTCATAAGAGTAAGTACACTCTACATCCGTGCATGGTCAAGATGTACTGCAGTATGAAATCCGAACTTTGGTGGCCCTGAATGAAGAAAGACGTAGCGAGAATACGTGGCCAAATGCTTGACCTGTCAGAAAGTAAAGATTGAACACCATCGACCCCCTGGTCTTTTGCAAGGACTAGAGCTGCCAGGATGGAAATGGGAGAACATAACCATGGATTTTGTGGTAGGTCTGCCCAAAATCGAAATCATGACACAATTTGGGTAGTTGTTGACAGATTAACCAAGTCAAGCACACTTTATTCCCATCAAGATCCACTATTCTCCGAACGATTGGCGGAGATTTATATCAAAGAGATAGTGAGATTACATGGTGTTCCTAAGAGCATTGTCTCCTCGGCTTATCACCCACAAACTAACGGTCAATCTGAAAGAACTATACAGACGCTGGAGGATATGCTGCGAGCATGTGCCCTGGATTTCAAAGGAAGTTGGGATCAACATCTTTCGCTAGCTGAATTTGCATATAACAACAGTTATCATGCTAGTATACAAATGGCCCCGTTCGAGGCATTGTATGGGCGGAAGTGTCAATCACCATTGTGCTGGACAAATAAGACTATTCGATAGTGAAGGTGGTCCGGAAGGGTTTAACACCCGAAGAGGCAACATGGGAAACCGAGAGTGACATGAAGGAGAAGTACCCGAGTTCATGTCCCGAAGTTTAGTTAGTATAGATTAAATTTCGAGGGCGAAATTTTGTGTAAGGGGGGGGGGGGGAGAAATGTAATACCCGGATAATTATCTGGCATATTATAAATAAAAGTTGGATAATTCGATAAGTGAAAATTCAATCTCCAGTCTTGTATAATTATAGCATATTTTCTAGGTAGAATTTCTACAAGAAATTAGGGAATTTAAGGGCTAAAGAGCCAAAATGACCAAAATGCCCCTGAAAGGGTAATCAACTTAGGAAATTATGGGAAAAATACCAAAAGGCAGAAAATGACCAAGTGAATTAGGAGAGTATATTATCCATAATTATGGTAATTTAATAAAATATGAACTTGGGAAAATTGTATAAGAGTGTTCAAAAAGTAGTAAAAAGACCAAAATACCCTTGTAATTATGGAATAATGTTAGAGGTATGAAAATACTAATGTAAATACAAGAGTATGAAGATAATGAGACATTGTAATTAAGAAAATTATCAAGTTATGATAATTAAGTAATTAAGTAATATTGGGCTAATTACTTAAGCATAAGTGAAGGAAATTCACAAATAATTATATGAAACCCTAAAATTGGTGGTTTTTGTTTTAAAATTAGTAAAAATGTATTTACTAATTAATTGGAAATTTTTATGAAAAATAGTTGAGTTTAGGTATTTTTAGGCCTAAATACAAGAATGGACCAATTAGGTAATTTTGTGAAATTTTTGGAAAAAAAAATAAATAAATAAATCATTAAATAATTAAATAAATTTTAAAAAAAAATATTTATTAAAAAAATAAAAAGGGCCAGCCGAAAATTCAAGGCAAAATAAAAAAAAAATGAAAAATGAAAGAAGAACAACTTGGCAACTTGCACATATAATAATAATATAATTTAATTAAAGCAAAAATTATGAATAGTAATATTTAAATTAGGAAACGGATCCTATCTAGAGATCTAGGAATAGGAATCCCAAGGTCAAGGTAAAATATTTATCAGTGGGTTTTTACCTTTAAGTGACCTCTTCCTAAGTTAATTCCGAGGCCGTTTGTGCATTTTCCTAATAAAACAAAATAGGGAAAAATGCATATAGGCATAATTTTGGAAAAGAGGAAAATAAATTCTAACTCAACATTTAGGAATGGGTTTGAATTTGTTTAGACATATTTGGAATCAGTGAATTATTTCGAAGAGATTGATATCTCCGAAAACGAATTCGACACCGGACGCGTTCGGACACGTTTTCGAGGAAACTTCAACCGGACTGTTGGAGGCCTATATGGAACCAAAATTTAGGTTAACTTGGACATTTCTACTAAGTGAGAACATGTTTTCGAGTTGTAAATCCAGAATCTTGTGAATTCTCCGAAATCACGCGAATCGGGTACCGATCGGGAAAACGGTTATACCGGCATCAAGTGAGCTAAGTCACCACTTTTGGACCAATGAGGTGCTGCCACACAGCCCCTATGTTGACCAAGAGTGTGTGTGTGTGGAAGAATTGGCTTCTTGAACAAGTTGCATTAATGGGTTATTACAACATTGAATTCCAAACAAATCCTTAGATTTTGCCAAACAAGTCCCTTGTTTTTACCTATAAATACCCCCTCCTTCATAATTCTCACACCTTTTCTTCCTTCTCTTGGCCGAAATTTTTGGTTGAGAAAGAAGAGAAAGGAGCTCTGGGAATTGTGCAAATGGCTCCTCAGAGAATTGTCCTAAAGTCTTCAACGGGTAAGTCTTTCGGTCTTTAGTTTTTAGTTTAGTAGTTAGATTTAGAAAGTAGGTGACAAGATTCCTACAAATGTTTTAGAGCCTTGTTTGCGTTGAAAAAATATGCAGAGGTGTAAACATAGTAGGGATCGAGTCGCTGAAAAGTTGAAGTTTTCAGCTTCTTTTAAAAGTAAGGGTAGAATTTGTTAGAATAGCCTTTAAATTTCAAGTATGATTGGGTATCATATGGGAGGGCTATTTTAGTCATTATTTTCAAAATCATAATGGCGTCGAAGTTCGCAAAATTTCGAGAAGAAAATTTGTCGAGTAACGAAGTCTTGGCGAAATTCCGCCGATTAGGGGTAGAAGGGCAAAATGGTAATTTTTACCTAAAATGCCGCTTATAGTGTCAAATCACTAATGGAAGTGACATTATTCTCATAGGATATCTGAAACGTTGATTCTCGCCGCCGTTACGCCCCCGACGTGCCGCCGTAGGATTCTTGAACGTTTCTCCGTAGAAAGTACGTTTTCCGCCGGTAGTACCTAACGTTGCCAACGAAGGTACGGACGCGTACTGTAACACTAATCTTGTGCTTCTTAAAT